>ML681981.1:19459758-19470467 GCA_007922195.1 Podocnemis expansa | reverse complement strand
ATATAGGACCATCAAGTTTTGTGGACAGGTTTTGGAAAGCGAAGAAACGTGTGTAAGATTTATCTACTGTGATAGTAAATTCCATAGGGGTAGTCATGTTAGTCTGTGTACAGCAAAAACAACAAGAGTCCTGTGGCACCTTATAGATCAGGGGTGGCCAAACTTGTGGAACTCAAGAGCCACACAAGTTGATTATTAAACCTTCAAGAGCTGCACTGAGGCATATAGCCATATACTTTTACCTCCTAAATTGATTTGCTGACATTCTCCTGAGAGCTACACTTTTTCATTCAAGAGCCACATGTGGCTCCCGAGCCACAGTTTGGCCAAACCTGTTATAGATTAACAGAGTTCTTCGGGCATAAGTGTTTGTGGGCTCCAACACACTACAACCTGCATCTGATGGTATGGGTTGGAGCCCATGAAAGCTTATGCCCAAAGAAATCTGTCAGTCAATAAGGTGCCAGAGGACTCTCGTTGTTTTTACTATGATAGTGTTGTCTCATGTTGCATTTGACAGTAGCTTTATTTGTTTTTAGGATTCTCTGGTTGTTTCTCTTTCCAGGCATAGGGTAGTTGTTGCCCTCTTACATGTACAGTATTATATTATGCTTTTTGTGTTATCAATTTTCTATATCTGTAGTTTTGGTACCATATATAACAAGTCATTTACTGAGCATAAAATATAGATAAATCAAAATATTAACATGACCAATATTGTAATTTAGGTATGGAAGGATTAGATATTTATCAGAAAAGGTCAGTAGGTATTGATTTCACTATACACACCACAAACTGTATTCCCTTGTTGATGATAAAAATCTGTGGGTAGGTTAAAATAAGAAATGGGCTGGAGAAGTTATTACTTTGACTTAAGGATAGGTGCTTCATTTTTTTTTGTCAAGAAAAAATATTAAGCCCCATAATTATGCATAATTATGAAAATGTAAAGCAATACAAATTTGAAAAAGACTTAAAATAAATATCAGGGTTATCTTTCAAAGTAGAAATAATCACGAACATTCTTCAAAGCCTAATTACATTGCAGACAAATTCTGAAGGACTGGAAGGAGTTTAATTTTACTTGTGATGTCTAGGATGTGAAAATAATCCTATGTCATATCAGTGATGATCTGGAGATGTATCCGTCAGATTGTTCATCTGAACTCTGGCCATTTCAGTTCATTGTCTCCTTCTAGCTGCTCAGTGAGAAGAGGAAGTTGTTCGCCTCTCAGAGTGCGCAGCACTTGGCCAGCCAGATCCACAGACATGTTAACATCTGTCTAGGCTAATTGCTTGGCATAACTTCTGAATGTATCCCTTTCTCAATGGCAACTTGTCGTCCCCCTACAAGAATTGTACTCAAATGGCTTTCTTGTTTGCTGTTGAAAATCTCCTCCTCAAAATAGGAAATAAATATTCAATAAATAGCACAGAAGGAACATAAGGAAATGCTGACAGCTGTGTCTCACTGCAGTTATGTGCATCCATGGGTTTGAGACCACAGAAGGTTGCTCGTGGTCCAGTCCTCTATTGTCTGTTGTATGACATCTCCTCAATCACCTTCTTTCAATGACTGTGCAGGAGGGATATGTAGTTCTTCCTAGCTCAGAAATTATATTTTTGGCAGGATGATTTGGAAAGCTCCTTGATACTATGCTGTTGAAGATGGTTTTGCTGATAGGCTACCTCTCTTCGTGCATCCACAGCCCAATAGACTCACACACTATGGATCTACATTTACATCTATATCTGGAAACTTCTTCCCAACTCTCTATATTAAGATTTGCTTTCTTACAATTCCTTTTCAGAATGTCCTTAGAACACAGCTTTTGCCCTCGAGTTCATCATACCAAAGAATCTTTGGGAACTAATGATCTGGCATATGGACAACATCTCAGCTGCTGTTAGTGCCTCCACCCTGGCCATGCCAGCTCTTCTTAATACTTCTGTGATTGGAACACGATCTTGCCATTTATGTCCTAGAAGCTGCCACAGATGTCTCAGTTGAAGGCTTGTAAGCTTTTTGATGTCACCTGTCTAGAGCTATTGTTTTTAAAGAATACAGAAGTGCAGTCAGCATAATAGATTATCTTAGTTGCTGTAGTGAGGTTGTGCTGATACCAGACCTCTGTTAGTCTTCCAAACGCTTTGGAGACTGATTGAAGGCAATATGTATCTTCATATTAGGGGAACTACCTCTAGGAACTGTGCTTTCCTACATGTATAAAAGTGTTTGACACATTTAAGAGTTTACCCATTGCCAAGAATTTCAGGTATGGCATCCCTGCATACATTTTGTTTGTTGGATGGTTAGTAAAGAAGTTTAGTTTTACTAATATTTAACTTCAGTGTGAATTGTTTTGCTACTGGCACATAGTGAGTGGCATTGGGACAAATCATTTTTGATCTGTGAATGAGCAGTAGAGCCTCCCTTCCTTCTGCTAACTCAGAGGTGGCCCTTGGGCAAGGCCTACTACCTGTTAGCCTTCCTTCCTGGGTGACTGTGAAAAACATTGCACAACAAGAGCACCCTTATCTCATGGGAGGTAAGATACACTTTATATGTGATCAGATGAAGTGTGGAGGATGCTGGGAATCTCTGTTCCCACCTCTGTGCTCACCCACCCCAGATTTACTTGCTTAGATCTGGAAGGGAACATTAGAGACTTAATCTCAAAAGGTATGGCAGCAAGAAAATGTGACTCTTTCTTAGTGTGTCAGTTTCATTCCCAGAAGGCAGGCATAATTTATTTAAAAAAAAAAAAAGTGACGTGGTTGCTCTTCGTGTTTAACACCTCTGTCCCATGCAAATCACAGGTCACATACATTTTTTGGAGTGTGTGAGCTACAGCTTTCGATTAGAGATCAAAGAACAATACAGCATGTACCCTTCATTATCACAAAACATGTAAGTTACACATTACAACATCATAAATGAAACAAAAGAAGGAAGACTTGAAAATCAAAGTAGCACTGTCTGCATGTCATAACATAAAAGAATTTGTACAATGTTCTTTCATTTTTAAACTCTGAAGTGAAGCATCACTGGCAAGCTTTATTTCTTTGCAAAGCACACAGTATTTTGAAGTTCAACAGGTGAAGTCAGTTTTCCATTACAAAAGACAATATTTGCCACACTCCAACACTTGAAGGCAGTGGAAACTGTTGAGTTACACTCTGTGGGAGAAGTCAAGTGCATGCAGTAGTTACAGACTTCCTGCCCACCAGGAGCAACGCAGGCCCAGGCAAAGACCCAGGGCCAGGGTCCAATGCGCCATCCCTTCCTGTTCCTGATTGGGGCCCCAGGCTGGGGGTTCCTGCTGCAGGTGGCCCGGCCCCGGACTCTGGGCCAGGGAAGACGGCCACTACCACAGGTGGCCTGATGGCAGACCTGGGGCACTGGCACTGGGACTCAGTGCTCGAGCCCCATAAGCCCAGTGCCAGCGATGCCATTGCTGCCCACCAGATAGCATTGTGCTGTGAGGAGTCTCCTTTGACCCAAGCATAGTGGATGCTTTTGTCGGCAATCAGGGGATTCAGTCCACTCTGTGTAAATTATCTAGTTACCTTGCGAAGATCATCTGGTCATTCTCCTTGTGGAGGTGACAATGTATCCACATTGTCTGAACACAAGTTATTCTGGACAATTTTTCTCTGACAATTATAGCTGTTGAATGGTTATAGTGCATCTCTTGTCCTCCTAAATCCACCTGTACATTCTGACAACCCATTAATTTTAATGGCATTTTTATTGCACGGTCAAGAGCATGTAAGACTTAAACGCATATTTTATAAAGATAGTAAAAATAGTTTCATTTCTGGGTTGTTGTAACAGACTTCACTTAAGAATTTATGGACATTGAAATCCTTCATCTTCACGGATAATGATCTCAAAATCTGGAATGTTACAAGAAAAGACTCCTGGCCCATGCATTACAGAGAAGGATTAATTTTGGTTGTGGTTCTGAAAGCCAATCAGCCCTGCAGAAATATTTTTATTTTTATTCCAAAGCTGACAGATTCTGAAGAAAAGAGGACATTGGGCGTGGGGGGAGAGTGTGGGAGAAGCAGAAATGGGCAAGGGAAAACAGGTAAATAAGCCTGAGTTTGGAGAATATTGCAGACTTTTTACTATACAAGTGTTAAAAGGATCCATTTCTAAATCTACAAACTTCACCCCCTAATATTTCCAAAATATAGGTAAAGTTAAATGTGAGTGGGCTGTCTAAGTAGAGCGGGTAGTACATGAATTAAGAAGGATTCTATGGCATTGAAAAAAAGACTGGATCCTTTAATGGTGCGTCTGTAACTAATGTAACATTTATGGGTTTTTTTTGTTTTTGTTTCTTTAAAAACTTCAGGTAGTTCTAAGAAATTGAAGTACTATTCATTGCAAAGCCTGAGGCTCAATCCAGCTGATTTGTGAGTTTAGCCCTATATATTAAGACAACATTTTCTTTTATATGGAAAAGACAAGTGTCAGTGAGTGAGTAAAAAGCTAAAGAAAAAAAGTTAATTCTGGTCTTTGGAAATTTTAACCTTGTTCATCAATTTATATGAGAATAAATGTCAGAATTCTGTAGGAATGAAATGCTGTAAATTGAAGCATCCATTAGACAATAGTTAGTGTCTGAAAAGATACAGAATGATAGATGGCTTGTTTTGACACTGGCTTGCCTGTTTGTTTATTTTTTTCCCCCCCTCCCCATCTAGGTGTAGCTATCCTTAATTATAGACCTTGTCAGGAGTCAAATTTGAAGTCATTGTCTACTTGATAGTGCATTTCCTGGACTTGTTGGAAAGACTGAGATTCACCTTAGCCTAAACTCACCTTGTACAGAGGGCCAGCAAAAGGCCTTTGGCTGGTATAATTGAGTCAGTTATGGTAAATCCTATCTGGAGAGCTTAACTAAGACATGGGTGAGGCACTCACTATACTGACTTGATTTTGCCCTGTCAGAAAAGACGAGCCACAAGTAGTGGTGGGTGAACTAGCATATCATATAGCAAATAGAAGTGGGTCTGAAACTTTGATCATCCTAATAATGATGCTTTCATAAATGACTAAGGTACCCAAGTTCCATGAAAGACAATAGGCTTGAGGGTCCTACATCACACTTCTGAAAATGTATCCATGTATTTCTTTTTATGTCAAATGTAAATTCCCCCTTGCTGCCAGCATAGTTGGTTGTTCCTTCCTTCCTTCCATTCTATGACCATTAAGCTCTGTTGCATATTAGGGGATTATTGCTTACTGGAGAGACCCATTTGTATTGCTTTCTGTTCTAGACATTAATACTATACTTATCACTGTGGTATCTCCCCAAATAGGAACAGTTTTTCCAAAGTGAAATGAAATCTAGTCAGCATCCAACCAGGTTTTATACCAACTGGAAATGTCAACTTGTCAAACTGGAGAAATATATTGGTTAAAACTGCTAGTAATAAACTGGACAGACATGGAACTGGAAGTTTAGCAAGAGGAGGAAAAATAAATGTAGAGAAACTTTTTACCCTCATGTTTCTCAAAAATTGTTTATATCATTTGCTAAGCTATAGTAAAATATTGTAATAGGACTCAGTCACCAGCAATTAAAGATTTTAAAGAGCAAAGGCCAATCTCAACCTCTGAAGTTAGAGACCAAAACTCCCAATTAATATTCTTCTAAGAGATGAACTTTTTCTTTTCTCCTGAGGATAGTATAATTAAACTAAATAAATGCTCACACAATTGGGTTTCTTTAGACTATGAACTTCTATTCAGCAACAGAAATTACTCTGTCACATCATTAAAGCAACACAGTTAATTCTTTAGCACCATAGACAACACTAAATGCTCTCGTACTGTCTGCATAACTCTAATTGACATGATACCAGGGTCTATTTTTTAACCCTCTCCCTTCCACTTGCACCTCCTGCTGCAATACTCCATAAGGACTTGTGCACACAGACAGAGCTCCTCTGAAAATACTAAAAGTGGCATTCAGGTATGACATAAAAATATAGAGGTGAATAACGGTAACAAGACAGAAGGTGCGTTAAAGATGAAATGGTACTTTCAACTTCTTTTGAGCATGGGGTGGGATTTTTGGTGGGATTTTATGGTATGGCTTCCTATAACCGAAAAAAGATTGTTACTGTTCAGAATCCAAACCAACACAGTGATGTGACACTGGTCAATTGAGAAGAAATATTAAGCTTGAAAACCTGCAAATCTGAACCTAACTGACCTTGCACTAAGTACTGCAGAAAATGGGAGGGGTGGGAGGAATCACCTGCTAAGTGAATAAGTGACAGAATAAATAAAAGTGCCAACTAAGTGCCAGTGAGTAAACAAAAATTACTCTAGCTGAAATGAAATAAAAGAAAAGAAAGACAAGACAGAGAAAGCATTAAAAGAACTGATGTAAAATGTTTGGCAAAAGTGATATTCCATTTATTTGGAGAATAGTTCACACTCTGTAAGGAACAACACCAGGCTTAATAGGGAAAAGTAAAATTATAATTCACTGAACAAAGATGGCAAAAAAAGGCAAATGTAATTTTTTCTGGAAATTTTAGAATTAAATCTGTGCTCTTTGTGTATATCAGTGAAAGAAACAAAAAGTAATGTTTTTGGAAGTTGATCCTGAAAAACAAATCAGCGCACAGAAACCTCTACTCCCAGTATCCTACAGTATTAATGATGTCCATCTGGCAGAGTGGAACTCATGCTCTTTTTCAAGAGTTTTTGAGGCAGGAGAGATTGTACATGAGTGAGACGTATAGAAGATTGATACGGAAGCAAGTTAAGACATAGATGGGCACTGTTGCCCAGCTTTGGGATACTGAGGACACTGGGGCTCTTCTGCTTAGTTGTATAAAATACACAGGGTGAAGGCAAGGGTGCTTACAGAGAAAATATCAGGAATAGGCTACAATTTGTCAGTAAGGAACTTCATAGGTTGTGCAAGAGTGAAGATTTAAATATATTATTGTGTCATGAAGAAATGTATTAAAAACATTTTTAGCACAGAAGAAAGTGTGGACTAGACAAATAAATGTCCAAGGAGGAAGGGAAGGCCCAAAGGACAGTATATGTGAATACTACAGGAGAGTTTGGCTTACTAGCCTGACTGTTGATGAACAGGGTTGAAATGTAAAGGTGCCTAACACCCTTTTAGAATTTATTGATCAAGGAGGAGCAAACAGATAAAATCAACACTGGATTAGTAAAAGTGCTTCCAAAAAGAGAGAGCCATTTAGATGGCACATGGAAGCCAGCCCCTTTAATGCTCACAGCAATGCACCAAAGCCTAAAATATTCAGATGAAATAGGTGATGTGATGAAAACTGAAAGAGTAATAAAGATGATCTGTGACTTTTGGGGGGATTATAGTGAAGAACATTCAATGACTAAGAATGTATAGTCAGAGTAAGTGCATACAAATTACTGGACAGTACAAATATAAAGCTACACCTGAACAATGAAATACCAATACAAAACAACCAGTGGAAGAATGACCTGCCAAACATGTGATAGAGACTATATGTCACCTAGTTCAAGTGCATGAAATAGAAAATAAAATTTGTTTTATTGGCTGATTCTGTTCTACTGTATGTGAGTTATTGCTTAGCACATAATGGCTTTTGTGTTTACCTATAGTCAATGCACTACTGAGAAATAACTCATTATCTTGTAAAGTGCTTTGGGTTACATTGGATATTAAAAACATAAAGCCGAATTCTATTCTGTTCTTTAGGCTGTTATCATATCTCTTCATGTAGGGAAGCTGCATCATCAGGACTCAAAGGACAAAACCCATAAAACAATGTGTTAAAAGTCAAGAAGCTGTGGAAGAAAAATCTACTTTGTTTCACGTTGTTATAAATTCCAGATCAAACAGTTATTTAAATTGACAGTGACCACCAAATCTAAAATGAATTATATTCTTTTCAACATTTGAAATGTCGCATTGAATAATATACATCACGTCTAACTCTAATTTTAAGGTGTCAGGCTTTTCACTTCAGCTTTCTTATATATCTTTTTTGACCTTCATCTCATCTTATTTTATGCCCAATAAAAAAACCCCCAAAACAAACCCAGTGATTCTTTTATACTTATATTGCTAGTGATTGCTTATTTTCTTATTTATGTGGTTATTTTGCAATATATTTACTTTAGATGAGCAAAAAGATTATTGCAAAACTGATTTATTCTTGGCAGCTGGCTACTCTGTACATAAAGCACATTGAACAATCTGGCTGATGGAAGAAAGGAGGTTTGAAGTTTTTTCTCTTTTTTCCCCAGTTACAGAACTTTTATTGTTAATTGAGAAGCCAAAATTATCTTCAGTGTATAATATGCGCAATCAATTTTTCCAGATGCACTGGTCAAATTATAACAAATCAAAGTACAGACACTAAAAGAGGTAGGATAATGGAAATGAAGAAAAATCTCTTCTGAAAAGCATTTATCTTGCCTTTAGAGAGAAAAGTGTGCATCCCCTTGAACTGCACATTTTCTGCTATCAAAGCAGCACAAAGTGCAGAGAGACAACAGACATTTCTACATCATTTGAGAGGGCTTGTATTATCAACACATAAGACTGAATTTTGGGGCTGCAATGATTCATATGGAAAGTAAAGTTAGAAAAGCTGTGAAGATTCATTAAGAGAATAATGAAACTACAGATTAAAGGGAGGAATACATTTACATCATTAACAGCACCATCACATGTGAATGAAGACAGACTCTTGCCATGATGATTTAAGACTATGAGATTCTGGAATGTTATAAAACTGGAAATGGATGTAATTAGTATAAATATTAAGTATGCTTCTGGTGTGAAAGTAAAAAGGATTGATATGAAAAATACATAGTGCAACACTGATATAAAATGCAGATATGACTCAAAATGCCATATATGTATAGTGGCTTGGTAGAATGATGCTTCTGGGACTATGGAGAATTAAGAAAGGTGGTAGTGGTTTTGAGAGCTTTGAGCCCTTGATCTTGTGGGACACAGTAAGAAGAGATGAGGCAAGGAAAATGTATTTTACATTAAATGGAGGAATTGCATTAACAGGTTGAAATATCTTCTTTTGATTCCTTAGCTTTCACCCTGTAATGATTTGTTCACCAACATCTTCTGTTTCTAAGAGGGGACGTCTATACAAACAGGTTTATTTCGAAATCGGTCCTTTCGAAAGGACCGATTTTCAAATAAAACCCTTATTTCTAAAGGGCTCCTTTCAAAATAAGGGAAACCGTGGGATCGAAACGACCGTTATTTCAAAACAGATGTTTCGAAATAACGCCAATCGGGTCTAAAGGCATTATTTCGAAACATCCGTTTCGAAATAACAGTCGTTTGGGGGGGGTAGGTTTTACTTTTCCGAAAGGACGATTCTTATTTCGAAAGGATGAGGTCCGTCCTTTCGAAATAAGGGAACGTCATGTAGACTGAATTTTTTTTTATTTTGAAATAACGGGTGTTATTTCAAAATAAAAGGGCCGTGTCAACGTGCCCAGAATGTTGCATTTGTTCATTTTGTGTAGTTCAAAATTTGATAAACGATAAGGTCCCTGATGACACAGAACAGACCCCTGGGTGGGTGATGTTGCAGTGTTTTTTTTTTTTTCCCCTCTCCCCCTCCTTTTTACCCTAGTTGGCTCTGCTGCACCAGTAACTTTTATTCCAGAAATGCAAGTGAGACATGCTGATCAAGTGAAGTCAGAGGCCAGGCCTTGAAATAAGTGCAGTAAGCTAATATGATGGTCCAGTAACTTCGCAAAGGCATACATCACATCAGTCTTAGCAAGCTGCAAGTGCTGAGGCAGTCATGATGCCTGGGTCTATGTCTAGAAAACAATCCAACAAAGCACAGTTTATAGAGGCCTGTCCCTGGCAGTAAGGAAGCAAGTCAAAGATTTGCAGCCAGAGAGCTAACAAATTCCTGTGCCTTGACATCACTGTTGCACCTTAAGATCACTGACCCATCATCTTTAAGGGGGCCTGTCCAAGTGAGCCTGTCACTTGACACAAGACTAGAAAGCACATGGTGCTGAATGATTGTCTTCCCAGAGCCCTGGGGGGATGCATGTCTGAGCTGATGAACTAGTTATCTCTGAGATACGTGCTTTATTTGTGTATATAACTGTTTGTTTAGGAAGCATGAACCATTTTAAAAGCCATTACTTGCAAAATTCAACTTTAACAAATTCAAAAATGGACTCAGCACTTTGTGCTTGGGAAACATTATACAATGGTTTAAATCAAGTTTATCTTTATAGGCAGGGTATTACCATGTTAGAAGATGAACCTTTTTACTCCTGCCATGGGGAGCATTTTCTTAAACCTCTGAGGCTATGTTCACACACAGAGGGCTTGTTCTGAAACAAGACGTTTCGAAACAAGATGTTTCAAAATAACGCATTATTTCGAAACAAATTATTTTGAAATAAAAAACACCGTCCTCGAAATAACACAAAAGCAGGAAATGAAATAGCATGTCCACACGGTGGGCTTGCTATTTCGTTACCTGCTTCAGGGGGCTGCGGCTCACCTTGCAGCCCCAGAAAGGGGGCTGCAGCCCCTGGTGGGGGGGTGAGCCACCCCACAGCGGCTCACCCCCCCCCTCCCGGGCTGCCCCCAAACCCCGCCGCCAGGTCGGGGGTGCCCAGCTCAGCCCACCGCTGCAGGGGCTGGGGTGTGCGTGGC
>ML681981.1:19305958-19442398 GCA_007922195.1 Podocnemis expansa | reverse complement strand
GGCAACCAGAGTTATAGAGGGTTCAGGGCCTTCAACCCCGGCAGGGGTAAGGCAGACACCCGGTGGCCCGGATGGTAGCAGGGGAGGGAAGGGGAACGCAGGGCTGCCCGCTCCACTGCGTTCCAGCCCAGGGCCCTAGCAGTGGCAAAGTCGCGTGCCACTGGGTCAACGGGGCTCCAGCCGAAATGCGCTGACTCACTGTTGCCCCTGGGCTACTTCCTTCACCTCTCCCCACGGTACCTGGAGTACACTGTCCGCATAGTCCTCCGGGTAGGATACCCAGGGCATTCCCGTCAGGCCCTCGCTGTCTTCGGGTGGCAATGCAGGGAGCTCAGCCTCCTCGGCCAGTGGCACTTCCTCCAGGTCACACGGGTCCGGGAGAGCAGGCTCACTGCCTTCCCCAGCAGAGGGGAGTTCGTCCAGGTCCTTCCCGGCATCGGGCTGATCCCCAGGCTCTCTGCGGAGGGAAGCTCATCTAGGTCCTCCCATGGGCAAGTGTTGTCCAGGGGCACGGCTGACCAGGGTTCCTCGCCCCGACTCTTGTGAGGTGGAGAATTCCGTTGTCCATCAGGCCTCTCTGCCTTCCGGGGAGGGAGGTCTGTCAGTAGTGGCAGCCGCCTTCCCCTATGTTCCCTCCATGGCTGTCTGGTCTGGCCCCTTTTATAGTCCTCCCGCTCCCTTTTGTCCTCCCTTTGGTTCCGGCCCGGGCTACTTTGCTGGGCCTCTTCCGGCCAGTAGGGGGAGTGCAGGCACTCAGCTACCTCTCGGCTACTGGGTAACTGCCCCCCTCTGCTACAGGTAGACATCAAGCAATTCAGAAAAATAAATCCCACTCCATCCTGAATCTTCATCTTTCCCTATAGTTAAATATAAACTATACCTAATTTAAGATTCTGACTTGTTTGGTTAGGAGAACTTACTGTGCTAAGGGAGACAGAGTTGGAATATCCTCTACAAAAGTTCTTATCCCTCTTCTACTGCTTATGTGATTTCAGACGATGCGGGGAGGGAATGAATGAATATTCTTAAAGCAGTGATGCAGTCTCAAATGAAGTGATATTGAAGTATTTAGATGGAGCAGAAGCCATTCTTTAGTAACCCTACCACAATAGTATATGTTCGTCTAGGAAACTGAGCACATGAACTTGTATGAGAGAGAAAGATGAGCTAAATTTTTGACAAAGACTTTAGGAAAAACCAATAGCAGACAGGTTCAGTATTAAGATTCTATCAAACTATAAACTTTAATTATGATTAACATGAAGCATGCTTCCTATGACTAGTCAGAATGATGCTGGACATCGCCTCCCAATACGCATCTAGTCATTACTACTTGATCTATTTCTAGTTTCCCTGTTGTATACTATGATATATGTTTACTAGAAATCAGATAAGATTTGCTTGTTTATATGTTTTGTATGTCACAGCTTGTTGAGTCCTGATGGCATCATTTCAGGAGTGAAGTAGAAAGCAACCACTTGAAGTCTTGTAGATGCTAACATTAGAGCTCCGCTAATCATTATTTGGAAGAAAATTACTGTCCTAATGTTTCCAGCTTCCTTGACAACCAAGTGTCCATTGCATTACTCACTAAATTATGTTCCATTTTGAATGCTGTGTTGCAGCTGGTGAGCTTTTAATATAATAGATACTTGTAATGCAATGTTCTTGTAAAAAAAAAGCCATAATATATAGAAAAGTTCCAGCAGTGTGCAGATAAATGAAACCTGCTTTTTCTTCTTTCGTTGGCTCAAGTTGTTGAAGATAATACTTATGCTAATAATAACTCAGAAATTTGGTTCATAACAAGAATTAAATTGGTAGGATTGTGTTTTTCTATTATGAAAGTTCTCTGCTGATATTTACTGAATTAAGCCTGGTTGAAGGATGTTTATTTGATATTACTAAATATAATGACAGACTCTATGCAACAGTTGAGTTTTGTTATCAAGACAGATATAAAACTACTTTTAATTTAAGGGAGGCAGGCTGGCCTGATTAGCATGCATGAATTGGAGGTAAGCGACCTGGGTTCTAGCTCAGCTCTAACAATCACTCACTGAGACCTGGCCTTTTCTACAGAGTTAGGTTGAGAAAAGACAGCTTACATTAGCCTAATTCTGTAAACATCTACACAGTGGTTTTCAAACTTTTTTTCTTAGGACACAGTTGAAAAAATAACACTTACACCTGTGACCCAACAATTGCATCTTTCAGCAATGCATTCCAGTTTTTTGGCAGTGGCAGCAGGGGGTGCCATGACCCAATGCTTAAGGGTCTGGGACCCAGTACTGGATCTCGACCCTAAGTTTGAAAAACAGTGTTCAACACCAACATGTCACTTTTGCCAACATAAGTTGTCCTCTACATCAACTCTAACGCCGCCTCTGCAAGAGCTGTAGAGCTTAAGTTGAGGTAGTTAGGACAATGCAGTATCTGTGTAGACCACATTGTGTACTTATTGCCACTTGGGGCTGACAGCCAGAGCCCCACTGCTCAATGAGAGAATGGTGTGAGTGAGAAGAACCTCGGCTTGAATAACTGGGCTTGGGCTATTTTCCCTAGGTGGTGAAGATACAACTGTTAGTGCCCCATACTGTCAGTAAAATTGGTGCAAGCACTCCTGGCCAGGATGCACACCACTGACAGAAGGACCACATTATGGATGTTAAAAATCAAATTATTTAGTACATTGTGTGACAAACTGCTAGCTTCTCTCTAGTGGGTCCATGCTTCTGTCTCTCATAGTGAGTCAGGGCATTACCAGTTACCCTGTCTTCCCTGGGGGGGGGTGCGTGCACATGTGTGGAGGGGAACAGATGGTTCCTCCAGTGGGGTCCCAGGGTAGGAGGTGGAGAGTAGTGACCTGGGCCCACCCATTCCTCCTGCTCCACCTCTAGCTTGTGTCTTGTCTGGAGCAGTGGGTTTTTAATCATGCATCTGCCTGGGCCTTAACTGGCTTCAGAAGCTCCCAATTGCCTTCTAATAACTGCAGCTAATTTTCAGGGAACAGAACTCATAGCATTCTGGTGCTTGCATACATCCCCTCTAGCACTCTCCTACTGCACTCTGTTCTTGCTATTTCACAAGTGATTGTACGTTGACTTAAGTCAACTTAATTTTATAGTGTAGACATGCCTTGAGTTATCATAACTTCTCTGGAGCCCTAGTTCATGAAGAGTACCTGCTTAAGCACCCTCTCCAAATAGGGATCCTACCTGATTGGCAGTTGTTGCAAGCACTTATATGTTCATGCTTACATTTTACTGTGAGTAGCCCCACTGGTTTCAGTGGGGCTCTATCACAGTAGTCAGGTTAAATGTGTATAAGTTTGCAAGATCAAAGCATAAGTATGTAGAATGCAGATACATGTTACCTACTTCATAGGCTTAATTCATTAGTGTCTGCAGAGCTCTTTGAGGTGCTCAGATGGAAGATACTGCTATATAGAAGTTCCTTTATTTCTTCAACAAATTTTGCCTTCTTATATTCCACTGCTTTAGAAGATTATTTTTGATCTACCATATACAAATGTCAAGACATCTGGGTAATGGTACTTTATTAAACAGTTTATATAATATTTATTATGATGTCACTATAATTCTTAAAAACAAACCAAAACTAAACTAACAAACAAAAAATCCCTCTAAAGTCAAGTTCTCATTACCATAACCTACAGCGTTTTCCCCTTGGCCAGAAGAATAGTAGCTTCTAGACTAGAATTTTAGTCCTTCTGTCTTTCAGTACATGCAAAGATCATAGAGAACAAATACCACTAAAATGATGTCTACAGTATTCACAGAGTAGTGACCCTTGTAGCATTTTGGTATTAATAATAAAAGAATTGGGGAAAATCCAATTTAATTAAAAAGAAACAAATTAAAATGATTAAAAAAATATGAAACGGGTGATGTTTCCACCTGTCCTAAAAGACAGATCACCCACCAGATGAAGGGAAACCTCACCCCTCCTTAGGGTTTCAATTTATTAACATGCAAACAAGCAATAACACAACATACTCTTCTTTCTTTCTAGACTTGGCGCCAGCCACAGCTATTGATCCCATAGCTCCAGGTCTCCTATTCCTTTTATTCAAGATTTTTTTTTCATGGCAACCTAACTCCACAGCCTTATTCCTCCCTCTTTATTCATTGCAGCTAGAGCATTTTCCCTCCAGGCTTGGTATTTTTGGTAAGCATCACAGCCAGGGCTGGCTTCAGCTCCTGTCTTAAGGACAGATGAAATGAATTTTTCCTGTGGGTAACAAAATAATTATAAAAATGCTGTGTGAAGAGAGAGCTTATTCTCCAGCAGAACGGATCTGAGAGAGATAGCAATGAAGCTGTGATGCCCTGTTGCTTTGTCAACACAATATATACTTGAGATAAACTTGATTACAAAATGCCCCATAGTACAAAAGTGATGTGACTTTTCAAGAAATTGTGAACTATAGAAATAGCCCAGGCACCATCTACAACTGGTGCTGGTTCTTTGATATCTAGCTGCTTCCCTGGGTGTTCAAAACAAATGCTGTTCAATGACGTGAAGGCTCCACTCTCTCTTTTTTCACTTCTGACCTGAAAATAGACTGTTCAAAGTACAAGTTTTCTGTGGAAATAACCACAAGCAAAGAACCTGCAGCAGGAGGTATATATAAAAGCACTCACTGTTGCAGTACCACCTGCTCATACCTACTTGTGGAGAAAATCTGAAAGCAACTCGAAGACTGGTGATAGGTGGGATAGAAAATGAGAAGCCAAGACTTTGGTATTATGACCGAAGAAGACTATACATTAGTGGTATTTATTCCTCTCCTCTTCTTTAGTATTTCTCTGTGTGATCTACTTCATCAGTCGACTGGCAGCTGTGGCTGGATAGAAAATAAAGTCATAGAAGTAGGGAACAACATAGAAGGAGGGAACAGCTTTGTGCCAGAGAACTACAGGTGCCTATGAGCCACATTTGATAAATGTTTGCAGAGAGTGTGATTAGGAGAGGAATCTTTCAGACATGAAGTTAACAGCACAGTATAACTCATTAATATCTAAAGCTCTAATACTTCATTGGCATCTGTGTAAAGCCAGTGCCCAACATTTGGATATCCCTGCAGGACTAGAATATCACTTTATTGCATAAACATTGCTGAGCTTGCATACACAGCTTATATGCTTTTACATACATGCTGATCTTTCACATTTGTGAAATGCCAAGTTGGAAGCTCAGTAACAGTTTGGCCCTAGCATCATAAGCTCAATAGGTTCAGAATATATTGTATAGATCTCTCTGTAGCAGTGTGGCCAATATTTGTTGGTGTTTGATTAATCTGTTTAGAAAACACAATTGTTCTAGAAGCTGTGGAGGGAGACTTATGGCTATGAACAGCAGTAACTTAAAATGTTTAATGCTATGAAATTTCCAAAGGAGTTCAAGGAAAAATAGACTGATTAAAGCAGTTCTGAATGTGACCAGGAGGGGAGGGATGTGCATGCCTGGAGCTGAAATCTAGTATAGCAGCCATAGAATGAGGAGATGCAGCTAGGTAGTGGTGATGGGAGAGCCTAACATATTTTTCTTTCCTCTTTAGTCTGTTTTGTGTGTGGTGAGGGTGGAAGGGGAGTGGAGAGAGAGAAAGATCATACTCAAGGCAAAATCTATTATTTTAGTAAATGACTTATTACAATTCTTATTGGAGCCTCTGAGCCTTTTGGTTCTAAAATTCTGTTGTCACCTGTGAACAAAACATGAGAGTTTGAGATGGGATCTGATGCTGCAAATGCTCCAGAACTGATGTAATTTTACTCAAGGCATGTGTGTTGAAGTATTTGCATGATCAGAACCACAGTGAGGTGACTTGGATAATGGAGTGGAGACTATGACTATAAAATTTGCAAATTACAACAAGCTGGGGAGGGCTTGCAAGCACTTTGGAGGACAGGATTGGAATTCAAAGGATCCTGATAGCTTGGGAGAATTGGTATGAAATCAATAAAATTAAATTCAGTACAGACAAGTGCTAGTACTTGGAAGGAAAAGTCAAATATAAAATTAAGTATAATCGACTAGGCGGTAGTAATGCTGAAAGGAATCTGAAACGTGCAATAGATCACAAATAGAATAAGTCAGTTCAGTTATGAAAACCCCAATATCATTCTGGGCTGTATTAACAAAAATGTTGTATGGAAGTCATTTGAGGTTATTGTTGTCCTCTACCTGATGCTAGTCAGGCCTTGCTAGGACTGTGATACGGGGGTACTGTGTCTAACACCGGCATCACTCTGAAAGGAAAGTGGTGACAAATTGGAGAGAGTCCAGAAGAGAGCAACAAAAAGAAAAAAAAAAGTGTTAGGAGAACCTGGCTTGTGAAGAAAGGTTTGAAAGAAACTGTCTTGTGAAAAGAAGACAGAGGAAAGGCTTGATTATTGTCTTCAAATATGCTAAGAACATGTAAAGAGGATGGTGATCAATTTTCTGTGTGACTCTTAAAGGTAAGACAAAAAGTAATAGGCCTAATGGGCAGCAAGGGGAATTTAGATGAACTGTAGGGATGGTTAAGCAGTGGAGTAGGCTTCCAAGATAGGCTGTGGAATCTCACAGGCAGTTTTTAGAACAGGTTAGACCAATGCTTGTCAGGGATGATTTTGATATTCTTGGTCCTGCCTCAGTGCACTGAGAAGGACTAAACAACCTCTTAAAGTCTCTTCCAACTCCAGATTTCTATGATTCTAAGAGTCTTTTGTTTATTTCACTGACATACGCCTCTAGAAATGAACAATCAGAATTTCTTTAGAAAAACAAATAAGAGAAAAAATGGGTTTTTTTTTTTTTTTGGTTAGGATTCTGTTGGTTTTCTACCAAATTTGACAGTCTGAAACCATGACCACTGCATTAATATCTTTGGTTTTCAGACAGTGCTCATTTTATTCTTTCTAAAATATTTGTCTGGTAAAAACCATATTGTGGTTTCACAAAATATTAAATGTGTCACTCAAGTTTCTAAAGAAATTGCTGTCTCATTCAAGGATTGATTTTTATTGTAATTTCTAACACTCTGGGATATATGCTATAGCTAGTGAAAACTAAAAGTAAGGATTGCCTGAGTTTTTCAAATTGCATATATAAAAGGAAAGAGGGTTGGATTGAGCAGAAAAATGTTAATGCAGATTATATCCCCAAGCATTGATAGAAAAACCTATTAGGTACTTTTTAAATTTTTTTTTTTTTAAATTAAAATGTTATTTCATGTTTCATCTGACTGGACTTTGCAGTGATATAAAACATATTCCAATTATCTGTAATGGGAAACCAAATTACGTTCCTCAGAAGAAATTCTGATAACACAATACATGCATAAGAATGAAAAATGGTTTAACATGTTACTAAATAATTATACAACGGCATGAACTCTTCTTTTCTGATTCACTAATAGCAAATCATCTAATTGTGACACTGCAATCCTCACTGACTTGTTTGAACCTTAAACAACAAATATATAATACATCTATTCTTACTTGCTATTTTCATTACATGTAGTTTGGCAAGTTGGGTAGCTCTGGAGATCCACCCATATTTTAGGTGACTAGTGCTGGGTTCTCAAAATCCTGTATCACAGCAACCAAGGGTTACTAAGAAATCTTTCTTCTTCTCCTTCTCCATAGACTATGCAAACTCATGATTGCTGGAACTGTTCTCATCACACCAACCCACCTTTGTCCCATCTAGAACCTCTACCTGCAAAGGGCTTTGAGGGGAAGAGCGGTCACTGCTTCCTTTATTGTACTGTCTCATTTAAGGAAAAGGCTTTCACTTGGCACTAGACATTCTAGTTCTTCTGCCACTAATGCATTAATTGTAAACAAGTACTTCAGCATGCAGCAGCAGAGAATTAAGAGTTGTTTTTCACTGATGTCCATAGCCAGTAAGGAAAAGGATAATCTTCCAAAAAGAAGATTCATTCCTTCTTTCAAACATGTTGGCTCTTTCCAAATGAATGGTAATAGTAGGTGGCATTAGTAACTGCCTCTAGATTCATTCTGTCATCCTCAGGCAAAATTCGGAGTCACGGCTGGCACTGCAAACACAGGAATAAGTTGCTGCATCCCAGGAACTGTCAGTGCTGCTGGGGAAGTAGGAAATGAGGGAAGAAGAGTTGTTAAGATTTTATTTTTATTAACACAGACAAAAGGTAGAAGTGAGAGAAGATGGATTTAGACAGGGAGGGGAAGATATATTTATAATATTTTCTTCTCTGATTATCATTTTTAGCATGCCCCAAGAGTTTAAAAAGCCAGTGTCAGGGGAAAATAAGGATGTGTCAGCTCTTCATATCCCACAGAAAATTTTGTTTCAAAACAAGGAATTACTACTTTGTTGTAATCAAGGTCATGTAATCAACCTCAGAATTTGCCTTTTCAGTCAACTGATACAAATCTACCTAGACAGTCTATTTCACTAATTTTGAAGTAATCAGTTGCCATTTTGTCCCTTCTGTTGGCCTATGTTACCACATAATTAGGGGTTCTTGCTGCTTTCAGAGAAGTTTGGTATATTTGCTGTGTGGACAACAGCAAGAAGGTTTATAGACAACCAATATTCTGAGCAGGACCCCGTGCATCATAAGTGAAAACCCAGAAATGCAAGGTTCTTTGCACTTTTGAAAAATAGAGAATTTATTAATATATATATCATAGTTTGTTTGTTTAAATAGGTGTATAATATGGATTTAGAGTCTGACCTTAAGCAGCCAGTTCTGAAAATGCCCCCTCCCCTGAATTCTCCTCTATGCTTGCCACAGACCTTCCAGTTTACTTCAGCTATTCTGAATTCTGTGCCATTGAAAACAGGTTTACTTGTCATAGATCATGCAAGGTTCCAACTATAATGATCTCTAACCAATATGCATTTTATGTGATGCCACTCATAATTATCAAAGTCAATTTTCTTCATTGAAAGCATTATTTTCTTCATTGAGAGCTTTATTTTAAAACCTTATGAACAGGACAGTTAGTCAATGATCTATTTTGTTAATTTACTGTACTGTTGAATTTCAAATTTTTTCTTGGATGAAGGACAAAATGGTAAACAAGCTACATCACATGGATTTTTTTTTCCCTGCTGTTGCTGTTTACATTGGTGTGATAATACAAACAATACATTTGTAGTAGTTTCTATGGATGCACATGGTTTATGAATAAATTGTTTTAGACTGATGGTGTTTTAAACCTCTGGGTGAAATCAAAATGAAAAATAATTAAACCTAAAATGCATGCAAAAAATACAGTAGCATTCATGATGGACTAGAAATTGGTTTTAGCTCTGTTGGTAGACTTACAAGCCACTGTTGCAGTGGCAGATGCCTTTTCACCAAGAAATTCCTCCTCATATTGAAAGCCCATAATAAATTCCTGTGCAACCATTTCAGAGGTCTATAGTTCACTAAGAGCTCTCTTCCTCAGGAAAAGCAGAAGCAGTTGCCATTATTCCTTGAGCTCTTCATTTTTGTTCTGCTTATTGCATTTTGCAAAGCAGTGTGTGTGTGTGTGTGTGTGTGTGTGTGTGTGTGTGTGTGTGTGTTCTTACACAAATACTTTGAGTGCAACAGCTCTTAGCAACAAAGACAACAACAGAAAGTGCACCAGAACATATCAAAACAGTGGAAATAGTCAGGAGGCGTATGGTTTAGGATAGTTATTCCAATATTAAATTTGCCATCCTGGATAAATATTAGCATTTAAATAGCCCCTAATATACTTTGAAGTTAAAACTTCAGTAAGATAAACAGGAAAGTACAAACTACATCTTTGCTGCTGCTGTTTGTCTTTAGATGGGTTTCTATGAGAATTATTCAGAAAAGTGCCTTCACATGAATATGCCATTAAGTGCAGACTAAAAGTTTAATTAAAATGAAAGCAAAAATTCAGAGGGCTAAAACAACTTTATGAAGGGGTGTATCAGGTATTTGTGCCCCGCCACATTGGTGTATCCTGCCCTAAGAAGCTGCTTTGTTGCTGGAAAGGCAGGGCAGTGAGCCCAGACCACCTTAGGGTGCCCAGTGAGACCTCCCCTGATCAGCTGTGTATTTTTGAGTAGTTGCTTCATCTTCATCTGCAGAATTGTAGCAGAACAATCTGTACTATAGCACAAGCCATAAACTAGGTCTGAGAATGTATTGTTTCACAGCAGCTGGCAATCAAGCAGCAAGTGAACTGAGGAATGTTCTAGACAAGGGACTCAATCTTTTAGGGGCCCAGCATCCCCTACAGTGATACATGCTAACCCCACACCTCCACAAAAAAAAAAAAAAAAAAAAAAAAGATTATAAATTTTGATTGTTTTTTTTTTTTTAGGTTTTTTTAACAGATTGATAAATGTATAATGTGTGTAAAATCAAACATTTGTTACAAATTCTATGTTTAAATTATATGTTACTTCTGCACGCCTTGGACTAACCACATCCCACCCCAGGTTAAGAATCCCTATTCTAGAGTGAAGGAGGATCCCCTTAATGAACTACTTAATTCCCTGCACGTATATTAATTTTAATAAACCAGCAATATTCATAAACAGTTGTGTTGCAGACAAGTGGAGAATATAAAGAACAGTGGCAGATATTGCATTACTTCATAAAACCTCATTGATGTGCACAGCACATTAACAGTAACACCTTATAAATTTGACAAATGGGAGTGGAATTCTACCAAGTTGTTTTTGCCCTCAGGGCCGTCCATAGGGTAGGACAAGAGGGGGAGCTGCCCAAGACCCCGTGCTTCGGGGGCCCCACAGGGCCACACCACTGCTCCCCCCCCAATGTCAGGGACTGGGCGAGCCAGCCAAAAGTGGCTTGGGGTGAAAGTTGCTTAAGGCAAAAAAAGCAAGTAGTCTTGTGGCACTTAAAGACCAACAGATTTATTTATTGTATGAGCTGCCTGTTTGGAACTTTCCTTAAGGCAGTAGATCAGTATTGCAATAAAGGTGAGTCATTAGGACTAACAATGAGGTGCTAATTGTTGTTCAAACAAACTCTGCCTTCTCTCTGAGTCAGTATCTCTTTGGGCCTTTCTCATTCATATGAAAAGCATTGAGGTCACTGGCAAGCAACCTTTGTGTTTTTTTTAATCGAGACCCCATGAAGAAAAGAAAAAACTGTGAATACCCACTTATTCCACCCTTTCTAGGATATGGCAATTGCAGTTACTTTTGCAAATTAGGACTTCCTCTTTTTTCAGTGGATTAAGAATTCCCTTGCTTGCGATATAAGTTATAACTTTTAGATTTTAATAGAAACTTCAGAGTTTTTTTGATGGATAATTCAAAAGAGAAGAGAAAAGCAAACTATTCTAGTAGAAGCCTGTGTTACAAAGTATGGTAGTTTTTCTACAATTAGAAAGCCTAAGTAACAGAATAAAATCCAATTCAGGGATGTATCTGCTGGAAGCAGAAGTTATAACAAGGTCCTAATCTGAAGGGGAGAGTGGATAGGCCCATTGTATTGCTGCCTTATGCACACTGCCAGGGGTGACCAGACCAAGCAGAGAGGGCCAGCACCCCTTCAAGCACAATATTGTGGACAATTGTGAGTTCATGGAAACTCATGCAGACTCAGGGAGCAGATGAAGTGCAGAGGTGAAAGTGGAACCCAGTGGAGCAGGAGAAGGGAGCAGGACCTGGAGGGATTGGGACAGGCTCAGCAGCAGAAAGGATCTTTTGGGACCTTTCTTTCCAGCATGGCACTGGCTCTCTTTGCCTTCCCCTGTCTCAGCACTTCCATCTCATTTCTCCACCCACTCACCCCCCCCCCCATTTGCAGGGAGTTCCCACACAAACAATCCAGGCTACTACATGCAATTTTAGAGACTTGACATACTTCCTGATTTGAGACAGGAGTATGGCATGTGGGATCACCCTCTGCATGTTCCATGTAGGTGATCTCAAATTAGATGTATAGGTTTCAGAGATTCAATAGAAGCCTCAAGAGAAAGGATGAAAGCCATGAGCAATTGCCCCCCTCCTGCCCCCTGCAACCATGGTCACTGTTCGGTTTTCTGGTGGCCGCTTTTTTCAGTGGAGGGTCGCCACATAGCAGAGGGGTCTGGAGCTAGGTCCCGAGGAAAGAGGTTTGACAACCACTGGCTTAAGGGTGGCTGAGAAACCAGACCCTGCACTTCTGTTCCGCCACTTTTGGCCAGCTCACACTGGGGGGAGGTGAGTGGGGGCCCCACAGAGGGAGATTCACCAAGGGCCCCGCATCCTGTTAGGGACAGCCCTGTTTGCCCTCGGTGCTATTTCTCTTGAGGGGAAAAACAAACAAACAAACAAAAAACTCTCCCCCAGGACAGGCAGAATTAAACATTTCACTAATATCAAATTACAGCTACAGAGTAATGTAAAATCTGTCAGTGAGAAAGACAAGCTTTGCAACTCACACAGATCTCTTCTTAGGCTGGGAAATATAGTATTGGTTTTAAGTGCAAGGTGGATCAGTTTGTTTAGCAGAAACCGTTAACACATTGCAAAAGACGATTGACCTTTTATTTAGCTGTTACTTTCTGAATATTTTTGCCAGATCTGAAGAAGAGCACTGTGTAAGTTCCCACACTTCTTTCTCATTAACTGGTCTAATAAAAGATACTACCTGAACAGCCCTTTTCTGTTTAATGGCCTTGGACAAACAGGGCTTCAGCAAAATTGCATGCATACAGTTACAGTTGAGGATTCTTCTCCTGCCCTCTGTTTGAAGATGAGCCAAGGTGGTTGAGCCAGACTTTCCCAAAACTTTTGTTCACGAACTGAGAACTAATATGCCACATTTAAACACTTCAGTTCTGGCCCCCAACCCTTCAATACTGCAGGGGTCTCCTTGAGGGGACACTGACGACATGATAGAGCTATTTATTAAATTTGTCTTATTAGCTAGGATATTTTCCTGTTAATTTAGTATCTTGATTCTGTAATAAAACCCACAATCTCAGCTTTGCAAAATGCTTCAGCGATGTTTGTTAGGAAATGCTCTTTCTTAGACTCATACAGAAGAAACAGAGAATGAAACATATCAGAGTATCTTTTAGAAAAACAAAGTGAAGGCTGATTTGTGTAGCTGGTAAAATTTCACAAAAGAATTTACTCCTTCACATGGTTTTCTCCTGATTTAAATTCAGTTGTGTGCATGACTACAGTCGTAGCCCTATTTTTGCATGCTATGCAAGGTGGGATCAGCTCCTTAAGTGCTACCTGTGAGCTTAGTTCTGTGCAAAACATACAAGTGCTTTATACAGATATTCAACACAGAATAGAGGTATACAGACTATTCTTAATTAAGCTTAGTATCCCATTATGCTTTTACGTCTGACACAGGTGTTCAGTGCAGTCCCTACTGAGTCAGCTATGATGGTAATGGACTCCTGGCCTGAAATGTATTCAATATAGTTCTTCATGTTCCTACAGTCACAATTATTTTGATCAAGTACCAGTTTTAAGATAAGAAAGGCAAAGAAAATTACTTTGTTAAAGAAAAATGAAAAAGTAGTTTGTACTTATCCAATAGGCAATTGTCCTCTGCTGGAAGCCTTGTTGTTGTGATAAGCTTCTATACTATGCTGATGAGAGCTGTATAAGTAGCTTGTGGTCCTCGGGTACTGGAACTCATTTTGTATACATTTAAAAAAAATCTATGGGAGTGACATTGTATTTTCTATTTAAATAAATCCCTTTGATTTAACTAATCCCCATGTTTAAATTTCTTAATTAATTTTTTTTAATGTATAACTACAGCTCTGCTGGAATCTGGATGCATTCCATAATGTACAGATTCTCCTAAAATCGTAGTATGGGTTCCTCTTCAGTCTTCTTTCTTCCACGCTTGTCTCTTCTTGATTCTTCTCTGAATTTCTAGGCTTATGGTTGGTGCATGAGACACAGCTTCCTTTGTAATCCACAAAGGCTGAGAAGTAAGTTCCTCTCCTCCCAGGAGAGCAAATAATTTTTCTGGCACATCACCATACACATCTTACTTTAAGGAGAAAGCTATAAGGGCTATCTCCTGCCCTTGATGTTCATATAATTTTAACTGACAAGAGTGGGAGTGGTTTGAGTAGATTGATGGCTTGATATGACCTTAAACAATTTCTTAATCTCCATTATTGTAATTAACTAATTAATTTTCATAGCTTTGTACTGACCACATGCAACATACTAAAACTAGCAGAATTTAACAAAACTCATAACTGTTAGAAATGCTTTTGCTAAGATGTATTCTTTCAATATTTTTTAGTTTACATTACATTTTCTTGGGCAACTCTTTCTTTAACAAACCAAGGAAATGAAGAGTGATTTGCTAAGCTTTTCTTCTATTATATCTCAAGGCACATTTGCCCTCATCTTATTCCAGGATTATAAACCTATGCTACTAATTTAACAGTGAAAATAGATTCCATTGCTTAATTTTTTAAAATTATTTTAAAAGAAAGAAAGAAAACTGTGAAAAATGAGGGTAACACTAACCAAAAATCACTACTATTTAATGGCTATTTGATAACCTGTCCAATGTGAGTTTGGACTCAGTTGTGTACCTTCTGGATAGGCATCCAGATCACTAAAACCATCATTGTGGGTGACCTTGGGCAATTCTCTTCCCTGTGCATTAGTTTCCTAGTCTGTAAAATGGGGATGATACTCATTCGTTTTATAAAGTGGTTTGAGATCCACTGATGGAAAGTATTGTACAAAACCTGGGTACTATTAACATAATAACTAAGAAGTTTGTGCCGACATTGACTCTGTACCTCCTCAGCAGATAGATTCAGGAGCGCACACACAAGCATTAAATTCACTTAGGGTAGATTACCACAAGAAGTGAGGGATTCTGAATACCTCCAATGTTGGGTGATTAGTGCAAGACTTGCTGAAGGAACGTGATTTTTCAGAAAGTGCTGAGCTCCCATTTGCTGAAAAATTGAGATTTTAAAGTTTTGCGGCTTCGTACTGCAAAATGGAGGCACTCAGTCACTAATCATTCCCCAAATAATCTATTTTAAAACTAAAATAAAAAAAAATTGAAAGACTGAGCTCTGCATCTGTGTTTCAGAACGTTGCTCTTATGTATTGCTCTTGCAATTTCAATGGTCCTTCCCTAAGTGGAGGAAATGAGTTCTAAGAGCCTTTTCAGGTACAGAGGGTTCTCTACAGATGTGATGGGCTGTTGGAAAGTCAAATGCTTTTTAGCATTACCTACTACGACTACAGCTTTATGTCAAGTCTAAGTAAAGTGCATTAAACACAAAAAACTTCTTTTTCCAAGAAAAAGAAACATTGTGTTCTTTCTGAGTATAATAAAAATGGGAGCCAATAATACTTGGGAAGACATGATGGTAACTATGCACAGCTACTGCCCAGTGACTGAGAAATAAATTATTGAATATGTGAGATTACAGTATTAATAAAGGAGGTATGTGACATGTTTTTAAACAAGTAATTAACTGAAGATGGTAGAAAAAAGGAAGAAAATGGTGAAGAGGAGATGCTGCAGAATAGCAGCAAGGTTAGAAGGTATCACAAGTTTGCATACACTTTATCCCTTTCTATACAATTTACTTGTGATAGTTTGTATCAAAATTTCTTGAAAGTTGAACTCTGCACATTGTTTTAGGGATGCCAGCTGAATCAGGAATTGTATAATACATAAATGCCAACACCCATGACTAATAAACCTAGGGAAGAATTGTCCTCTGATCTGCAATTTAAATGCTGGAGTGGAAGAACTGTTTTTGAAAATAATCTCCACTAGACCTACAGAATTCTGCACATCATAGCTGTTGCAAATATCAAAAGCTGACTCTTGAATGACTTATTGAATCTCAGTTCAGGAGAGAAGTAGTAATAGCTTTTAAAACTAAATATTGCATTTATAACTTGATATTTCTTCTTAATTGCTTTGGTGGGGGATATTAACATTCAAATCCTTAAAGTTATTTTCTTGGGGGGACTCTGACAATTGAAAATTAAAAATCAGTGAAAGGGAACGTCTGTGAGTTCCATTTAAGATTAATATTTTTGCGGCTAATGTTCTCCAAGAACCCCTGTAGCAAATGTTTGGATGCACATTTTGCATTAGAATTACTGCACCAGAACTAATTTGCAGGTAAACTTCTAATTTTAAGTTTCTCTGTGAAACATAATTTTACCTTTGTTAAAGGATGAGATAGGGCTTTATAATAAGTATCAGTGTTTCCACTTGTTGTTTAGACCCTGGTGAGTATTTGCCCCTGTGTCTCTTGGGGTAATTTGTCTTCTGTCTATTCTTATGGTTTAATATAACTTGTTTAGCTAAATCATAAAACAAAAGTTTTGGCTTGTATGAGTTTGTTGTGTGAGGAGAGGTTTATGCTCTAGCAAGAGCATTTTAAGGCCCTGAACCTGAAAGTACACATAACTTTGCACTCTGTGTAGTTCTGTTAATGACAATAGGATTGTTTACCATGAATAAACGTAAAACTGTGCCTAGATCTTTGCAAGATCATGGCATGATAGGAGAATTGAGAAAATAAGCTTTTCAGTTCCATATTTTTTGACCTAAACCTGTCTTCTGGAAGTTTACACTTACTTAAGGGGCATGAATATTTCATTTGAATGTATAAACTTGAATTAATTACCAAAACCTCACAGCAAATCCACTGTAATTTATTTTATGGTCATTTGTCATATAAAAAGGCAGAAGACTTCTGAATAATACTATTTTAAGTTGCAAGGGGTAGTCAAATTCATTTTAAATGCCTGGTAGTATGTGTGAGAAAAGTTTTACAACTACTTCATCTTACAAAAGAACTTTTCAACTTTTAAACCCACAGTGAACTTCCCTGTTTGCTTTAGAGATAATTACTTAAACTGCTGCATCCTCAGATTGTGATTCCAGACTTTCAAAAGACATTTAGAATACTGGTCCTTGTAATAAATACTCATTTGACTGTTGCATGAGACTTGGAGGCACAAGAAAACTGTGAAGCCATATATTTCTGCAGTTGCTAGATAAGAAGCTAAACTGCTAGAAACCTTGGTGAAATTCATAAAATTGAAACACTGGAGAATGACAAATCCTTTAGTTCCCAATATAACACTTCATTTCAGAGCAAAGACTACACTGTATTTACAGGATTACAAAAGCTGCTGGCACTATTTGCATTCCTTTAGGATAGTCACTCCTTACCAAATACAGTATTTTTAAATCACATTTTAGTGCACTGTTTATACATACAATGTATACAATGCATTCCTCAGTTGTCCTGATGATCATCAGATGATATTATGTGCTTTTACAAATGTGGTCTAGAAATAGCAAAATCATCTGTGTGTAAAACTGTTATTGAAGGAGTTTAGAGCTAGCACTGGATTATTTGTATCCTTATCAGGATATGTGGAAAGACAGAGCTTCCTGAAAACAACATCCTGCCCACTATGGATGTAAAAGCTTTTTACACCAACATCCCACACAAGGATGGATTACAAGCTATTAGAAGAACCATCCCAGACGATGCCACAGCATAATCTGGACTGAATTTTGTGACTTTGTGCTCACCCACAACCATTTCAGATTCGAGGATAATTTATACCTCCAAGTCAGTGGCACTGCTATGGGCACCCAATAGCCACACAATATGCCAACATTTTTATGGGTGACTTAGAACAGTTTCCTCAAGTCTCATCCAAAAGCACCTCTCCTCTACTTGTTACATTGATGACATCTTCATCATCTGGACCCATGGTGGGGATGCTCTTGAAGATTTCTACAGAGATTTCAACAATTTCCGCTCCACAATCAAATTGAGTCTGGAACACTCCACACAGGAGATCCATTTTCTGGACACTACAGTACAAATTAATATGCAGATTAGATGGTGTAAAAACAGGATTGAATTGTGATTATGGATTCTTTTCACATTATGACAGGTAATTTGACTTCACCCTCCTCTGTGCTGTTTCCCAGAGTTTAAATCCTTACAACTGCTCTAATTTGCTGTTGCAGTATGATCTGATCCCATGTCTTAAACTCCCCTGCATTTATTCTCATCCAATTCTGTAAATTCCTCATCTTCAAAGCATCTGACGTAGTGGGATATTCACCCATGAAAGCTCATGCGATAAATAAATCTGTTAGTCTTTAAGTGCCACAAGACTCCTTGCTTTTTTTGATGCAAGAAATGTGGTTTAATTAGGCTTCAGCTTTATTACTGAACTCACCTGGGAACTAACCTATCTGAAGGAAGGGGCTGAGGAAAGATTATCTCTTCACTGAATCAGAAAATAGGCACCCAACTCCCATTTTTCAAGGGTTTATTTTAGGGGCTGTCTTCCCTTACATCCATTTCCCAATTGTGGTTTATCAGGGAACTGGACCCCACGTCACCTCCATGGAATTAGTACTTGCACTGTATGCTGTGCAGCAAGTCCCCCTGGCTCCCTTAACTGCTGAAGGGAAGGTGAAAAAATCCAGCACATCCTCATCAGTCTGGCAATGAGGGAAAAATTTTTTCCAAGCCTTAAATAAGGTGACTAGCACAATATTCACAAAAACCACAAAATGTGGTCATATGCTGAACCCAGAGGTGGGTGCTGGTAATCAAGAATGAAAGGGATCAGGCTGGAGAAACAGGATGTATATACTTTCTCCTAGGTGTGCAGAGACTAATGACTTAACTGACCCCCTCCAAGTCATCCCACCCTTCTCCCAGTTCCCCTGGTGGGAGGGAAGAAGCAGCTACTACTCCATTTTCCAGCCCAGTCCAAATGAATCTACCATCCTTGAGGATGCAAGGGTTGCAGATCCTGAACTGGTGATGCTCCAGGACAAGGAAGTTTACTGCTAAGTTTTTATTCGACATGAGTTTGTGTAGTATTAAAATAACTTTCAGGAGTATAAAACATTTTAGTTTCTGAAAAGCCCCTTTTATGCAAATGAGAATGTAGCACATGTGCTTGAGCAATTTTTACCTCTTATGTTGTGAATATTTATTTGAACATAAAAATAGTTAATTTAATATACAATTTGAGTCACTTGCTCAAATCTACTGTCTTGCTAAAAATAACAGTCTGTGACAATAGTGTGAGGAAGCCAAATCTTGTTGGATCATTCTTGGCATTATGCTTATTCTGCATATAGAATGCTATTTTAAACAGCGGCACTTCTGTGAACAGATGAAAAGAATTGTGTAACCTACAGAGGGTCAGGTGCTTTTTGTCCTGCTTTTGTAAATATTCAACACAAGAAAATGCTTAGAGGCACCTTCTTCCCACAACCCCTGTTACTGAAGCTAGAACATGTATTTACTTCAGTGATGGGGATGCCCTTACTATTCAAGTGTTAAGTGAATGTCTCACTCTCCAGAGTTCAGTCTTAACCATGAGTGGCTGTGTCACCAATTGCACAGAAATGCTGGCTGCCTTGTAAAGCTTTACTCTTGTAATTCTCTTGCTGGCAGCTGACAAACAGCCACACAGTATGCAGGTATGAGTGTAGCTACAGCTGTGACCCCAGTGGCCTGTCAGCAACATTCCTGTCACACTCTGGTTTCTACAACCCTTGGTTACTATTTGTTGGGTGGTCTGCAACACACTCTGTCCTGAATTTCATTTACAATGTGTGTTCTGCACTGTCCAGCCCTCTCCCAGGCAATTCTGACATTAAGGCTATGTTCACACGGGGAGGGCTTGTTTCGAAACAAGAGGTTTCGACAGCAAACAAGGCTTAAGTTGTTTCGATAGAACCACGGCCATTTTGAAACAAGCTGTTTGCTTGTTTCGAAATGGCTGTGCGTCGTGTGGCTATGGCACTTCTTATTTCGAAACAACCTCTGTTGTTTCGAAATAAGAAGTGTGTGTGGCCATACCCTAAAGGTCTGTTGCCCCTGGAAAGGGTCAACAGTTTGCTACTTAACTGGAATTGCCTAACAGCTCAGCTTAAACACAACACTAAAATGGTATAAATTAAAAAATAAAACAGTTTATTTACAAAAGATGCTAGGTTTATAAATGAATTCAGGTACCAGAAATAACATTAGCAATGGTTACAAGAGAGGGAAAATGCTTGTTAGTAGCTAAAGTTTAACTAGAGAAATTTGGTTCAAGGTAAAATCCTTACCAGATATCTTGTGCAACATGACTGACCAGATTCTCAGATCTGGATCTCCCCCAAAATCAAAGAGCTTGCTACTTTGTCTTCTGAGGTAAAAGAGAGAGAGGAAAAAGAGAGGGAGCTTGGGGTTTTCTCTCCCTTTCTTTTATAGTCTAGATAACCTTTGAAGTGAATGCTTCTGAGGGTTACACCCCAAAGCAAAGCTTATTCAAATAGCAAAGAAAATCACACAAAGCTGTCCCTTGGGGGGCACAAGCAGGGTGACCACGCCAGGCCCCACAATTCCATTGGCCCCCCACTGCTCCCTGCCTGCCCTGCTGCCCTCCATGGCAAGCCAGGAGCATGGTCCTCGTCTCTGGGCCGGCCTGCCCCTTCCCATTCCCCCAGTGTGTGTGCAGGGGGGTGGGATCCCCAATAGGCTGATGGGCCACAGACCCTGACCCCCACCAAGGGATGGCCCCAATGTCATGGAGTCTGGTGGAAGGAGGCTCCATGCTCTCTTTTCACTTGTTTGCTGAAATGCAAATTTGCTTTGTCTGTCATTTCTTCTATCTGCTGTCTTGAAGGACCCTCTTTACTACTTGAATGTAAATGGAGGTAAACCGATTTCTTCAATCAGTGGGCAGGGTTGTATGGTTTTTAACATTTGCAATCATCGTACAGGGGGATTTTATGACTTTACATATAATATTGCTATATACATTTCACCATAATAATGCTGACCAGCAATTTATTTGCTTTCAAATGATACTTCACAAGATGTATTTTTTAAAAATTATTATAACAATAATGTGTAAGGTTTGTGTACAGGGATGCTTTTGGTCATGGGATGCTTATATTAATTGGCTAATGGTCTCCATAAGTATTAGAAATTTCATAGATAGGTTAACAAAGCCTAAAACAAAGAAGGGACCTAAACCTAGTTGTCACAAGTTCCCTTATGAGCCTTTTTCCCAAGCATCAAATGGGCTTAAGGAAAACTTGTCCTGCCACAATGCTCTGAATAGACTTATGGAGAAAAATCTTCACTGAAAACTGTTGAGCTGGGCTTTCTTTATTTTCAGCTATGGGACCAGTGTGAGTAAAAGTTGATAAAACAGTTTTAAATCTTACTTCCTTTAGAAGCATTGTCATTGATAGCTCTATTTTGTTCCCTCTGAAACAAAAAATAAAAGATATCCAATTTTACTAACCTGTTTTTAACCAAAGGATGCAGTTATAAAATGCAATAAAATTCTGGAGTGGATTTCATCTTTATTATAGCCCCTTTTCCCATTTGAGGTAGATTCAATAGCTTTTTATGGAATTAATTTTGTTGTTTGTTTTCCCCCAATTGGCTTTAACATCTACTCCAGTCCTCAGTGGACATGAATGTTTGATATTTCAGATTTTTTCTTATCCTTTTAAAATTCCATTGCAAAAATTTGATTGAGGTATGTGTTCTAGAGAATTGAAGTACTCTAGGTTTTTCTTGAGTGGTGGCACAAAGCTTATTCTATCTGCTGCAGATACATTTGGAAGTATGCTTAATTGGCAAAATTGATTTGTTTTCAAAAAAGATCATATATGCAAACTATTACTATATAGCTAGAATATTTATCAGCACCCACAATGAACAAGTCATAAATTCTCAGCAATTGCTAAACAGTGGGGTGAGCCCTACAAAAAACTAAATACTTGTGCACTATTTTTTGAATATTTTATGTTTCTTTTACAAATATTTTAATAATGTTTATATTATTTTATGAACTATATAGCTTATCTGTACCCTAATAATCCAGTGCATATAACATATCATACACAGAAACATAAAATTTGAAATTCATGATTGTTTAGTGGCCTAAATCATCCAATCGAGGAAGGAGGATCTTGAGGTTTTAGCAACTAACTGTCTAAAGCCCTGAACACACATGTTGAAAGTTATTACTGTGAGTAATTCTAGTGAAATCTGTTGGCAAATATTGATTTTTTTTAATTATGGTGATTTTACAGGATGAACTACATCTCCATGTTAACTTATCTTCTTTCATAGCTTTATGCAAGTAAAAGGTATTTACCTGCTTTAATATTCCTAATTCTACATAAGTGTCTAGATCCCTGACCCCGTGATGTATAGTGTGTTTGCACAGGTGTCCACATTAGTTTTGTGGGCAGGTGCCATGTGTGCATATGCAATGCCAGAAAGATGGCCTTCAGAGAGAGTCTGAGGACAGAGTGGCTGAACTGGGAGAACAAAGAAAAACAGTGAGGTACATAGAGGAGACTTTGAGGGATGCAAAAGTGTTTCCACAGCATTTTCAGTCTTTGTGCTGTTGATGAGGAAAATCTCAGAGAAGGAGCACAACAAGCTAGAGTAGAAACAATCCTGTAGCTGGGACTCTACTTCCAGAAGATATAATAGTATCCTCTTGCTCTTAAGATACTTTCTAACCCTGTAGCCCTGCTCTGCCCTGCCTAGGATGGGAACTATAGGTACTAATAATGGAGGATTTGGATTTGCGATGACTGGGAAGACTGCATGATAAACTGTGTTTTGGCATGAAAGCTTTAGATCTTACAAGACATTTAGGACAGATGTACATGCAGTGCCGGGGAGGAACCAGTGATGATTGTATGTGTAAGTATCAGTGACATAGCAAAAGGAAAGAGAAAAGTATTGGAGGCCAAATTAATGCAGTTAGGTAAGAAATTATAAAGTCCAGGACCTCCATGATAGCATTCTCTATAAAGGTTCTAATTTCACATGCAGGACAAGAAAGACCGTCAGAACTATAGTCATAATGTGTCAGCTGAGACCTATAAGAAAAGGTTGGGATCCACCTAAATCAAAATGAAAGTAGACTCCTGATGTGCAAAAGTAAAAAGTTCATGGATATTTTTTTAAACCAAGGGCTCCGGCAATGCTGATATGTGTGGAGGAATACATGGGTCAATCAAAGACATCTCTTAAAGATGAATGTATTAGAGAGCGAACTCTAAACATAATAAAGATAGGGAAGAAGTTGGTAGACTACAGTCAGTTGCTGTTGGGGGACAGTCAAATATAAAAGTCCCATTGAAATACGCTATATGAATGTAAGCAACTGAATATTGACCATTTACAAGGGCTTATATGCAAATGCTAAAACTCTAAATACTAAGAAGGGTAAATGAGAGTGAATGGCATTAGATGAAGACATTTGTGTAACAGGCATTGTGGAAATTAGTTGGAATGAAGATAATAAATGAGCCACAGTAATACCCACAAACAGAATGTATAGGAATGACAGAGTAGTTGTGCTGGTGGGGGAGTGGTACTATATACACGAGTCAAATATACTAAAAGTCTTAAATGAATCAAACTGCCGTGGAATCACTATAGACAGATATTCCATACTTGAACACTGGAAGGATAACAGTAGGAATACACTACTGAGCACCTAAATAGGATGGTGGCAGTGGTTGTGAAATATTTGAGAAGATTGGAGAGGCTACAGAACCAGAAACTGAATAATAACCAAGCATTTCAACTATGCCTGTATTACCTGGGTACTAGTCACCTCTCGATGGGCTGTAAAGATAAAATTTCTAGACCCCATTAATGACTGCTTCCTGGAGCAGTTAGTTCTGGAATTCACAAGCGTGGAGGAAATTCTTGAGTTAGTCATTAGTGGAACATAATATCTCATCCATGAGAACTACTCAGTAATAGTGACAATAATTTAACAAACATAGAGGAGAGAAATGCCAGTCTTCACATATCCTTTATACCTGTTGAAAATGGATGTGTTCTGGAACCCCATAGTGGGTGTGCTCTCAAAATTTTTCCTTTTCCAAGCTTGTATATATTAGTGGTGCTGGATTAGCTGGTGTTACAAGTTAACATTCAAAAATGGATTGCAGTAGCTATTTTAGTGACCAGAAATCTATAATTCCTCCCTCATAAACACACTAGCTTGGTGAGCTTTCAAGCACTGCCTGAATGGAAAAAACAAACCAATTGAAATGCTTGGAAAATAATATGAGGCTACCTGGTCACAAATGAAACAACTGCATATTTTTGCAGTTTACTATACTTTAATCCCTGACATTTGCATATTATGGTGTCACCTATTTATCTGTTCAATCATTTTAATAATTGATGCCCTCCATGAGCTGTCTGGGTTTTGGATATTTTTCTTCAGGGTTTGCAAATAATTAACACTGAATTATTGTTTGTATGTTACTTCTATCTTATTCATGCATTTGTATTCCTTTTATTTCACTGTGTTTCTAATTTATATATGTAACCCTTCTGCCAGGGCAGGCTGGCAGGACAAGGGCTAAGTTCTATATCTAGGGGTTTCCCAATGACACACCAACAACAACTGGCTCGAGCCCCCACCCAGATTTCTGGGAAATCCTGCACTGTTCCCTGGGTACCCCAAAGGGGTGAGGCTTCCCCACTCGCAAGCATGAAACAAAGTGTAGTAAACGGAACTTTTAATAGTAGTAAAACAGAATGCAAAAGGTCAAATACAGAGACCAGCAGTAATCTAGAAAAATTAGCATAGTATAAAGTTCCCAACAACCCATACCACATAACAGAACATACAAACTTAATGGTAAAACTGGCACTGATCTGGAGAATCAGTGCTAACTAGGCTCCCAACCGACCCTAGGATACATAGGGAGTGTCTTTCACGCCAGATGTCTGCCGACTCCATCTACTGGTCACTCACTCCATCCTCTAGAACTGTTTCTTGGCTCCGCCTGCTGTCCATCAGCTCCACTCTCCAGTCACTTGCACCGCCCAGCTCAACGCTGGCTGCTCTCACCATCCGCCGGCTATGCCCTCTGGTCACTTATGTTGCCCAGCTTGCTGCTGGCCACTCTTACTGTCCACTGGTTCTACCCGCTGTCCACTGGCTCTGCCCACTGCCCGCCAGCTCCACCCTCCAGTCACTCGTGTCGCCCAGCTTGCCGCTGGCTGTTCTCACCATTGCCGTCCAGTCACTTGTGTTGCCCAGCTCGCCGCTGGCTGCTCTCACTGTCTGTTGGTTCTGCCTGCTGTCTGATGGCTCAACCCTCCGGTCACTCACACCTCCCAGCTTGCCGCTAGTTGCTCTCACCATCCACCAGCTGGTCACCCCATCACTGCTCCTCTTCAGCTCAGAGAGAGGACACTCTCCCTCTAGGGAGCTCAGTGATTTCAGCTCTCTTAGTCTTTAAGTAGCTGCTAAAAGCTACTTCCATAACAAAGAACAGGAAAAGCAATAGGGGAGGAGACAAACTGCCTCAAGCATTGCTTCAGAAGAAACAGTGCAACCCCCTACTTCTGTTTTTCAACTCTTTCAGGCTAAAACATGCAGTCACCTTTCCTACAAGCCTCTTTTTAACTAAGGATAGTTTTTACCCCTTAACTAACCCAGACAGATTTGAAACAAACAGAGTAGCAGTTCACACAAAGACAATATTTCATATTTCCCCTTTGTAGAATTACAGATATTGATAGATTTGTGAGCAGACTAATCCCAAATACCTTTACTCACTATGCTCTGCACCCAATATGCTAATCAGTTAATTGTACCCTTTTGTGTTCATGCTAGTACAAAACCAGTGCGGATTAGAACCCACTCTCAGAAGCTGTTAGGCACAGCTTCTAAGCCTCCCTTACATATAAAAATAATAAAGAGGATAGCAGTAGGAATATATTGTGAGTTACCTAATCAGGTTGGTAGTGGTGACTTTGAAGTCCTCAGGTTGACTAGAGAGCCTACATAGGCAACTCTCCCATTATTAACTGGTTTCAAATCACCTCAGGAAGTCTTGCAGCAGATAAAATTTCTAGACACCATGAGTGACTGCTTGTTGGAAAAGCTAAATTTGGAGCCCACAATAGGAGAGGCAATTTTTATTTAGTCCTACATGTAGCACAGAATCTGGTCTAATGAGATGAATGTAGCTGAAACATTCAGTATTGGCAACCACTGTATGATCAAATTTAATCTTTCTATAGGGGGAAAATGCCAAAGAAACCCACCAAAGTAGATTTATCTTCAAAAATGAGAATTATATGAAACTGAAGAAGCTAATTAAATGGAAATTAAAAGGATGAAATGCCTACAAAGAGCTCAGAATCTATTTAAAAAACACTAAGTGGATCAAACTAAATGTATCACCCAAATAAACAAAAGCAGTCAGAGGATCAAAAAAAAAAAACAAACCCACTATACCTGAGAAGTAGAATAAAAGAGGCAGAGAAAGGGTTTCAAAAAGATAAAAGCACCCTTTAAAAATTAGAAGTCAAAATAGAAAGCCATTTAAACTCTGCTAGTTTGAATGGGAAAGTATAAGCCAGTCCAAGGGAAGAAATGAATACTAGCTAAGCACCCACAAAGTATCAGCAGTTCTAAAAAGTATATCCGAAGCAGGAACCCCGTGAAAGTCAGTGGCTCTACTGGATGATTGAGGTCCTAAAAGAACATTGAATTAAAACAAGCTTGTTGCAGAGAAGCTACATGAGTTGTTTGAATAGGTCGTCATTGCAGAAAATGTTGGGGAGATTCTAACACCTAAGCCCTTCTTTTAAGTTTACAGGTCTGAAAAATTGTGTCAGAACGAGCTGGCCCAAGATCTGGTTTTAGAACATAGAGTCATAGGGTTAGAAGGGACTTCATGAGGTCATCTAGTCCAACCCCCTGCAAAAAAGCAGGACCACTCTCACTAAATCATCCTAGCCAGGGTTTTGTCTAATTGAGCCTTAAATATCTCCAGAGATGGAAATTACACCACCTCCCTAGGTAACCCATTCTAATGCTTCACCACCCTCCTAGTGAGAAAGTTTTTCCTAATATCCAACTGCGACCTCCCCAGCTGTACTTGAAACCATCGCTCCTGTTTCTGTCCTTTGTTACTACTGACACCAGCCAAGCTCCCTCCTCCTTGGAGCACCCCTTCAAGTAGATGAAGGTTGCTATCAAATCCCTCCTCAGTCTTTTCTTCTGAAGGCTAAATAAGCCTAGTTCCTTCACTCTCTCTTCATAAGTCTTGTGCTCTAGCCCCTTTGATCACTTTTGTTGCCCTCCACTGGACTCCTTCTAATTCGTCCATGCTCTTTTTGTAGTGGGGTGCCCAAAACTGGACACAGTATTCCAGATGCGGCCTCGCCAGTGCCAAATAGAGGGGAATAATCACATCTCTCAATCTGCTGGCAACACTTCTACTGGTGCAGCCCAGTATGCTATTAGCCTTTTTGGCAACAAGAGCACACTGTTGACTCATATCCAGCTTCCCATCCACCATAACCTCCAGGTTGTTTTCTACAGTGCTGCTACTTAGCTGATTGCTTCTCAGCCTATAGCAGTGCATGGGGATTTTCCATTCCAAGTGCAGGACTTTGCACTTGTCCTTGTTGAACCTCATGAGATTTCTTTTAGCTCACTACTCCAATTTGTCTAGGTCTCCCTGAATCCTGTCCCTCCCCTCCAGTGTGTCTACTGTTCCCCCCAGCTTTGTGTCATCCACTGTGCAATCTATTCCATGATCCAGACCATTAATGAAAATGTTGAACAGAACCAGCGCCAGGGCTGACAGCTGGGGCATACCACTCATTACTGGTTGCCAACTAGATGTTGAGCCATTGATTCCTGCTTGCAGAAACTGTTGATCTAGCCAGTTTTCTATCCATCTTACAGTCCACACATCCAACCCATACTTCCTTAACTTGCTGATGAGAATGCCGTGGGAAACTGTATCAAAAGCCTTGCTAAAATCAAGGCATATCATGTCAGCAGCTTTTCCCACATCCACAAATCCAGTCATCTCATCATAGAAGGCGATGAGTTTGGTCAGGCATGATTTACCCTTGGTGAATCCATGCTGACTATTCCTGATCACAGTATTTTCCCTCAGTGTTTCAGGGTGGATTCTTTGAGAACCTGCTCCATGTTTTTTCTAGGGATTGAGGTGAAGCTGACAGGTCAGTAATTCCCTGGATCCTCCATTTTCCCTTTCTTGAAAGTAGGTATTATAGTTGCTTTTTTCCAGTCCTCCAACACCTCCCCTGTTCACCATGAGTTTTCAAAGATAATGGCCAGCAGTTCTGCTATGTCACTGGCCAACTCTCTCAGCACCCTTGGATGCAGTTCACCCGGCCCCTATAGACTGGTGCACATCCAACTTCTTTAAGTAGTCCCTAACCTGATCTTCCATCACCAAGGGCCTCTCTTCTTCTCTGCCATCTGCCACACCCATGTAGTGGGCTGGGAGCTGGCCCTCCCTGTGAAGACTGAAGTAAAAAAAAAACATTGAACACTTCAGGCTTTTCTGCATCCTCCACCACAAGGATACCTGCCCCATTCAGTAAGGGATCTATGCCATTCCTGATCCTCTTCTTGTTATACCCTTTCCTGTTATCCTTCACATCCCTTGTTAGCAGCAACTCCAATTGTCCTTTGGCCTTTCTAATTTTATCCCTGCAGTCCCGAGCAATATTTTTATATGCTTCCCTAGTCATCTGTCCAAGTGTGCACATCTTGTGAGCTTTCTTTTTACATTTCAGCTCACCGCAGAGTTCTCTGTTAAGCCATGTTGGGCACCTTCCACATTTGCTGTTCTTTCTGCTCATCAGAATGGTATTCTCCTGTGCCCTTAGCAGGGTTTCTTTAAAATACAGCCAGCTCTCTTGGATGTCTTTCCCCTGCAGGTCAGCCTCCCAAGGTATCTGTCCCATCAGCTCCCTAAGAGAGCCAAAATCTGCTTTTCTGAAGTCCAGGGTCTGTCTTTTGCTTCTTTCCTTTTTTCTATTAATCAGCATCTTGAACTCTACCATCTCATGGTCACTGCTGTCCATGTTGCCATTCATTTCTACTTCCCTGATCAAATCTTCTCTGTTTGTGAGCAGCAGGTTGAGAGATGCAAGGCCCCTAGTTGGTTCCTCCAGCATTTGTACCAGGAAGGTGTCCTCAACACTCTCCAAAAACTCCCTGGACTGCCTGTGCACTGCTGTATTGGCCTTCCAGCAGATGTCAGAAGAATTGAAGTCCCCCATGAGAACCAGGGCCTGTGATCTGGAAGCTTCTGCTAGTTGTCCATAGAATGCCTCATCCACCTCCTCTTTCTGGTTTGGAGGTCTATACCAGACACCCACCATAATATCCACCTTCTTGCCCTGTCCTCTAAACTTAACCCACAGACTTTCAACTGGCCCACTTCCACTTCTATAGTGGAACTCTGAGCAGTCATACCGCTCTTTTACATAGAGTACTATTCCTTCCCATCTTCTTCCCTGCCTGTCCTTTCTCAACACTTTATAACTATCAATGGCAGTGCTGCAGTCATGCAAGCTATCCCACCAGCACGTTGGACTCCAGTTTGGAAGTGAGAGTGTGACATGCTGGAAGATGCTGCTGGGGGTCCTGAGGTTACTGCTAAGAGTCTGCTGGAGTTTTGTGCAGGTAGGGAACTTCCGACGTCAAGCCAGAGCAGGAACTGAGCCTGGAGCTAACTGGGTGATCCTGCAGTGAGCAGTTTCATTACCCGCATCCCCGTGCTCCTCAATTTTTTTTCTTTTGGGAGCAGGGCTTGCAATGGAAGGGAATCCCCAGAGAGACTTCGGACTTGAGAAGAGGCCAAAAGTGCTATTCTCTTCAAGCCAGGGACAGGTTGGTAACATTTAGCTGGGCAGATGCCAAGACTTCAGCTTGATACCTTGGCTGAACTGAAATACTGACATAAGAGTGCTGTCTCTGTTAAATCTTTAAGCATACCCATGCAAGTGCGGGGTTAGATATCTGAACTCCAGGGGAGTGTATGCTTGGGAGGGGTTGTAAAATAGTGTCAGTGTACATGCCAGTTAAACAAGTTTTGCCCCTGTGGATTTAAAATAGTAGTGATTTTTAATTTCAGCCTGTTATGCCAAATTTCCTTATTTTTTTTCAATAAAGGTTTGTTGCCTTTAGTTCAAATACACTGAATGTATAGTATGTATAATTGGTATTGTTGAATTAGACCCATGCCACAGATTATGATTATGATTATTATTATTAGTTGCATGGGTTTAATCCTGAAGGCTGCCAAGTCACACAATTGGGTATCTGTAGGGTCCAGCCAGGTGGGAACACCACCAAATTTAAGTTCCTGTAGGAGTAAAGGGACGGCAGCAGAGGGGTGGATATAGGATTGCCACTTGAACTCAAGATGACCACTGGGATATTTAGAATCTCCTTGCTGTCAGCAACCTTAGGTACCTGTGCATACAGGTGAGTGTTGACTGCTCCCAAATAACCCAAGGAGAAAAAGGTGGGAAGGGGGGTACACTTGGTAAACACTTTAATTATTTGATTTAAAAAAATCCAAAATCCTTCACAAACTGAAACTACCTATTTTTCATCCATGACAGCAGTTCATGTGTGTTGTATTTTTCTTTCATTATAATCTGCAACTGTCTCTAGGGAATATGTGGTAACCAGAATACAATTAAGTCTATCTGATCATAACTGCTCATGTGTACAGCAGTGCTACCTGTAATTATTTTTGTCTTTTTCACATGGAGAAGTAATAGGAAATGAAATTCTGATTCAGAGAGGAAGTAAGAGAAAGATTAAAACATGAGACAGTACAGTTTGTCTTTTGGGATAATTTATAAGAAACATTCAGGGAACTCAAAAGAAATTGCTGAGAACTTGTTATGGGAATTGTTGAACAACACAGTGTGTTTTTCACTGAGTAAAAGCTGATTGCTACACATGGAGTTGAATATCTCCATGTGGTTATATTTTGAATAGAGCTGAACTCTGTGGCATTGTTGTTGTTTGGGGACACAAGGATTTAAAGTCACTTTCTGTTTTGTTTGGATTTCTCTTGCTCTAAAACCCCCTTACATCTGGTAGTAATAATCAAATGGTCCTGATGGAGTTCCAGCTAGCAAGCATTTGGTGTCCAATCCAACTTCCTGCCAAAGTAACTGGAAAACTCCCAGTGACTTCAAGAGAACTGGATCAGAACCTGGGTGATTTAGTCCACCTAGGGCAGACTGAATAAAAATTGCACATTCAGTGTGACTGAATGAATTTCTGAATTCAGGTGCATTTCAGCAAAAATTGTTTCAGGGAGAAAAATAGAAGGATCAAAATGGATCATTTACTTGTCTGCAGTGAAATGGTTTTTGATTTTGTGGACTGGATTCACAGAGGAACAGTGGTGTCCTTTGTAACCTGCAGGTGCTGCTGGTGCTGACCCTGCAATAGACCTGTGGATAGAGCGTTCATCCACAATTCTGAGGGCTTGGTTACAAGTCCACAACCTACCTGATATGAACCTGGGACTTGGGTCTCCCATCCCATGGGTGAATGCCACAGACACTGGGCTGCTAGCCATTCTACAATGACTCTGTCTCCTGTTTGAGCTGTGCCACCTTGCCTGAGGCATATAAATGTTCATTAGTGCAGGAGCTTGAACCCCATTCTCCCATTCCCAGGTGAGTGCTCTAAATAACATGCTAAATATTTCCTCCTCTGGGATTTTATGAATCTAGCCTTTGGTTCCTAAATTTTATTTGCTTTCTTTTTCTTTTTCTTTTTCTTTTTAATGATTTTAAAAAGCCCAGAAATGAAACAGGATGTTTTGCATTGAAAGAAACATTTCGTTCAAATTAAAACAGATTTTTTTTCTGAATTTCTGATTTACTGAAAATTTCTTCTCTATGGACTTGAGTGAACTTTCTGTCAATTTCTTTATTTTTTACAACTGGAAGGAAAAAAAGTCAATTCACATAGCTCTAAATGCTGAAAGATTTTTTGTCTGGGTGCTTGTTTGGCTGAATTACAGGATGTGTCTTATTCTTTCAGCCATTTAAGGACTCCTAAATTGTTCAGTTTTAGCTAAGCATCTATGCAATAACAAGCCATGCTTCTTTGCCTCGCCTCTAAAAATGCACATTCTTACAACTGCCCTCTATTATTGAATAGAATATGAAGTCTGTGTGATCTATGATATTATCTTCAGTTACTGTATCCTGCAGAGGGTAGAAAACTTAATATCACTAGTAAAGTAAATGTTTCAGGAATTACTGCTAGTGAGACTAAACATTAGAAATAAATAAGAGGCCAGTGTGTGACTGGTAGAAGAGGGGAATCAAATTGGTTATAAGGGGATACAATTTGAACTCTTTCAGTTAAAATAGCACTGTGAGTATGTACTCCTGTGGCTGAGAAACTGGGGGAGAAAGTAGTGTTTTCTGTTTCAGATGACATTAAATCAGAACAATGTAGCCTAAAACATGTAAAATGTCCTTTGACTGCTTAATGTTATATATTTTGAGATAGAGGTTCAGAACTATAGCTGGATATCATCTTTCATGCTAAGTGAAATTTTGGCAAGAGCAAATCAGTGATTTGCATGTTATTAGGGCCATATTAGGAGCTTTTTTCATTGAATTTGTGAGCAGCTATTCTTATGAATTGTCCCGTTAAAATCCCCTACAGTATTTGTTGTATGTCCATGAAAGGAAAAGATTGCAATCTGGCCATAAATGAGTGATTTCACTCCTTTGTATGAGAATGAGAATTGAAATCTACCACAATATCACAAAAAAAAATCTACAAGCAGATAGTTTGGTTTAGAAGACAATTCTGACTATTTAGAAACTACTGGAGAGCATCTCTAGTTTCCTGTCTCAGCTATGCAACTTTAATTAGCAACTCAAATATTGATGAGGGAGGTGGTTACAAATCGATAGCATTTTGCTCAGTGCAATTGTTTTAATAAGAGACAAAACTCCCTCAAAGTGATCAGGAAAAGAAAACAGTCAGCAATGTTTGCAATAAAAAGAGAGACCTGCAAAAGTGCTCCTAGAATTAAACAGGATTATTCAGTTCATGTACAAAGCTGTTCAGATGGTGAATGGAAACCATCCACTGTGAAACCCACAGCAAATATTTCATGTTCATAAATAAATGAAACACCTGAGGGTAAACTATGAAATTGCAATAGATGACATTTAATAAAACCAGAATAAATAAAATGAATATCAGACAAGTGAAGAATACTCAACACATGATAAAGGACCTCAGTGCAATTGCATCCATTGCATCTAGGTTACCAAATGATGTAGAAGTAAAGCTAAGTGACCAGATGAAATGAAATTATCAAGCAGACGTACTACCTTCAGACAGAATATCTAGTAGAGTAGCAGCGCACAGACCAATGAGTCAGACATTTTTGTATAAACGTAAGAGAAAGGACTAAGTTAAAAATATGAACAGTATTGGATTCCAGAATTATCTCAGCTATAAAGCAGACCTGAATACTGAGGCAAGAGTGCATTCATCACTTTCTTCTTGTATGTGCAACAGAAATGCACTACTAGACTAGCTGCACTGAGTCAGGCATACGTAGCAGATTGGGATCAGTAGTTCTACGCTCACAGCATCCGTTCAGCAATTGAAAGAGCTATGATTAGAGTACTGGTAGTGGAGAACTGGCAATAATCTCTTTCCTACCGGACAGAGTTAAAAAAGGCAGATAAATAAGGCATACCTTTCATGAAAGGGGAACGAGAGAGAAAAGGAAGTTACATTCCCAACGCAAGAATGAGAGCTGAAATGCTAGTCTGCACATTTGCAGGGAAGGTGAAAGAGCTGAGAAGCCCCTTCTTCCAGATGGAATAGATGAAATGCCTTTGCTTTTCCCCTGCTCCCAGTACCTGGGAGAGGGATGGGTCAGAGGGGATTAGATGGCCTCTGAAAATTTGCAGCTGGGCTGCAGGCAAGTAAGAGATTTCTTTAGGTTAGCAGAAGGTGATGCATGGCGTTTTTCTATCCCCTGAAGATGGGGTGGGGGTAGTGGGGAGAGTGTGTGTGTGTGGTTGGTTGGTTTGCATCTGAATTCATGCTAATACTTCTGTCTAATTCTATTACTCTCCAGATTTTATAAGCCACTTGATTATGCTATAATCTTGAGAATGTTGGAGCAAAGACCTTTTTTAAAGGATTGTTTTCATCTGTTGAATATGCTTCCTGCTTCTATTCATAACTCTTGGTCTGTATAAATATTTACAACTATGTTAAAGTTCCATACAGGTAGTCATGTTAGTTAAGCAAAACAAACAAGGAGTCTGGTGGCACTTTTAAAGACTAACACATTTATTTATCACATGAGCTTTCATGGTAGAAAAATATAACTTGGTTAGTATTCCTGATCTTCAAACATCTGACAAAGTGGGATTTTCTTCCATGCAAGCTTATGCAATAAATACATTTGTTTATTCTTAAAAAGTGCTACAAGATTCCATGTTTGTTTAACTATGTTAAAGAACTCACTTGTTTTGCTTTGTGTTTTCTGGCATGATCAACTGTCCTTAGTGAGTGATTTTATGTTTTATACCATGCAGAGCTCATACTTTTTTGTGAGATCAGTTTTATATGGTTCCCCCTCAATTACTACTAAATGTGCTGCCAATCAGACTTCCAATATTTCATTCACGGGAGGGAGTTCTGTATTTGCTAAATCTTTCATCCCTGCTTATAGTTTATTAATTTTTTCTTTTCATACTCTCCCTCAGCTCCTAACTGGAGTAAGTTGCACTCTCCCAACCGACTTCGTCTCCAGCTGTATATATTACTGTATATAATAAGGAAATGCATATGATCAAAAGGTCAGTGCTTTGTTAGGTTGAACAAACTGAAACAGAATTTCCAGGCTACAATATTGTGTTGATGGTTTTCAGGAGAAATTAAGTCACCATAGCAATAATTGATACATATGACGTGCTACGAGTCAAAACTGACCAGCCAACAATTTCTCAAAACAAAGAACTTGGAGAAGCATAACAAACAAGGAGTCCTGTGGCACTTAAAGTCTAACAAATTGATTTATTGCATGAGTTTTTGCGGGAAAAAATCCTCTTATGCAATAAATCAATTTGTTAGTCTTTAAGTGCCACAGGACTCCTTATTTGTTTTTCTGAACTAGACTAACATGGCTGCCCCTTTGGAACTGTAGAAGCATACAAATCAATTTCTGTATAAATATATATCAATACCATAAGATGCATCCAAACACACCCATACAGACACACATGTATGTCAACACCATCACCACAAACTTCCCCTGATGTACATGGCTGTAACTTACATCACTCAGAGAACTGCTTCTTGAAGATCATTTATGAATATGTTGAATAGCACTGATCTCAATACAGAGTCTTGGAGAGCTCTATTTACCTCTCTCTTTTCTGAAAACTGTTTATTATGGCCTTTTGTTACCTATTTTTAAACCAGTTATTGATCTGTCCTTGATGTTAATGTCTTGTCCTTGTACTTCCCAATAAGATCAATTGCATTTTGTTGCCTTCAAACCCAAAGTTAACTGAATTTTAACCAAAATACCCCCAAACTGTCAAAGAAAACATATGCAAATAAAGCCTAGCCCATTCAGTCAAGGATCTTTGCTCTCCATCAGATGCTGGCAAATTGCTCCCTTTTGATATTAGAGGCTTGCCCATGTTCAGTGCTTAAGCAACTCTGGATGGCTGTTCTCTCGTTTCACCAACAGTTGACAACACTGAGTTCTCTTCTCTTAGGCTTCAGGTCTTGAAGAAGTAATTCTTCCTCTTGGAGTTTTCCTCTATGCATTCAAGTGCTGTAATGTGAACTTGAGTGGTCAATCACATCAAGGACATTGAGGAGACCACCAATAACATAAAGACCCTTGTCACGCTTTTTCTTCTTACCATTGTGACTAACAGACCAACTCAATCCAGACCATCAGGCCAATTCACTTGTTTCTCAATATTAAAGAAGTTAAATATATTAGTATATTCATGCCAATTCACTTGTGTGTTAACAGAGATCAAAGGAGATGTTAATTATATTGGTTTTGCCTATCTATATCCTGTTGTTTACTATTACATTACATTTTCATTATGCAAGTCCACTAATTAAATAATCCTGGATCAAAGTGTGTGTTAATTTAAGAGTCTATTCAGGTATTAGAACTACATGAAGGCTAATTGAATTTACTTGTCTATTCCTATTATAATGTAATGGCAGACATTTCATTGTGTATATCCCTATAACTAAATAACTCATCAAATGTAAATGAAGAAGAGTGTTAAATTCAAAGCAGTTGGCCATTATGTGAGCATGCAGAACAACTTTCAGACTGTTGTCTGTGAAAAGAAGCTCTTAGTATTGATCCAAAGAGACATCCGTTATCTCTGGGCTGTTTGAATTCTAGCAAGGTAGAATAACTGACCAAGGAGACAGAAATCTTCAGGGTTATTCTGGGTAGCACTGAGAAGCCTTTTGGGAAACTGACATAATACTACATTTCTGGTATCATTTTGGACTGACAAACTTTGACTCACCTGTTAAAATATTTTACCTATTTTAATCTCCCAGCTCATTTCTTTTCCTTAGCTCATAGAACTATAGTTTACTATATAATTGGCAAGCAGCATTCTTTCTAGTGTAAGATCTGGAGTGCCAGTTCATCTGCAGGCAGTGACTAACTCTTAGGACTAGGAGAAACCTGATATATGATTTTTGGTTTTATGTGACCATCATCACTTACTTCAGGTTATCTGGGTGACAAGATATATTGGAGAGTCTAACGAGACACTAACACTGGTATACTGATCGAGGAGTTCACATTTGTTACAGGCATGGTGAAATCTAATTATTGACCATATCACCAGTTTGGAGTATCTGCCCTTGTTTTTTGACCACCTGCTCTGAGATCATCACTAACAGTGATGAGCCACTCTAGACAGCATGGTAAGCATTACAAAATGCCATATTAGAACCTGTGGTACCAGAGTTCAGTGGAAATAAAAGCTCAATAAAAACAGCAAAATAACACATCATCTGTTAGTTCCAACCATTTATGTTACATCAATATATTATTTTTGCATTGCCTGTTTTTTCACTCATAGGAAGAAGCGAGATGAAAAGAATGATCCCAGGCTGTTTTTAAAAGTCAATGTTTTAAAACATGTCAGCTGAATAGCTACATTCAATGGACATGTATAAAATATAACTACATACTGACTCTCAGTAAATACAAAGGTTGTTGTCTGATCATTTAAAGTTCTTCCGTTTCTCAGGTTCAGTTACTTTCAGAGAGAGTCCCTGGGGAATATCAGTGGAATGACTGGAAACTATTGAAGCGTAAGGCAAATTTCAATGGTGCCACTGTATATTGAGTTCAATATTAATTTCAGTGGGATTCCATATTTGTGGTTGCAGAGACAAATACAAAGACTAAAGGTTAAACTAAAAGAATATGTGTAAAAATGTTAAATGTGCTTATCTTGTCTGAGCTGAACTTTCAAACAGGTGAAATTTTAATTGGGCTTCTTGCGTCATTGGCAACTATGAACTTCAAGAGTCCATCACTCTCAACACTATGCATATCTGCACCCGGCAAAGCTATTTCTAGTATCCTCTTAAACATATACCAGACAGTGTATCTTTTCCTCACTAGGGGTCTGAGACAAAACTCATTGTCATCAGGAGAAGCTTTTGTTAGTTTGTCATATTGCTTTGATGTTAGTAAACACTTATTTCCCCCTTTGATTTTGTAATTATGGTTGTTACTATTCTTGTATGAAAACCTTTTTAAAAATTTTTTAAATTGTCAATTTCTATTAGTTCTTGATTTTTCCTTTTTGTTCTTGGTGTCTTTTAGGGTGGTTGATTATTTAAGGCTCCTTTTAAGTGATAGGTCCTCATTTTCCATTTAATCTCTTAGGATATGTTCAATAAAACAACCACTGCTGGCCTGGATCAGCTGATTCATGCCTTTGTGGCTTGGGTTGCAGGGCTATAAAATTGCACTATAGGTGCTTGGGCTTCGACTGGAGCCTGAGCTAGAGGAATCTCACCTTGTGGGATCCAGTGCTCTGGCTCAAACCTGAGTTGGTACGTCTACACTGCAATTTTATAGTGCTGCAGCCCAGACCCCATGAGCCTGAGTCAGCTGACATGGACACCCTCAGTTGTTTTGTCTGTAGTTTACACATACCCTTCAGCTGTTATGCTGCCACTGAACCCAGGCCAGCGTACCCCCTTGACCTCAGTGGAGCACCAAATGGACTCAAGCATCCACCCCCCACAAATGGATTCAGTGGCAGTCTTCAGTCCCTGTTTATCATTTCCTGTTCTAAGGTAAAACTGATTTTAAATATTTTTGTTTCTTTTTTCAGTATGCTTTTATGGATGAAAAGACTTTGGTCAGTTAAACTGTGTGGTAACAGAAATTTTGTGGGTATGTTTAGTCATCTGCAAGTGACAGGTATTTTCCTATTACTGGTCTTTTGTATGAAATGTAAAACCTATGTCCTGATTTTGGTAGTTTAAATGGACATCAGATCTTTTATAATAAAAGCAAGGGCATTAGCTTCTGTATTACAGCTGGGTTCCAATTTGGATGATTACCTCTTGCCTCCTTGAATCTCCCTTACAGCTGAACAAAGTAATCCTCAATCCCTTCCCTAAACAGGTGTCTAGTGTTTCAATGAGCAAATCGATGCTGTGTGCCAATCCAGAGGCGGGTGAAATTAATTTGTGCATACTGTTTGCAAAGTAATAGGGGGTCTTTGACATTTATATAAAGGTAGAATGATCTTGTTCTCAGTAGCAATTCCATTAATACAAAGCTGAGATCAATATGCTTGTCCTGCCTTTTAATTATAATCATATCAGATATGGTATAATGCTTGCTACTTCCAGCCAAGTGTTAAAGTGGGCTGTATTGCTTGAACAGGATGTATGCCATAGATGTTTGAGGTATACATGCTGTTTTATATTCTACTCTGTTCTTCTATACTATATCTAGAGATGTTTTGGTTTGCCAGACACGCTTGCAAATAATGGCAAAATTGTTCCTTTTCTGCCAAACAGCAATTGATATAAATATTCAGAAGAAAGATAGTTCAGAAGTATTCATGAATGAGGAAAAAGTTCAAAAACTCTGAAACTTCTGGAGAGTAGCTAACCATGCACTTTGCTATGTAGTCTTTAACCAGTTATTTTGGTTGGCTGTTTCAAAAAAACAACCACACCACACAAAAAAATTGGAACTGTAGATTAATGATGCTGCAGACTGAAATATTCTGTCCACAGAAGAGACAAATAATTAACCGTTCCCTGCTAATATTCCTAAATCATTTTCTGGGACTCGCTGGTCATTCTCCAATTTCATTTTGTGTCAGTCTTTCCAGATCTTGAAACGATAAAAGGAGGCTGGACTTCACCAGTGGACCTAATGTTGAAGGCACATCAAGCAGTCTTTGAAGACTCAGGTCCTCCTTTTTGTACTCTTTGCCACCACTGTGGATGGGAGGAGAAGATGATTCACCAAGTCCAAGGGTTGGCTGAGAAACATATATCCTGAGTTCCTGGTTATATGGTAGGAGCCTTGGAGCCCTGACCTTAGACCCAATTAGATGCCAAGCATATGACAGACAGAGGAGAGAGTTAGCATTAAGCAAATAGAGTTGTAGCCTGTTGCCACTTAAATCTATCATTGTGTCTGTCATCATTTAAAATGTGCAGTTCCCACAGTTTTCCTGTTCTGAAAAGTTAATGTCTCAAATTCCTGTACCATACTGGTTTGAAGATAAAGGGTCCGTTTAACTGAGGAACTTAAGCCTTATAGCCCTCTGTGGTGGTCGGCTATGGAACTTGGAAACTGAGGCAGGGACAACCCCTTAGTTGCTTCAGGGGTGGAACCTGTGTCCGTCAGTCTTCATCTGTAAGGGCAGCCCTCTGGAGGGTTACTTGTCTTTTCTGTTTGGGGACAGGAAGGAAGGAGTCTGGCAGCACTGGTCTTTTTAGTGAACTTTTGCTCAATAGTCCCTGGAACTCACGTCTGTGTCTGAGGGCCTCTCCTAACCCCTTTTCCAGTGCTGCTTTACATACAGGTTTCTTTCTTTCTTTCTTCAACAGGGGCAGAAATGAAGAAAGTTAAAATAAAAATGCAAAGATGAAATCCACTATTTCTGTTGTTGCCATCCTGATCAAGGTTCTTGGCAGTTTCTAACACTTAGTACATAATTACCTAGAAATCCAGTGGCAGTTGACAGGAGTTAATGCAGGCTACGCAGAGTAGCTTGTATAACTCCCATTGACTTTGTAACTTCCCTTCTGCACACCATCTTTACTGCACTGCTCTAATTATAAATCAGGTTGGGTGGTCATATCAATGCAGCACTATATCACTTGAAGAGGTGGCTTTAATAAGTTAGTTGAGTGTATCTTTACAGCCACTCAGTTGAATTGGATAAATCGATCTGACAGTGGTAAATTTGCTGCCATCAGAGTCGACAGAGTCTCAGTGTGCTAGATGGACCCAGGCCTGCCCTCTTATTTAGTTTCCAGCCCAGGGACCATGGGTAGTGCAATCTGGAATTTGTTTGTTGAAATCTCCAACTACTGGTACTTCCATGGGCTGCTTCCTAACTCAAGGCTTGGAAGGCACCTCCTGCTTGCTAATTTTCTGTGAGTCCTGTGGGCAGAGAACTGGTTCTTCTGGGCAGCCTCCTCTGCTCTGCCTCTATGGAGTGTCTTCATTGCATCTTGCTCACTCTCTAACAGCCACCGTGTTCTTTCTTCCTTTAATTTTGTTCTTTTTCATGGTGACAGAGTTCATTGGATAGTCTATGGCTGCCACCAACTAGAATTCCTAAATACCTTGTGATGTATATTGTTTTTTGCCATGTGCCTTTCATGTAATGTACCACCTCTCTAACACTACCCCCTTCACCAATAATTTTACTAAATAACATAAACATAATGTAACTTCCATGTCATCATGTCATTTAAATTCGTCAAAACACTTTTTTCTTTCTCTGTCAAAACCTCTACTCTGTAATAAATGATGATCTACTGTTCATTCTACATTAGTGTGCACATAGTCCATCTTCATGTTTGTTTATTCAAAAATGATTTTTGTTTAAACCACACTGGCTAGTTAGTATGCTAAGCAAAGTCTCTTAATTTTCCCTGTCTGGGACCTGAAGTATGTCATTATTCTCGATTCTAGGGTGCAATTAAGAAAAATCTTTCCTTTTTTTTTCTTTGATTGACATTTTTTACCATTTCCCTTCTTAAAATTTTGCCATAGTAGGCTTCTGTAGGCTTTTGAATTTCTGTTTACTCAAGGGTATCCTCATCTGTGCTAACTCTGTTATTAGAAATAAAATTGTATTGATTAAATCACTTCAATATAAAGAGAGACATCCTTTTTATTGCCATCAGGCCTGATTGTGAATCTCAAAAAATGACTGCCACTGCTAGGCGGTCATTGCAATTTTCATTAACTTTGGCACAGAAGTTATCTGCAATAGTTTCATTTGTACTGCAGCTGGCAGTTCACTAGCTCTAGCTAAAGCACACAAATGGGTGTTGTAATAAATGCACCGCTGCAAGTTATAATTCCTGTGCTTTTACTAACTCTAATTTTTTAAGTTCTGAGTTTGATGCTGCCCCAAAAGCTTGGCAGCTGTAGTCAACAATTGGTCTGATTAAGGCTCTATGTGCCATCTGCAGTATTTTCTTATGTGACTGCTTCAATTAGTTCCAACAAATTTTTTAAGCAGATTGATCCTTCCTTTCTATTTATCTTTAACAAAGTAATTTAGGTTCAGATATTACCCTAGAAATTTGTTCTCCATACAAATGTAGTTTATATTCCTTGTACCTTTCCTTTTTGTAATGATCAGTCCTTTGTTTTTTAGCAATGGAGACGGAGAGCTTGGAACCCTATGCATCTCCTCAATCTCTTGTAATGCCACCTCATTATTCCTGCTCCTAACCCATGGACTAGAGCACAATCCTCTGCAAATAGAATGACACCTACCCCAGCACTTCTTCATTTTGGAAGATCCTATGTAATAATATTAAATAAGGCCAGGTTGATCACACTTCACTGTGATAGATCATTTTTAATATAATATTTCTTTGATATAATAGTCCCAGCTCTGAATTTCATGGTCCTTTTTACTCAAAAAGCATCTAATTTATCCATCAATATATTCTTCCCTTACTCTTATTGTGTCTGCCTTGTACAAGAAGCCTTCCCTCCATAACGTCATATGATTTTTCAGTATCTAGAAAGACAGCTATCATGAAACCTTTATTTCTCTTGCTTTTCATTTATACTTCAGTTTCCAGGCTAACAATACAGTCAATGGTGCATCTTCCTCTTCTAAAACCACTCTGTACCTTATCTGTAGTGCCTTCAGTTGCCTATTTGGAAACCAATCTTTAATTCACCATTCTCTCCATAATTTTACTCAGATAGGGAGTAAAAACCATTTATTGATAGGCGTCCAGTTCTGTGGAGAGTTTGCAGAATTTGCTTTTTGGAATTAGTACTACATGTTTCCACACTCATAGTATTACTCCTTGTTCCCATATGGAATTGTATAATTAAAAAAAACAACCCAAACTGCTTTGAGGAAGATAGCTAAATATTATATTGCATATAGTGTCATTACTTGAGGACATATTTTTACTTCTATTAATAGCTTTCTCAAGCTTCTGCACATAAAACTTTCATTTGGTGTGATGTCTTGGTTTTCTCCAACTACATAATAGTCCATGGCTCTTCACTGAATTGTCTTTCAAATCAGTGGAAAACTGCACTTTAATTTTCATTATTATTCTCCCCTAGAAGATTTTCCTAAAACTTCTGCTTTTCTGTTATATACTTGGAGGAAGAACACCTAAGTAGTTTCAAGTTCCAAGGGAGCAGCTGTGTTAGTCTGGTTCAATAAAACAAACAAGGAGTCCTGTTGGACTTAAACACTAACAAACATATTGCATCAGGTCTTGTGGGAGAAAATCCCACTTTGTCAGATGCTGATGAAGTGCCATTTTTCTCCCACAAAAGCTCATGCAATAAATAAATTTGTTAGTCTTTAAGTACCACGGGACTCCTTGTTTGTAAGTAATTTGAGTCTCAATAAGAATGTGGCTTGTAACTACTCTTATTGTGAATTCCATTCATCCCACCCTCTTCTGGCTGAGCTGCAACCTTTTATCCCAGATGTGGCTAACATGATCGTAGGCTGTAGGCTCATATGTGGCATGGTGATTCTTAGGGCCGTAACTACAGTGGGGCAAGAGGGGCAAAGCCCCAGGTGAAGTATTTTACAGGATGTCAAAACCATGCTCACACAGATTGGTCCTCACAGCAAAGAAGTTGAGCATACTGTGCTCTGTTCCTCTCCAGACAGGAGTTTGTGCTAGCTAGACAGGTTAGGTATTTCCCTGCCAGGACCCAGCTGGGGGAGGAGTAAGTAAAGGGCCTCTGACTGCAACAACTTGTCTTAGTGATTTGCACTTACCAGCCAGTCTCAAATCTCTTAAAGTTCCTGGTATTCTGTAAGCTGCCCAGGGGGTTGAGGGGGACATGCAAATCACTAAGATAAGTTGTTGCAGTCAGAGTCCCTTTACTTTCCCCTCCCACAGCCGAATCCTGGCAGGGGATACCCAGTCTCATGCCTAGCAGGCAGCACAAGCACCTGCCTGGCTAGATGGAGCTGAACAGGGCACGGTGGGCTTAGGGGTTAATGTAAGGCAGAGTGCCCTGCAAATTTGAGGGCCCAGCTTCTGGGGGCCCCAAAATAGAAAAATTCCATCCTGCCGGCTCTGCTGGGAGGATCTGTCTCCAGCTTTCCAGCCTGCACAGGCAGGCTCAGCTGAGGCAAGGGGGTGCCTTTGGGGCCGCTTGCCTTGGGTGACAAAAAGTCTAGTTCCAGCCTTGGCGATTGCTCCTTTTTAATCTGTTAGTGTGCTTTTCCTTGTAGTGTCTATATAAACTCTCATGATTGCTTTTCAACATAGCTTCCCTTTAGCCTCTGAAGTTATTTGCAAGTGCGTTTATTTTCACTTATATTTAATTGCACAAAACACAGATGCAGTCTGGTGCACAGAGATTATACACGACTGTAACTGCATCCAAAATCGATAGAGAACAAAATTCCACCTTTAGTTAATTGTGTCAATTGCTAGAGCAAAACAGTGACTTCAATGGACCTATGCTGGTGGTTGGCAACTCAAAAGATAAGAAGAGCCATATTTTAAAATTCTTTCAATAACCAAGTGCTTTGAGAGCTGCAGTGGGTGTAGCCTCCTGGTGGTTGGTAGGGGGAGCTGGCAACTGGGCCAGGGCACCAACTGCAGGGTCCCCAGATTGGGGAGAGGGAACCCAGAACCTGGAGCAGGCTCCTCACAGGGTCTCCTGGTGGTTTTGGGGAACCTGGTGTGGGCCATTATAGGATCCCTCAGTGGCAGGGGGCCCAGACCTGTGGTGCAGCCTGTCAGCATGGTCCACTGGTGGTGAGGGGTGGGGACCAGCATCCAAAGCCACAAGGGGGCAGCTAAAGAGCAGCAGGTTGCAGTCCCTGGACTGATCCTAATATACACTGGCAGAGAACTTGATCTTATCTTTCTAGAACTAGTTTTTTAAACAAAAGATGAATAAATTGTTTAGCAAAAATGACTTTTTGTCCATGTTTCAACAGAAGATAAAGGTAGCCAATAGCACATATTAATGCTCTTTGTCACATGACTGTTGAATTCTAGGCTTCATGGCCCTTTGTAATGTAAGTAGTGAAGAAAATTCAAGGACATGAAGCTCTAACAGTGTTCCAAAAGGCTTAGATAAAAAGCTTAAGTAATGATATCATGATAATTATATTATGATGACACCGAGGAAAATTGAGTTTTCTTCCATTTTAATCTAAAAGAAATATTTCATCCTTTTTTTACCCAATAAAATAACTGAAAATAGTTTTTACTTTGAATGTAGATAAGAAAATGCAGCTGATTAACGATAGTGTTGTGGAATGTCTGGCAGGGTTTAGTGCATCAATAACCATGAGACACAGTTACAGTAATTGAAAATGCCCTGCATGTGTTCTCTGAAAGAAAGTAGTAAAAGATCACTGAGGTACCAAGGTTCTTTCTAAACATTCAATATATTTTAAAATCAATCTCTTTCATTTTTAATCTTTTATTCTGTTCCTCTAAATCTCTATAAGGCCAATCCTGCATCATTGTCTTTGGCAACTCCTAATGGGAGAAAGCAGGACTAGAGCAGCTTTTATTTCATTTTGTTTCTAAGCTAAGCAACTACGAGATTCAAGAAATACTGCTAAGAATGTTTCCTTTTCCTCCCATGATGCAGGCCTAATCCTGGAGCCGGCCTGGCTAATGCTGACCTTATATACACATGTACAAATAGTTTTTTGAAATTAAGTTCCAAAATGTATAATGAAAAATGTAAATTATAAATAATAGCTCTTCTGAAGGAAGATGTACATTATTGATGAGCTCTGTTGCAGTCAATAAAATAAATATTTAGAAATTAAAGACTTAATTGGGATAACTATTCACTGAGGGAGTGGATGAGTGCATGAGGAATTCCTCCTGTGGCAATAAAAGGGTGTAGGGTATATTACTCTTAGCACTTGGCTAGTACTGCTGATATATGTTGATGGGACGTGATGATGCCTACTCCTATGGACAAATTATGGCAATTAGGACTGTTGACCTGGCTCACCTCCTTAACCAAGCTGGGACTAGCTCATGGTCAAGGGAAGAAAGGGGGCTTTGAAAGTGTGTTGCATTTTGTGTTTCCTATCCCCTCATTAGGGGCATAACTGCCATTGCCTGTTATTGGGAGTTAAATACAAAGAAGATGAAAATACATTCTACCACAAAACAAACTATTGTTGGCTTCCAAAGCCAGTGTAGTGAGTAGTGAGCTAGTAGTGAGTGGAATCATAGCATTGGAAGGGACCTCATGAGGTCATCTAGTCCAACCCCCTGCTAACAGCAGGACCAGTCCCACTGAATCATCCCAGCAGGGTTTTGACTAACTGGGCCTTAAATGTTTCCAAAGACCTCTCTAGGTAACCCATTCCAATGCTTCACCACCATCCTAGTGAAAAAGTTTTTCCTAATGTCCGACCGTGACCACCTGCGCTGTGGTTTGAAACCATTGCTCCTTCTTCTGTCCTCTGTTACTACTGAGAACAGCCTAGCTCCCTCCTCTTTGAACCTAGCTGAAGGTTGCTATCAAATCCCCTCTGTCTTCTCAATGATCTCATGAGGTCCCTTCCAACCCTATGACTCTATTCTGCAGACTAAATAACATAGTTCCTTCAGTCTCTCCTTGTAAGTCACATGCCCCAACCCCCTAACATTTTCCTTGCCCTCTGCTGACTCTAATTTGTCAACATCCTTTCTGTAATGTGGAGCCCAGAACTGGACACAGTATTCCAGATGTGGCTTCAGGAGTGCCAGATAGAGGGTAATAATCACATCCCTCGGTCTGCTGGTAGCACTCCTACTGATGCAGCCCAATATGCCATTGGCCCTTTTGGCAACAAGAGTACACTGTTGACTCATATCCACCTTCCCATCCACCATAACCCCCAGGTCCTTTCCTACAGTGCTGCTACTTAGCTGATCGGTCCCCAGTACGTTGGATTTTTCTGTCCTAAGAGTAGGATTTTGCACTTGTCCTTGTTGAACCTCATGAGATTTCTTTTGGCCCACTGCTCCAATTTGTCTAGGTCTCCCTGAATCATGTCCCTGCCCTCCAGCATGTTTACCTTTTCCCTCAGCTGGGTGTTGTCCGTGAATTTACTGAGCATGTGATTGATCCTGTCATCCAGATCATTAATGAGGATCATAGAATCATAGGGTTGGAAGGGACCCCACGAGGTCATCTAGTCCAACCCCCTGCCAAAAAAAAGCAGGACCACTCCCATTAGATCATCCCAGTCAGTGTTTTGTCCAGCTGGGACTTGAACACCTCCAGAGATGGAGATTCCACCACCTCCCTAGGCAACTTATTCCAATGCTTCACCACTCGCCTAGTAAGGAAGTTTTTCCTAATATCCAGCCTGGACCGCCCCAGCTGTAACTTGAAGCCATTGCTTCTCGTTCTGCCCTCTGTTACTACCGAGAACAGTCGAGCTCCCTCCTCCTTGGAGCAACCCTTCAAGTAGTTGAAGGTTGCTATCAAATCCCCCCTCAGTCTTCTCTTCTGCAGGCTAAATAAGCCTAGTTCCTTCAGTCTTTCTTCATAGGGCTTGTGCTCCAGCCCTTTGATCATTTTGGTTGCCCTCCTCTGGACTCTCTCTAATTTGTCCATGTCCTTTTTGTAGTGGGGAGCCCAAAACTGGACACAGTATTCCAGATGTGGCCTCACTAGTGCAGAATAGAGGGGAATGATCACATCCCTCGATCTGCTGGTAACACTTCTTCTGATGCAGCCCAGTATGCCATTGGCCTTTTTGGCAGCAAGAGCACACTGCTGACTCATATCCAGCTTCCCATCCACCATGACTCCCAGGTCCTTTTCTCCAGTGCTGCTATTTAGCTGATCACTCCCCAGCCTGTAGCAGTACATGGGGTTTTTTCGTCCCAAGTGCAGGATTTTACACTTATCCTTGTTGAACCTCATGAGATTCCTCTTGGCCCACTGCTCCAGTTTGTCTAGGTCTCCCTGAATCCTGTCTCTGCCCTCTAGGGTGTCTACCGTTCCCCCCAGTTTGGTATCATCTGCAAACTTACTAAGTGTGCAATCTATCCCATCATGTTGAACAGAACCATAGTGAATAGTGAGGTAGTGAGTTAGCCATACTAAGTCCCTATTCAGACCACACCATCATAGAACCTAGCCAAATCAGCCACTCCACCAGGGGCTCACTCACCTGTCTACCTACCAATGTGATATATGCTCTCGTGTGCCAACAGTGCCCTTCTGCCATATTTAGTGGCCATACTGGACTGTCTCTGCACAAAAGAATAAATGGACACACATCAGACATCAAGAACCAGTAAGAAAGTACTTCGGTCTTCCTGGACATTCTGTAACTGACATGAAAATTACAGTAGTACAGCAAAACAAAAACAAACAAACCAAACCCCTTGAAAAACAGCTTTCCATGTGAAACTGCAGAGCTGGAATTCCTATGCAAACTTGACTTCATCAGACTAGGTCTGAATAGGGGCTTAGAATGGCAAACTCACTAAAAAAGGTAATTTTTCCTCTTTTAACATCCTCATTTTCTCATCAGTTGTTTTTACAGGGCTCACTTCCACACTGTTTGAATCAAAACAACTTGTTTGTTGCTGAAATAGGCTGTTAAGACTGCCTCTCTGGAACCGTTTGAATTTACCTTGTGATTCACCCTTTTCTGCATATATACATATACCTAACATACTACAGTTTTCATGTTATGCATCTCAGGAAGTTGGATTATACCCAGGAAAGTTTAAGCAATAAACTTTTGTCTTTAAAAGTGCCATGGGACTCCTTTTTTTTTGAGGCTAAGTCAGAGATTCACAGAAGTCAGTAAGATGAGTTGCAGCCTACACTAGGCAGCAGTGAAATGCAGAGAGCCTGACAGTGGCAAATCACGGTTCATGATTATGACCAGTGAACTCTCTCTTAGTTTTCTCTGCCCGGTCAGGCCTTTTTGTGAGAAGCAAAATAGATGAAAGAGATCAAGGCCCCTGTTATAGCCCATAGCCCAGATGTTAGGATTCACTTTGAAGCACTGTTTTTCAGACCTCTGTTGTGCCTTATGTGGCGTAGGGAATTCATCCCAGGTCTCCTATCTCCCAGAAGAGAGCTCAAGTTCTCCTGTTGAAGCAGTTCCACTTGTATGATATATTAGAAGTATTTATTGGGCTGGAAAGAGACAGAGGAGGCAAGAGATTGCCCTGATCACTGGGCTGTAGAGTCATCTACCTGGGACAGTCAGGGTCAAGTCCCTGCTCCAAGAAATATTTTGTCATTTATATAAAATGGTATAGTTTCAGCAGGAAAGATTGAGGGGCAGCTGAGAATATCCACTAGCAGGGTGGTTAGGGCATTCACCTAGAGGGTGGGGGACCTGGGCTCCAAATCAGGCAGAGCAGAATTTGAACTTGTCTGCCTATGTTCCAGAGTAGCGCTCTAATCGCTATGATTTTGGGTATAATGGAGGACATGTTTTTGCCCCCAAATTCTCACCCTAGCTCCTCTTTGTGGTTTAGGTGTGTTTGGATCAGGCTCTGTGGTGAACACCTAGGCTGGAATCCTGCCAGGTCCTAAGTGTGAACTCGAGTGCTAAGTAGCTCATCACCTCTGGGGCAGCATTGGGATTTAAGTGGTTTTGCACATACTTGCCATAAGAGACTTAAAGACTTTCCCAGCTGCAACTTGGCTACCAAGAGACCTTAGACACCTACAGACTCAGCTGACCATGGAGCTGATTTTATGAGGGCTGGTGATGCCTAAATTCTGGACTTTTCCTCCTAAACAGGTAGGTACCTAAGCCCTATGTGAATCTAGACCCTAATTACCTTTGACTATCTGGCCTTTGCTCATCTGTCTTCCTGAATCTGGGCCCCCCAGTTTGCAAGAAAGAGCTTTTGGAACTTTCTGCTTTTTCACTGAGTTAGCTTTATCTTATTATGAACTTGAATCATTCAATGTGCTGATTACACTTTCAGAGAAAAAAGAACCTAAAACAAAGCAGATTTATGTCTATCTAAAGTACCCCAGGGCTAGAGTGCTAAATTTCTGGAATACTGACAGTAGAGATAGAGGACTAGGGGGAATGGTTTAAACTTAACCCTCCCAGTGTTTGGAGGTCTATTAGACCCCCAATTCACACAAAATATAAATATTTTTCTTGTTTAACCTGTGCTTATTAGCACAAAAGTATTCTCACATTAGTTAGACCTCTGTGTTAGCTAATAGGAAAAAGGAAAGTATTACACTTCCAAAGTCTTGGGGGTGGGGTGTCTTGGGCCCCCCCTAAGAACCTCCCCCCAGATAAACCCTCACCACAAAGGGCAAACCACTGCCTCTGTTTATTTTCTTTATGTAATCTCACTCCATGAGAACAACCTGTTAGCATTGGTCTTGTCTCCATACCTATTGGGATTTCAATGTAGTGAAAAATGTCAAAAGATTTTGGGATCAAATAGACCCCAGATTTAATTATTCAGGTATTCCAGATCTTTTTTTTTGAGCCAACAGTTATGATATGATTGTGAATGTTTCAGCATTGTTTTTATCCTCATTGTTTCCAAAAAGAAAAACAAAAAAAAAAAAAGACCCCCCCCCCCCCGCGGGTGTGGGGGGATAAGACACATCAGATAATGCCTCATTTATCATTGCAATTGTCCAGCAAACTGGGTTTCTTTGAACATAATACTTTCAAATTGATTTTTCTGGGAAGCCTCTACTTGCTGTGAAGAGTTTCTTGGTAAGCCACAATTGTCAGATACATGTTCTGGCAAGCCCATACTTGACAGATGATGTTGCTGGGGCAAAGAGACGTTGAATTGCAGATGCACAATGCATATCTTAATCGCACATGGCATAATAAATCTTTGAGTAAGAGACAGATGTTTCTCACGGATCTGGACATAAAAATAGTGAAACCACTGATGCGGGAAAGGAACATGGCAGCCATGCCTCAGGCTTCTAAGGAAGCAAAATCTAGTGTGCTGGCCACTGATCCAGAGCCTAAGAAATAGGGAAGGTATTACATCTGTTCTGGAGTAGGAGCCAAAAACCACACACACAATATGTGAACTGTAATAACTTTGTATGTTAGGAACATATGTCACTTATTTGCTCCATTTGCTCAAAGCTGTAGACCATTTACTGCCACTTTGATGGGTTGCCTTTTATATTGTTACTGTTGTTGTCTATATGCATTGTTTCAGCATCTGGTCAGTTAGGTACATATGTGTACAGTAGGTAACTTGCTTTAAAATATTTGATCATGGGTTTAGTAAATCTCCAACATATATACTGGGTAGTGTGCTTCTCCAGTGATGATGGAATCACAGGTGGATGAAAGCAGAGTGGTGACCGGGTCTGCTGAGTCTGCAGCACTCAGATAATGCGTTCCTCTGCACCAGGTGCAGGCCCAGCAGTCATCCCCTCCTGACAGTCTCCACATGGATTCTGATGGGATTGACTCGTCAGATTGTGAGTCTGATCTGCTGTTGGGCATTCTGGACAGCCTGGACCCAGAGCTGTCCCTCCAGTATGGTAAATCAGAGTCATTATGCTTGAAAGACCTGGAGGATGGGATCTGTGGTGAAGAATCAATTTTCTTACCAACCTCCCCCACTTCCTCTCTGGGGTCCCCATCAGCCAGGTTGAAGGCCATTAATGAACTGATCCGATTTGACCATGTGTACACCAAACCCCTAATCTTTGAGATCCCTACTAAAATGGGCAGCCAAGTCAATATACTAGTGAAGTTTTTTCCTGGTTCATAGTTTTATTGTCCACTGGTTACAATAAAATCTGTTTTAAAAGGAAACCTTACATTTTTTCTCACAATTTTGATAAGTGGTCTCCAAGACTCCAATATGGAAATAGCTGGATGATTGTTTGGTCCAGTACAAGTGTTTTGAATTTTCTTTTAACTGGCATCTTTATTTTTCAGTTACAAACTCAATATTTATATTTTAATGCAATATTTATATTTGCCTTCTAGTTGAGTTAATACAACTAATAAAATACTCCATCAAGCAGGAATAGAGAAGTTGTACTTATGCATATAATATCAACTGTCATATGCAACCAAATTATAGCAAATAATGATTAACACCACTGGCGAAGTTCTATGTCACGTTTAAATATTTACATTTAAAAAATATGGATTTTGTTTTTAGAGCACGTCCATATTCTTTACTACCCCTTTTATCTCTGTCTATTGCCGATATCTCCATGTTTTGTTTCATGCTCAAAGAGGCTTGCCAACTGTTTATCCTCCCTTCATTCAAACACTTCCTAAAAATTGTTTCTGCATAATTGAAAAAAAAATGCATTTATACTCTTTAGCAAAATAGGGGCATATTACTTCCATTATCATTCTGATCACTTTGTGTGCATATTATAGCTGTTCCTCCTTCTGTCACTTGTTTTGTCTCTTCAAGGCTCTGAATCTGCAATATGATGGGTTAGCAAAGGAGTCTGCAACCTGTGGCTCTGGAGCTGAATGTGGCCTTGCAGCTCCCGCACCCCTCCTGCCACAGGGTACCCTTTGAGTGGCTTGCACCAGGGTCCAGGCTCCCCCACCACCAGGAAACCCTGCAGGGGCCCACTCCTGGTTCTAGGCTTCTACCCCACACCAAGGTATTCTGCAGCAGACACCCTGGCCCAGCTCCTCCCACCCCCCACCAGTAGGCTACACCCATTTTGGCTCTCAAAACACTTGGGTAGTGAAGGAATTTTTAAAAATGGCTCTTATCTTTTGGGTTGCCAACTCCTGGGTATGGCCCTGCTGAAGTCAACTGAGACTTTATCTGGTCACAGGGTCTTTGCTGACATATAGCACTGCAGGATCAGGGCCTTAGACCATGGGTAGCCAATATTTTTGGCCCAAGAGATGCACGCCAACTATGGCCACTCAAAGTTGGCCATAAGTGGTGGAGGTAGGGGGTGGGGCTTGGAAAGGGTGTGGCTAGCCCACCCTCCCCAGAAAAATGGGTGTGAGGGTGGCTCCACATCCCCTCTTTTCAGAGCTGAGTGGGAGAAGCTGCTACTTTTGCTCCCGCTCCCTGATCAAGCAGCCACTCGCATTGGGGCCAGAGCTTCAGCCAGAGCCCTGCTCCTTCTCCCCATCCAGCATCAGCTTGCACTTGGGCCCAAGCACATTCATTGCTTCTTTTCCCTCCCAGTTCCAGCTGACTCTGGGAGAGAGCTGGAATGATGACAGCACGCTGGCCCTGGTGTGAGCTGCCACTGCCACGCTCCCTCCCCCTCCCAGGTCCAGCAGTGGGTTAAGACTGTCACAAGCCACTGCTGGACCTGGGAGGTAGAAGGAGAGCAGCAGTAGCAGTTTATGCCGGGACCAGAGCGCTGTCACCACTCTTTTTTTCCTCCTAGCTTCAGCTGGAGCTGGGAGAGGGACGAAGTGGTGGCATTGCTCTGGCTGCAGCGGGAGGCCCCCGGAGCTGGGGGCATGGAGGAGAGGAGCAAGCAGCTTGCAGACTAGAGAACAGGTGCTCATGGGCAGAATGTGCCCTGTGAGCTGTAGTTTGCCCGCCTCTGCATTAGACTATACGTACTTAAGAGAGAGAGTGTATCTTCATTTCTGTGTGTGCCTTACCCGTTTCGAGTGTTACTGTAACATAGAAAATCTATAGTCAGGATTATCATAGAAAAACATACAAATGTTCAGAGAGAATTGGATGGATAAGTACACAGTCAGTCCCCCCAAACTTTTTCTCCCAAACCTTCTTTATACAAATTCTCCATTGTCCATTACAAGTGAAATTTTTGGTGTAGTGTGTAGATAGGTGTTGATTAAGGGCCAGCTTTCTGTTACACTTATTGTGTTAAATAGTCTGGAAACAAAATAAAGTAGACAGATGTTAGGACAGGTGAATTTGTTAAAAAAAGGCCTTCCAATGTGGCTTTGAGCTGTTCAGAAAAGTTTGATTTTTTTCCTTTCCTCCAGAAGTTGAAAACTGTATATACTTGTGGATAAGCCGATCTGTGCCTAAGCCGACCCCCAGTTATGAGCCCCCAAAATAGGCCAAAATGGGTTATCAGCATATAAGCCGAGGTCCATCCGTGGCTTTGGGCCCCTTGCTCCCCCACTCTATGTTGCTGGCTCCCTTGGATGCCCTGACCCCTTCCCTAACCCCTGCACACTGCTGCCACTTTTCTTGAGCTCCCAGGTGCCCTCTGGACCCCTGCATGTTGCCACTGCTTTCCCTGGGCTCCTGGATGCCCTCCCAAACCCCTGCATACTGCTGCTGCTGCTTTTCCCAGGCTCCCGGACCCCCCCCCCCCAAAACCATGCACACTGTTGCTGCTTTCCCCGGGCTCCCAGACCCCCTTCCTGCCCCCCTGACACTGACTCCCCAGGCCAACCCCCAACTAGGGCCCCCGTACCTGGCACCGGCAGCCATGCCATGTGCTGGGGCTCCCTTCATGAGCATGCTCAGGGCTGGAGATTTCAAAACTCCCAGTCTGAGCTGTGGCTCTGCCTGCTGTTCCGCCAGATTTCTTGTACTTCTTGTACTTCTGGCATACTCTGGCTCCTGACCCCACGTATAAGCCAAATGCCCTTTTCAGAGGGGATTTTTTGGAAGAAGAATCTTGACTTATACGTGAGTATATATGGTAGTTACAAATCATAATGTAAGCAAGAAGACATGCTTTTGCTCAGCACACTTGCAAATCAGGCCATTCTGTGGGTTAAGGAACCTAACTTTAGGCACTGAAGCTTGAACAGCTTGGCGTAAATAAGGCTAGATGCTCCATCTGAAGCCACCTAATGCCCAAGCAGCTCAACTGGATCTTTGAGGAAATACTTGCTTGGAATCCCATTTATATCTATTGCCCAGGCAGCCCAACAGACATATATGCGGTTCCAAGCAAATGTTTCCTCAAAAATCCAGTTGTACAGTATAGCCTTAAATAAATATATAGGGAACCTTGCACAGATATTTAAGCATAATAATATAATCTGATAACCAGATATTTAAAGCATTTTTTGGGTAGCACTTCGATTATACCGCTATTTCTCACCAGTTGGTGCTGTACTCCTTAGAAATCTGTGTGTCAAATGGTACTGATGTCAATCTCTATCTTGGGAGTTTTATTTGAAAATTCACACTTAGTGGCAAGCACAAACAAACACAACTGTATATGTAAACAATATTCTCAGTCAGCTAAAAGAAAAAAGGGGGTAGAAATGGAGGAGAGAAATCTCATTTAAAATTGTTTCAGATATTTAAAAAAAAAACCTAATTGGATACATTTCTTTTCAGAAAATATTATGAAGAATGCCAAGGAAGGCTAAAAGGAATCTGGTGTCCAGATGCCTTTATTTCTTGTGGCTAAGTGTAAATGTCCCATTGACAGCTGGTGCCTGCAAATGATTCCAAGAAACAGAGGGTAGTGATGAGTTACCAACAAGGAGATTTTCTGGACAGCCAGATACTGTAACTGTTGTATCAAATTCCACTGCTTGGAGGCTCCCAAACTCACTGATACAACATAGGTAAACTTGGGTCTTGTCTTTGTGGGAAGTATTTAGTACACAGTGAACTGACACTCGCGTTAGCAGACTTAGTTAAAGCAGACTTTAACTCAGAGAACTTGTAGGTAAGGTTGCACAGGATGAAAAATCTAAGGGGGAAAAAAGAGTTCAGGAGAGCTGGCAGTATCCCAAGTATTAAATATTAAAAGTACAAGTGCAAACTATTCCAAGGTGAAGGAAAGGTAGGAAGGCCAATAAGACACCGATATGGATCCATGAGTGTTTTAGTAATCTGAAAATCCAAAAAGGAATTCTACAGATGTGGAAACATAGACAAATTGCTAAGGATGACAACAAAAGAATAATTAAAGCATGCAGGAACAAAATCAGAAAAGCTAAGACACAAAATGAATTATAGCTAACAAGGGGCATAAAATGAAATACGAGGAGCATTAAGAGCAAGAGAAAGATGAAGGGAACTGCAGGTCTTCTATTTTGTGTGGAAGGAGAGCTAATAACTGATGGCTTCAATAATGCTGAGGTGATTAATGCCTATTTTGCTTCAGTCTTCACTAAAATGTTAATAGTGACAGATACTCAGCACAATTAATATTAACAAGGGAGAAGAAATTCAAGCCAAAATAGGACAGGTTAAAGAATATTTAACTAAGCTAAATGTATTCAAGCTGGCAAGGACGGAAGCAATCTCAGAACTGTTAGATGTTACCTTAGAGAATTTCCTGGAAGATGGGTGAGGTCACAGAAGATTGGAAAAGGGCAAATGTAGCACCTGCCTTTCAAAAGAGAGAGAAAGACGACCTAGGGAATTATAAACCAATCAGATTAAGTTTGATACCTGGAAAGCTACTGGCATGAATTAATTGATTGGTAAACACCTGGAGGATAAAAAAAATCATGCCAAAGCATCCTAATTTCCTTTCTTGGCCAAGTTACTGTTCTAGTGTATGAGGGGAGGAAGTAAATATGATGTATCTCATTTTTTTAGGAAGACTTTTAGCACTATCTCATATAACATTCTCATAAGCAAACTAGGGAAATGGGTAGAGGAAAATACTATAAAACATATGCCAAACTGATTGAAAGACCATACTCAAGGAATAGTTATCAATGGTCTTCTATTTGCTATCCAACTGGCAGTTTGTATGTAGTGTGCTCTCACTAGGGTGAGTCTTGGCTCCTGTACTATATTTTCATTAATACATTTGTTAAATGGAGTGGAGAGTGTGCTTATAAAAATTGCAGACGCTGCCAAGCTGGGAAGGGTTGCAAGTGCTCTGGAGGACAAGGTTAAGATTCAAAATGACCTTTACAAAATGGAGTATTCATCTGAAATTCCACAAGACAAGTGTGAAGTATTTCGCTTAGGACAGAAAAATCAAATGCACAGCTACAAAATGGAGAAAAACTCACTAAGTGGTGGTACTGCTAAAAACTACCTGGAGGTTATAATGGATGCAGTTGCAAAAAGATGAATATCGTGCTGGCTGAGTTAACAAGAGTGTATGTGCAAACATAAGAGGTAATTGTTCCACTCTGCTTGGTAATAGTGAGGCCTCAGGTAGAATACTCTGTCCAGTTTTGAGTGCTGCACTTTGGAAAACAAAAATGATAAAAGATTCAGCAAACCTGACCTAAAAAATTTGGCCTACCTAGTGTTGAGAAAAGACTTAGTGGGGAATCTGATAAATATTCTAATATGTTAAGGACTGTTAGAAAGAGGACTGTGATCAATTGTTCTCCAGATCCACTGAAGGTAGAACAAGAAGTGATGGACTTAATCTGTAGTAAGAGAGCTTGTTTATATATTAGGAAAAATTTACAAGGTATAAGGGTAGCTGTGATGTGGAATACACCAGTGGTTTTCAAACCTTTTCCTTGGGACCCAGCTGAAAAAAAATCATTTATGCTTGCAACCCAACAATTACATCTTTGAGCAATACATTCCCATCTTTCGACAGCAGCAGGGGGCATCATGACGCAGTAGCTGAGGGTCTGTGACCCAGTACTGGGTGCCAACCCATGGTTTGAAAATCACTAGTACAGGCATCTAAGTTAGGTTATGGAATCCTCTCATTGTTGGTTTTTAAAAACAGGTTGGACAAACACCTGGCAGAGACTGAGTTTATTTGGTCATTCTACAGCACAGGGGGCTCGACTTGGTGACTTGCATTTTCTTCCAGCCCTACATTTCTATGATTCTGTGAATATGCAAGCCTTATTAATAGCATGTACATGAGATGGCTGTACTCTCCAGTCACATCACTGTGTATGCCCACTTGCTGTATAGTAAGCGTGTGGCATGCTGATGACATCCCATGATTCTTTGCTTCATTGCTGAGTAGTATGCAGTTTCAGATTTTTCTCACTATACATTATGGGATGAATAGTGGTAAGCAGGCAGTTGCTGGTAGTGTCAAAAGAACACTCATGATTCAGCTTTTTCCATCCCAAGCTGCTTCTCTTTCTGGGTTGATTAGCACAATTTTCCCAGTGCAGTTGATCAGCATGGCTTCAACAATGCTCCGTGACACTATGCTGGCAACCACCAATTCACAGAAGCTGCTTGGGCTCCATGTCAGTTCTTAAAACCAGATGGCTTCAGTCTAGGACTTTGTCCACTGTACCTCAAAGTAGATGTGACTGCAGCAGCAGCTCCTCCAGCAGGATGGAGGAGATTGTCACTAGATTTGTATGCAAAGGTTGATTCTAGAAACTTCTGGAAATCAACTCTTTTTACCTTAATGAATAAAGGACAGTTTGCTGCCAAGATTGCCATGGACATCAGGGGAGTGAAGGTTGTGCTGGTTGTTTTGGGAGATGTGACTTACCCTCTACTGCCCTGGTTAATGAAGACATTCACTGAGCACTTGGACAGAGGGAAGGAAGGAGCAGTTTAAGCAGAATGACTTTGCAGTGTGCATCTGGCCATCTGAAAAGAAAGTGGTATTTTTAGTTGAATAGGTTGGAAGTTACAGAAGAAAATTTGTTTAAGGTTATGGAGGCATGTTGTATTTTTCATCTTTTATTTTTGTAGGAGAAAAAGAAAACCTTAATAATGGGATAGGGTGCTGAGATGTCGAGCTCAGCAGTTCGAGCAGCTAGCATGGTGTGCACTAGAAAATGGAAACAACCAAAGCAATACTGTCAGGGATGCCTAGTGCTCTTACCTTGTCTGAGGCCTGAAAATGTCCAGCTGTACACTCAGCTGTTATGCCAGGCAGGTTTGGAAAGATAGATTATGGGCAATGCATTCTCTTCTGTGGGTGATAGAAGGGGCTTAGTGTAGCAATCTTTATCTTTGTGTGTGTGTGTGCACTTATGCTTTTCACATGATCTTATGTAAAGTGTACAGATTTTCTGCATAAAATGCATTGCCAATCTTTATGAATTGTTTTTTAATTGTTACATAATAAATAATTGTTTAAGAATAAAACTAACAGAATAAAGCTTTCTTTTCTTTTCTTTTCTTTTCTTTTCTTTTCTTTTCTTTTCTTTTCTTTTCAAGGCTGCAAGTGGCAAAATGGAGTGGAAGACAGCATGCCAATGGGGGATGAGAAAGAGAGGGTTTCCAATTCACGGATGGATATGTATCTTGCATCTGCCTCTTTTTGTTCTTGGGCCTTCTGGTGCTGTGTCAAGACTTGAAGTTATCAGCAGCGTTAATGGCTTGAAAAAGTTGGGTTTCCAGGAGGAATTTTTCTCGCTGCTCTGAGCTTGGTTCAGGAGGAGAATAGCCGGCAAGAGCATGGATTCAGGATAGAGTGGACAACATATGCTGGTGTTCCCAGTGCCCTGTAATATCCAAAGGCTGTGACGTGGCTGTGTGGGCACTGAATTATCTGTGTGCTCATTAGAATCCCAGGCTACAGTGGAGAATTGATTCTATATTGCTTAAAACAGTGGTTCTCAATTACTGCTCTGTAAGACACCTGAGATCTCCTTGACATAGTACAGGATGTTGGCCCTGATATAAAAAAAAAAAAATTGAGAGAAATCTGGCTTAAAGGAGTTCTATATCACACTGTGTGTTTCTACAGTCTTTTGCTATTGCAGTTATGTCTCTGGTGACTGCAACACTTAGCTTGTGATAAATGCAGAGTTAGTGAGTGGTAATGAATTACATGGTGTAGATTGTTGCAGGGTGAGAAGCAGTTTTCCAATTCTTTTAGAATTTTTGAGATTTTGAAAAATTTCCTGTCCTGAATCAGGATGGGGGGAGGGGGTGAGGAACCAACTTGTGAACAGATAATCCAAAACAATTTTCAGATCAGATCAATTAAAAAGTTTGCTTTAGGTCCTGACCATTTAAATTTTCTGAGCTCTTTGAAGTATAACAGTTAACTACGATTTGAAACCAAAAAGTAATTTTGACCCAAATATTATTTTAAAAGCAGCCCAAATGCTCCTGACAATTTTGAAACTTTTGTAAATTTTAACCAATTATAACCAGTTGCAATCCATTTGTACAGTGAGATAACAGTGCATAAGTAGAGAAAGGTTTGAATGCTAGTAGTTAGATGAACCGACCAGCTGTATTGTTAATATAAGTTTCAATGTGTTATACAGTTTCTCTATATACATAATTGGGATGACTTCACAATGAAAATGAAATCTATTAAAGGACTTTAATGGTTTCAATTCTATTCTCTGCCCACAAAACTCAGCTTGATATTGGCCTTGCATGTGGCCTGTGTGTTGGGTGGTATCTTCTGGTGTTTTAGCTTTCATTCCAAAAAGGAGCTTAACCGCTTTTTACATCTATACTGATGAAGAGCATTTCTCTTGCCCAACAGCTTCAACAGGGGGCTAACCAGAATTTTTCTAGAGATGGGACCTAGAGCTTTCCCTCCCCTCCACTGCCTTGCCCTGCACCAGCTCCATGCTCTCTCCCCCGGGCTCTCCTGACCTTCAATTTACCACGTAATTTATCAGGTCAAGCAAATTATCTAACATTACTGGCTAAAATGTATACCAAATGAAGTAAATGGAATAAGTAACCATCTTTTGTTTTCTCTCTCTCTTTGCATCTTCACAAACAACTATCACAGAATAAATTGTATGATCTTTATTTAAGTAAAATTTCCATTGAAACCAATTATTGGGTTTCCCTTCAAGTTTAAGGTTGTGTATTTTTGAATTAAATACATTTGCAATAATCTGTGAAGTGTGTGCATGCATTTGAGTCAGAAAGTTGAGTGGTTATGGGAGCTGTTCTGATGTAGCCCATTCTTTTGCAAATATTTATATAAGTAATTTTATACAAGTGTAAGTAGTCCTGTGGAACTCAGGTGCCTAAAATGGCTTTACTACAACATGCCCGGATTCTGCCCTGTGTTTGACTATTGTTCTTGATTTAATGATGCTGCTTTTAGGAAATGAGCCATTAACAAAAGTTGTTTACATGTTTTATACTTCCTCTACCAATGCATTTTTGACCTTTAACTCCAGCTGCCTCCTAACTGTAGTACTGAGATTTGGAGGAGATCAGCTGTTCATCTGATGGAATTATTTAAAGCCAGTCATCATAGTGATGGTTTCTAAAAAAAACATTATAGTCAAATTTAATATTTTTATTAAAATTGAGAACTGTTTCTGTAATTAGAAGTATTAGGTATAGCTCATGTTTGTTAAAAAGCAATGGTTTCTGAATTTTGAAATCTGTCAGATTCACAATGTATAGAAGAAAATACTCTTAATTTGATAATTTGTTCATGTACAGGTATGTACTACTATTTTTCTGCCAGCTTTTCCTCATGCATTGATCCTAGGTTTGCAAAGTTTTTAATGTAGCACTGTGGGCAATGAAATGATTTGTCATGTAAAAAGTTATTCCAAACTTTGTGTGAGATGGAGGACAGCCAAGTCCTTTCTTCAGATCTCTTTGCAAGGGCTACAGATAATTCAGACAGAAACAGTAGTCAAGCAAAAGAGCTTTGTATATTAAAGCTACTGTGAAATGAAATGCCCTTTTTCTCAGCATTAGTTTAATAGTCTAACTTAGCTGAATTTCCTAAACTAATAGGCTTATCAAAGTTCTTTGGCTTTTATTGAACCAGTGGTTTCAGCCCTGTGGGTGCTAGCTGCAGAAGCTCAGTGATTCAGCACCTGTAATATGTAATCAAAATTCAGGTCTAAGTTTCATAATGCTGGCTCACAATGTTTCAAACTTTCCTTTACTTATCCTCGCTCCAGGAGAATTTGCATGGATATTTTTGCCATTTTAAGGGTTTTATATGGAATGATTGTTATGGGGTCATTTATGTCCCTGTAGTCTGACCCAGGCAGCAGATGTTCTTGGGATAAGATTTCAACATTTGTTTCTTGTTCATTCTACTGGGTGGGGATTTTTAAAGGAAAGGCCATCCAAGATCTTAGGCTTCTCAGCAATAGATGGATCTGGTTCTCGCATATAGTGATATATACACTGGGGGAAAGATTCATTTAAGTGAAATCACTATCCCTAGTTAGCATAACCTAGAACTCCAAACTAAAACCCTTTAAAACTTACAAAATTTTGAATGTCTGCAGGTCTGATACTGGACTGCCGAAAGTCCAGTACTGCAGCACAGGGCTGGCCGAAGGCTTTTTGGCACCCTAGGTGCCTGTGATTTTGGTGCCCCCATCCCAAGTCTGGCCAAGTTTCGGCTGGGGCCGGCTCTCTGCCCGCAGCCCGATGCTGGCAGAGCAGGGCAGGAGGCTTGCTGGCCTTGGCCCCAGCCCAGCCTTTGGCACTCCCTGCTGGTGGGTGCTCTAGGTGACAGCCTAGGTCACCTCTATGGACAGACTGGCCCTGCTGCAGCACAAAAACTTGTGGATCACTTTGTTAAGCCAAGAAGTGCCAAAACTAGAAGTGACAAGTCTACTCCCTGTAGTGAGGCAGAATGGCTTCCCTCTGTCTGTGGGGGAGAGACCACTCCATTTCCCTGGGTAGGTGGAATCAGACCAGCACATCCCATCATGCCAGAAGCAGAAGGCAAGGACAATGAGAATAACAGATGAGGTCTCCAACTCAGTTGGATTGGAGCCTGGGAAGGAGACAGATGTCCACAGCAAGACTCTGGACCAAACTTGGAGCCATGTACTTCTCTGCCTCCAGAGGCAATCAGCTGTAAGGAAGAAATGCTGGGACTGCTGTCTCCTGTTTACCTAGTGAGGAGCAACTGTGGAGTGGTGCTGCTGGGACTGCTGACTGCTGCATGATCTGAGGAGGCTGAGAGCTGCCAACTATAGAGCTGCACCAGAAAGGGAAGTAGGAAATGATCCAGGGAAGCCAGACTTCAGTCCAAGGGTGTTGCTGGTGGCATGTCAGCATGTTTTGATGGGATCCCCGCTGACCCAATATGACAGGAACGTTTGCCACTTTTAGGACCCAGTTGAGTAAGTTCCTCTACCCTCCCCCATCATGAAGCCCATCCTGGGATGGTGGCCTACTCACCTTAGGCTGGATGCCTTGTGTTTAGTTGTGCCTGGTTCTAATCAATGAGCTTTAAATTAAAGACTGCCTCTTGATCTGCCTCTCCCCCGGGGTTTGCAGCACCTGACTGTATTTGCTCTTTGTGCTAAGCAGGGAGCTGATTTGGGTCCACCCAAAGGGCCAGGGATATAGACTGGTGATTGTAACTAGGAGCTGCCAATTCTCTTGCAAACTGACTTGATCACTGTACCTTAGTGAGGCAGAGTGGCCTTTCTCCAAGCCTGATGGGTAGGGCCAACCACAAACTCAACAGAAAATCTTTAAGTCAAACATAATGCTTGTAAGTAAGTGGTTTGATTTTCCAAAACTTGAGAGAGCTAACAGGTATTAATCTAATCAGACTGCTTGCTCACCACCTCTGAAAATCAGGCCACATATCTAAATGTCTAAATAAAGTTGCTTAAATTTAGGCTCCTGTTTTTAAAAATGTTGATCTATGGATTTCTTCTTTTGCAGGTGCACTATAGTTACTCTGGTTCATCCAGTATTCAAAGTCCTTCTTTAAAATTTAGATTGTATTAGAAATATTCTGGCTGATGGCCTTTAGAATTCTAATTAGATAAAATAAAGAGACAATTCCATGCTGAAAAATAGAGGTTGTAACTTAGCTTTTTCATTTATTGATTGATATGATATAAAATTAATATTTTTACACTACATAATAATAACTTGGATTCAGCTTTATAGTGCCAAAGTGAAAATATTAATTGAAACAACCAACTGTTGTTAAAATAATTCATTATCATTAATTGCAGCATTTGCAGTGTGAATGCAAAATAACAGTCCTTTCCATGTAATTGGTGCTATTTTTGCATAGCCAGTTTGCAGGGAACACTATTTTTAATACAACAATCTAGCACTAGAATCTCCACAGAGAGTTAATTGAAATATGTTACATTAAAAAGACATGATAATTAATTTCTGTTACATGTTATTTAAAAGGCTGATTGTTGTTTAAAAATGGTTATTCTGTTTATTTTACAGAAATATTAGTATATTATTTTCCCATCATACTAAAATTGTTATACTTCTAAAAACAGTGATCATGCTCTATTAAAACTGATTGGATTAGAGCTACCATCATTGTAATGAATTAATATCTCCAGAGTTTTCCACTGGTGGAAAAGGAGTGGAAGAGATGTTTGCATAGCTAATTCTGTGTGTGTTAGCTGAGTATTTCTTTATATGTCTGACAGAGCGTGATCTGAATCCCAGTGGAATTGAAAGAAAACTTGCCACTTAGTTAAATGAGCCTTGGATCACACCCACAGCTGGTTTTTAAAAAGCTTGGTTCCCAAAGTTTGTTGGTTGGTGGCAAATTCTGGATATCAGGTGTAACTTGCAACTTAAATTATTTTTAGAGATGGCTGAATCCTTAAGAAAATAAAATGGATGAGTCAAAATCTTAACCCAAACATTGTCAAACCCAAGTCTCTCCAAATTTAGGGACCTCCTTTGCTCTCACCAACAGTAAACACGCAGATCATGAAGACACTAGTATATAGGCAGCATGCTATTTAATTACTGCAAGTGTGTGGCAGGAGGCTGATATTTCACAGAATTGATTATGGAATCTGAGCAGCTCTAGGCTGCTTTCCTTGGCCTTCTGATGCAATGACTGAAAGCTGAGGCAAGTTTGTGAGTGGAAGACCTGTTAGATACTGCAACAGGGTTTCAAGGTTCTTCTGTTGGACAGTCTTTTTAACAGGTCTTGGAACTTTGCAACAAGATTTTGATAATCTGCTGGCTTTTTTGTGACTCATTAATGTTACCCTGGATATAGAAGAGCTGGAAGTGGGGGAACTGGAGTCTGTTGGAGAGAAGTCTCTTTAGGGAAAATCTTGGAACTGCCACGTTTAGAAAGAGAGCTTAGGGTGAGTATGCATTTTTGTTATTATGTGAATTAACAGGGAAGCCAAACACCACAAAAGGGGCACGTAGCTACAAAATAAAGATGGATTTTCTTTTCACATACCTGTCTGACTAGAAACTTCCATGATGTGATTTTAAAGTAATATGAGAGCAGTATCAGTCCAAATCTATCTAAGGTCTGTCCATTTCAGGATAGGAACTCCATTTGTTTACAGATACTCATATACAGTGTGGGAGACAGCTGTTGTACGAGGGCTGGAGACTTACCTAGAGAGAAAGAGGCAGTGAGCCATAGTCTATGAAAGCTGCAGGATCTTTAGCACCTTTACTTGGTAGTGGGCAGAGCTGGAGGCAGAAGAGGGAGGGGAAAAGGATGAAATGAGGGGCAAATTAAAAACAGAAGACTGTATCAGAAGGTTTAAGCAAGCATCCCCGAAACCAACCTACACTGTGCCAGGGGGGTGAACAAGTGCTGTTGAAGTAATACCGTATCATGGTGGAATAAAATATCCACTTTTTACCCCTGAAAAAAAAAATTTCTCTGAGGAAATTATAATTAATTATGATGATGAAAGCTCTTTAACCAACAGTAGAGCTTTCTGGGAAATAATTTATGGGAGGAAGGGGCGGTCAGAAATGTCCTCTTCTCAAAGCTGAAGCTTTCCAGAAACATATGGTTTAGATATAACTTTTGTTGGGAAAGATTTCTCAGCAGGAATCTCAGGCTGTGCATGTGCATATGAGAGGGAGAGAGATTTGTTTGACTGACTGACAGTGGTTAAGGTGCTCACCTAGGTTGTGGGAGCAGTGACTCTTGTACCTGTTTCTCCGACATCCCCCAGGACTGTCCGGACCACTGGGCTATTGAGAATTCTCTCTCCACCAAAATTTAAAAAAATATCAGTTTTGTCCTGAAGTGGAGAGAAGGGAACCTTCTTTGAAATCTTTCAAATTTCCATGGGATGAAAGAACTGTTTCTTGCTGGGTTCTAATCAGTTTTCCCTTGGGTTACCATATTGTATGACTCCTTTGCAGTCAAAGTAGATAGAGTTGTTTGTTTGAATTACTTTCAGAAATGCTGACTAATGACTTGTAGTGCTGTTCTCCACAAAGGTCTTTTTATCTTCTGAATGATGTGACTTGTGGTGTTGTACTGCCTTTCTCTGAAACTGCCTTGCACCAAATAGGGCAACAGGAAGCATCTTTCAGCAAAAAGATTTTGACTAGACTGCTTGCAAGATGTCTGTAAATCATTATAAACTGGATTAGCTTAAATATGAAAATATTGTAAAGTGCTTTACAAATCAATGCATTTAAGTCCAGAGTCTGTTAGTGACAGAAATATACGTAAGAACATTTCCTGAGCAGCAGCTCAGGGCAGAATTTGGGGCTATCCTGTGCCCTTCCAAAACACTTTAATTTACAGCAGATGTTTATCCTTTAATTTTTTCCCTCCTGTTTGGAAGGAAAATCAGCAAGCAATTTAATTTGATCTAATAGAGAGATTCTTATTTTGCCACAGTAGGAAGGAAGCTAGTTTTGCATTGCAGACCCAGCTGTTTCCACCTCTAATGGCATTGACACAAACCCATCAGTCAGAAATTTCACAGGTGGGAACTCATGTCAGAGTAATATGTTTCTGGAAAGTTTAAGAAAATTCAAACAATACCTTTGTGCATAATGAGTTTTAAGCTGTTTGCAGCTGTATGGGAAAGGCCAGAGTATATAAGGTTTAAGATGATCACCATCTGCCAGGTTTGCTGGCTAACCTGACATTAATTGTAATAGGTCAGCTAGTTGATATAGTGTAATATTTGTGCTTAGTGCTTGTTGGGAAATTCTGAAGAAATTTTGAAGAAAACAGGGAAGTTTTCATTAGAATGTTTCATTGCTGACATAAACAAATCTTTTTTACAGTTCAGAGTGGTGGGAAAATTTGATTTAGGGTTGCTCAGGGTGTCTTAATTCAGCATTTCTAGATCTGCCAATATTTGGGAAGAGGACTGGTGTGGGAAGGAAGATGTTAATAATCATTTGAATTTCCTGACTTCCAGATATTTATTTCCATGTTTTAGAATTACAACATTTAGGCTTCATCCTTAATTCCTATTTAAACATATGTAAAAATCTTATTCTTGATACTTATTTTTTTTAATTTTTGTTTTGAGGGTGAGCTTCAAATGCTTTCTGGAAGTTCTCAGGGCTATAAAAGCCCAGATGATTAGAGATTTACTTAAGGACACTGGAGGCTGGCTCTTGGAGGGACATGAATTCTGTGACTATCTAGGAGCATAAAGCCTGTTCCTTAGCTGATGTTAAATTGGTAAAGCTCCATTGATGTTAAGGGGAGCTATGCTGAGGTGCCCCAGATGAAGATCTGATCTCTGTTGTATCTGATGTATTTACAGAAATATAAGGCAAAGGAACAGGAAGAGTGGTCAAAGAATTGCTGAAAGCAAACATAGTCCAGAAATGAATTGAGCACTATGCAAATATTTTGTACCAAGCCTGGTCATTTCAGTTTTTATATACTAAGTGTTGTATTATATCCAAGATTACATTTTACTTGGTTTTGCTATGACTTTGATAGCTAGAGAGCCTTAGCTCCATGACTTCTTGCTACCCAAGAAATACACTGCCCCATAGATTATATGATATAAAATCACCATACCAAACAACACAGGGATTTTAATCGGCACAAGAGAAGAGGAGCAGTTAGAAAAACACATGAACCACCACAGAAAGTAATCTGATAATCAAATTCAAAATAAAAAAAAATGTAGCAAAATACTGCATGGAGCTGATTAGTAGAGTTTTGTAGAAACTGGATATAAAATCTGAATTTGTATGAAACTTGACAGATTTCAGTACAAGCTAGAAATTCAGCTCAGCTTGTCAAAAGACTTGGAAGCATTTTGAGTAAACATGGGAGCAATTTGAGTGAACCTGGGTCACATTACAGTTTTGATGCAAAGCCACTTGGAAAAGACAATCTCAAAGCAAACTGGACCCTGGTGGGGTGAGAACATATGTGAATCACCACACAGAAAATGCTTATCCAACCCCCTGCAAATGGATACTGCTGAGTTTTGCACAGTTCTGCCTCATTAAGAGATATTGCCAAAACTCTCAGTAGAAGGGTACAATCTCGTCAAGCCAACCTCAAGGTATCATTCCTGTTTCAAGAACAGATTATGTGAGTCCTATTATCTATCAAAATCTGTGTTGCTTGCTCTGCAGAGCATTCATGATCTTATAGATGGTAAACAAAACAAGGATAGACATTTCAGAGATGCAGAATTAGACAAGCACAAATAAAACTCCCCTTCAGTCTATCACAATTAATGTGGAATTTTCTGAATTTTTGTCATGAAGTAGTTAGGCTCCTCAGCTGTAAAGCATTCAAACGTCACTGCTGCTGCAATCTGCTGCAGGGAAAAGAATTGCTCCCTTATCATTTGATCTCTTTTGCTTCGTATCTTGGCATCATTGTCAGTCACTGGGAAATAGCAGCAAAGTTAAATGGTAAGGAGGAAAATTAAAATACTTATTTTCCAAATGTTCAAGAGACTGGGGAAATTTAGATAAAAGTGCTACTGTATTTTGTCTTGCTTATATTTCCTGTACTTTTAAAAATGATTATTCTTTATATTCCAAAAATAAGACACAGTGAATATGTGCCTCAAAAAAACAGCTTTTGAGATAGTCACAATCTGCCTGTTAGAAGAGGATCACAGAGAATGGAACTGGTGAATTCCGGGAGGCTATCAATCAATGCTGTGTGCTGCAGAAGGACTGAGAGACAGTGTTACACAGGAATGTCCAGAAGCTTCTGGCTGAGTCTGGATTTGAATGCAGAAGTTGGATAGGAAGATCTGAGACTATATAGAGTGGAGAGTGTGTTCCTCCATGCCTGATTGGTTTCATTGACTGGCCCAAAGAGGAGACAGGGACATGGACTTGGGTCTTCTTACCTCCTTTAGATAGCAGTAACTGTAAGGAGTACAAGCAGAGGGATTGTGGCTGGCCCCTTGGGAGGGGAACCTCTCCCATCTTGCTCTTCTGTTTTGGGCCAGATACAATCTGACTTTGTGTTTTTCTGGCTGGAAATTCCAAAGAGAGTGGCTGATGGGATTTAAGAATTTGTTTTGAGAGAAAATTATTAGTCTTAAAGCAAATGGGCATAGGTTAATGTAAGGCAGGCTTAGAAGCTGTGCCTAACAGCAGCTAATCTTCATGGGTCCTGTATTACCATGAACACAAAAGAGCACAATTAGCTAGTAGCATATTGGGTGCAGGGCATAATGGGTAATGATATTTGGGGTTAATCTGATCACAAATGTGTCAATATCTCTAATTCTACTGAAGGGAAACATGAAATACTGTCTTTGGTAATATGCTATTTTCTGCTTGTTTCAAATCTTTTTGGGTTAGTTAAGGGGTAAAAGCTACCCTTAGTTAAAAAGATACCTGTAAGAGAGGCCACTGGCTATTTCAGCCTGGAAAAGTTTGAAGACAGGGGTGGGAGTTGGCATGTCTACCTCTGGAGTGATGCCTGAGGTAATTTTTCTCATCTATCTAGCCTCTCTGTCAAATGATAGATCTGGCTGGACTTCTTTGAGGCCTCCTTTGTCATGTTAAAGGAAATAGTTGCTTTCAGCTTCTTAAGGTTTAAGAGGTGGAATCAGAAGGGAGAGAGGCAAACTCTCTATCTCTGAGCTGGAGTCACTGAAGGGGAGCCAGTGGATGGATGAGAGCAGCCAGTGGTGAGCTGGGCAGCATGAGCAACCAGTGGGCAGAGCCAGTGGACAGTGGGCAGAGCCAAGGGATGGTGTTATTGGATGGAGTGAATGACAGTAGTTTGCGCTGGTGGACAGCTGATGTGAGAGATACTCCCTACATACCCTAGGTTTGGTTGGGAGCCTAGTTAGCACTGATTCCCCAGATCAGTGCCGGTTTTGCCATGAAGTCCTTTATGTTCTGTTATGCGGTGTGGGTTGGTGGGAACTTTGCGTTGTACTGATTTGCTAGATCAGTGCTGATTTCTGTTATTTGGCCTTTTACACTCTGTTTTACTACTATTAAAAGTTCCGTTTACTACACTCAGACTCGTGCTTGTGAGTGGGGAAGCCTTACCCCTTTGGGGTGCCCAGGGAACAGTGCAGGATTGCCCAGACATCTGGGTGAGGGCTCAAGCTGGTTGGTGCTGCAACATCATTTGGAAACCCCTAGGTTTAGAACCTGGCTCTTGTCCTGCCAGCCTGCCCTGGCAGAAGGGTTACGTTAATATTTCTGATAATTGTTGTTTCTGGAGGGGGAAAAAAATCAGTTTTATGGGCCAAATTCAGTCTTGATTGTGCTGTCCTTTTGGGCTGAAGCCACAATCATGATAGCAGGAAGTAATTAAAGGGGCAAGTTGTTTGCAGTGTCTCTCTCTACCGGAAAGGGAGAATGGGCTGCAAGAACCAAGTTGGTTCTGATGAGCAATTGCCACAGGAGCATCTGTCACCAGGGCTGCTATGGAGCCTTTGGTGATAATTAAAAGTGCTTCAAACTGGTGAAAATCTGGAGGGAGTGCAATCTTGCTTTACCCAATATTGGATACGTTTAACTGAGGTGGGACATCCCATACATCCATTTACCTCCCACACCTTTGAAATCCACATTTAAAGGAACTCCTGGGACAGCCATTCGCTTGGAGTTTCCTGACAGTGGACTCCAATGGAATGGCAATGCCTTAACAAACCGTGGACAATCTGCTTCAGATCTGTTGTGAAAGCACACTAGGGACCACAGGGTGTTCTGCTATTGCTTGGTGGCCTGAAGGAGGGGCTTTCAATCCACCCTTCCATAGACATTTTGGAAATCCCCGAACAAAGCAGAATCTACCTTGGTGACAGATGATTTAAAACCACACCCATACACTTGTTTGCATGAAGAGCAGCTCTGAGACGCATGCAGTTTAGTGTGTAGAGGGTGCACATGTCTTGCATGGGGGTGTTTGCATACTACTCCTCACTGAATCATGGAACTGTACCAGTCCTACTTTCTTTAAACCCCTGTGACAGGATGTGTTCCTCGATGTGGCTGCTGGTGTGAAAATAGGTTTATTCTCTGTGACATGGTAGAAACTGGAAACTCTAACCAAGACGGTGGCCATATTTTGCTATACAGATACAGTAAAAGGTATTTCCTGCCTTGAAGTATTATAATGTCAATAGACAAAGAGTGAAAGGGGAAGCAGAGGCAGCAAGGTGAAGTGACTTGATCTAAATTATACAGCAGCTCAGTGGGAGAGCTGAGAATAGCACTTAGGTTTCCTGACTCTTCAGTCAGTGATTTGCCAATCATATCACTCTGCTTTTCATACCTGAATCATGGCTGCTTTGCACGTTAGTGTCACCACTTCCAGAATGGTAATAGAAGCTTGTAAGGGAATACGATACTGGTGGAGGATGCCAACTCTTGTGATTTTTATCTCACATTTAAGTCTTGCAATATTTGGTGTTTATCTTAAAGCCCCAGATGGTATAACCAATGGACTGCAAGAGAACCTCACCTTTCTGTTAAAAAAAAAAATCTGGTCACCATTATTGCAGTAATAATCTTAAAAACGTGGGGTTAATGTATCCTAAAAACCCAGAAACCAGATTTAAAGAACTTCCAACTTATTCTTTTTTTAATTATAATTCTATGGCAAATATATGCAATGATTGGTAGGTGGGTGCTGATTCATGATTTTTGAATGCTTGTTGTTGGCAGGATTGGATCTGTAACTGCAGTTTTGAAGAATCCCTTTTGAAAATTCCTATAATGCAGTTAAAAAGTTTATTTTTTAGTTTACTCATCACTGTTTGGCTGACAGTCTGAGAGCTGACAGGGGAATTTATTAGCTATCAGGGAAATTCTAACAAAATGTTGAAAAGTAAAAGGTTACAGTATAATATAAATAAGAAAAGGAAATAGCAGAAAATGTCATCTAGATTCTAAGAGCTACAGAAAAGCTTTCAACCAGCATGTTGATTTTCAACTACATTGTATACCTGAGATGATTAATTGCCAAGTAAATAAAATGTTTTTTTGGATCAGAAAAACAGTAAGCTATTAACCTGTATACTGCATACAATAAATCAGGCAATGAAGAGCCTATGCTAGTCTAACAGAAATTGGAGGAGGTGGAAATAGTCTTTTGTAGCTGCAGTAATTCAGACAAAGGCACCAAGAATGACTGACAGAATTTAGAAGTTTTTCTGTGGATTAGATGAGAGCTTTTGTAAAGACGTCAGGTGAGCAAAAGAAGCACTGAAAAAAGCATCAAGGTAAATGCCACTGTGCTCAGCTCAAGAGGTGAGGAGTTTAAGGAATAAAGACAGGAGTTGCAGATTAGGATCTGTACTGGCATGGCTGAAACAAAGATTCTGGAAATGAGCCTAGGATGAGGAAGGTTCCGGCTAAAGCTGGGCAAAGTTTGATGATTTCACTTTTCTTTGGCTTTGGTTTTCATAGGCCTGAACTGGAGTTGATTTTGTTTTAGGAGACTTAATTCAAGACAAAAACTCGGCTGAAATGGCCATTTAAAAAGTGCTGAGAGTGATGGAGGATGGGGAAGGGAAGCAGGGGGTTTCTGCAATAAAAACAGACTCTAGCATTCTTCTGCCCTTTTCCTCTTTAACCCACAGAAGTGAGATCAAGAAGTGTGGGGAAGGCATACCCAATTTAAGTTCCAAATTTCAAATACTTTCTATGTGAAACCCTGAATTGTTATAGTTTGCCAAGTTGACCCAAATTTGATTTTTGCATTTTTTTTCCAATGAAAGTATATTGCAGTTCTAGCTCCAGCCTGAGTTGATATGAGATCAAAGAACTCATTGGCAGAGGTAGACAATTCTCCACTGGAAAATGCAGCTTCAATGAGACTGAAATATTTTAACAGCAAAATATTGATTTCATTAACATATTCAGTGGGAAATTATCAAAATGTTGTGTTTCAATAGGGCCAGCATTTTGATTGAGCTGTGACTTCAACTTGTATAGTATTATATTATTAATTAAAACATATATTAATCAAAACAGCAGTTGAAAGAATATTTAGACTTCATTGAAATAAAACATTTTTAATAATTTAGTTTGTGAGCAACTCTGAGATTTTTACATTTTATCCTAATTTGGGACAACATTAAATTTAAAGTCTCAGTTTTCTGTAGGATGACAATTCTGGCTTTTAATCATCTCTACTTATCAGACTTCAAAAACTAAAGTGAGATATGTGCTCGTGTACACAGCTTTGCTCTGGAGCCAGATCCCATTATACATTTTACTTCTGGAAACTGAGAGGGGACTTAGTTATGGTGAAGTATCTTCATAGGTGGAGCCCTGCACGGATACAAATAAGTGGATCTGTATCCGACCTGCATCTGCAAGAAATGGTCTGGTATCCGCGGATGCGGATATAATGCAGATATCCGTGGATATCTGCATATTTGCAGGGTTCGAGCTCTGTGCAGATAAAAATATGTGGATCCATATCCGATCTGCATCCACAAGAAATGGTCTGTGGATATCTGTCTTGTAGCTACGGATGCAGATATAAGGTGGATATCCACGGATATCAGCGGATTTGCAGGGCTCTATTCATAGGAAGCATGTTACAGGCTGCTTCCCAGGTCTGGTCCAGTGTGCTGCTGTGACCCCCTGATTCCCACTCCTGAACCCAGATTCTCCCCACTTTGCCAGGTGACTGCTCACTTCTGAGTCAGTCCACTCCAGCCTCTCACGTGCAATCAGTCCCAAGCAGTGGGTGTATGCCCTCTGGCTACTTGAGGGACAGTCCCCAAGAGAACACCCCCCAACCCCAGTTACCACACCAGGAGCCACCGTCTACAGAGCTTGGGACCTACCCCCATGCACCGTACACTCAAGTCCATCGATTTAACAAAGAAATAGATCGTGCCCAGCCTTCTTCATTCACACCCTCTAAAGACCGCACAGCTTTAGGTAAAACATCTGCTAGTTTATTGAACATATTATAATTCTAAGTGAGAATATGGCAAGAATCACAATATAAATGAGTCAGGAGTAAGCACAAGAACAGAAAAGGTAAAACACATATACTAACCTAATACCGCTAGTTAAACTGACCTCATAGTCCAAGTTTATCCTCAAGATGTTTGGCTGTCAGATGTCTGTACAGCCGGTCTCTGCCTGAGACTAGGCAGGGCCCAGATCTTGCTTGAAGTTGTTTCAAGAAGGAGATTCCTAGGCAAAAAATCTTTCCAAGTGTCCCTTTTGGTTTTCACTCTCCCTCCCCCTTCTGGGCAGTGGTGATCTCTTTATCTGGTCTGAGTCACCTCACTTAGCATATCTTTGGTTCCTTCTCTTGGTACTTGTTTGCACACAGCTGTGGCTGTTCACATGTTGCTGGGAGAGACTGCCTTCCACCCCCCCGAGCCATGGAGAACATGTTTTACCTCTGTACACATGCATGAGGCTGAAAAAACATGATACTATAGTAATCATGTAGAATAGGTTATGAGCACCCATGAAGAAACCTTCACATAATTGACATAAAAACATATAATCACAGTGCATAAGTGAACAGAAAAATCAACTAGATGATAAGTCAGGGTGCACAGATGTGCATCCCATGACAAAGGACTCTTCAGCTGGGTGCAGAAAGGCCTAAGAAAAACTAGTGACTGAAGTTAAAGCCAGTCACAATCAAAGCAGAAATAAAGCATACATTTTTTAACAGTAAGGTTTATTAACTGCTGATACAAACAAATTAAGGGTGGATGCCTTTTGAAATATATACTTTCTTCAAACATAAGGTACTGGGCTCAATGCCATGTTCACCAGGGGAGATTCTACTCCCTGTGTTATATGGGAATTCAGAGTAGATGATATAATGGTCTCTATTGGCCTTAAAATCTATGAAAACTCAGGTACTAGAACAAGAAATCTGGACATGCTTAAAATTTGTTTCTTCATGAAAAGCATGCATGTCTTCTCCATCACATATCTGGTAAAACTGGAAACCACCAATCATCAGAATAAGGCTAAATAATACAGTGAGGTTTTCAAATTATTTGATTTAAAACAAAAGAAAAAAAATGAAATGTCAAATAAACTGAAGAATTGAAAGAGGAAAAGAGGCTACAATTTTTTAAAAAACAACAAGCAGTTGTGTGGCACTTTAAGACTAACATTTATTTTTTACACTTTTTTTTTACACTTTACAATTTTTTACACTTAAACTGAATATGACATAAGGAAACAAAAAATTTTGAAAATGATGTGTCATTTTGAAAAGTTATATTCAAGGTCCAATAGAGACGCATATTCATTTCGACAAAATGCATTTCTACAAAGTTATTAGTACTAACAAATTAAAATAGCTTCTCTAAAAAGAAGGGAATTCAAGCTCTTAAACAAAGAGCTCTTAAGGTCTTTGTATTCATAGCTCAATTTTGCTGAAAGTAAACAGAATTCACCTTTGTTTAGTTTATTTTTTTTAAAGGCTTTTACCTTTATTATGAGTTCATTCTGTTTCACAGTTATTTGGAACAATTCAACTATCAGAAGCTGGATGTAAGGATTATGATCTGTGTTTCTAAAATGTACTTCAGATGAATTGTATATAGTTATTTCATTTTAATAAATAGGCTGTCTTATAAAACACAACTGCTTGTTTTTAAAAGAAAAATTGACCATCTTTCTGTTTGTCTGTAATTTAAAAAACATCCATCCTTTATACGGGAGCTCAACACACTTCAAAATGTGCCTCTTATGAAAGTTCAACACAACAAACGTGGGAGATCTTGTCTCTCCATTCTCTGCTTTGCTGTGTATCAGATATGTTCCCATATCTTGTAATTGCAGCACACTATTTTTATTGTTTCTAGAGTTCCAAGATATACGAGATGCCTCACTACACAACTGAAAGACACAATCCCTATTTCAAGACATTACAGTCTCAGTACACACAAAAAACAAGGGCTAAGACTAACATAGAAAAGAATGGAAGAAGAAAGAGAAAAATAACTGCAGTAGAATCATGGAGTTGCACAGTCTGATAGTTCCATATTCATGCATGGAAATTCCTTAGGGACTGGGCCAAGTCATGCCCTACACAGGTTATTTCCTTATACTGGTAGAGAAAATGCAGTAATGTGGAATTCTCATGGACTGGATCCTCAACTAGTGAAATTGGACATGACTCCTCTGGGTGAGAGGTGGAGGTTCGAACTCATCTTTTCTATGGCAACATTAACAATTCCCTCAGAGTTAAAAGGAAAAGGATGTTGTGGAGAATGTTCATCTCACTGGTCTACCTCTTTCCATGTCCAGGCCCATCCCTTCCCCACCCATTGTTCTTTTACCCAGAGGAGCAGTTATGGAGGGAGGTTCTGTAGATTAAGTAGGAAAGGGAAGAATGCCTGGACCTGCTGCTTGTTTCTCTCCTCCACTTATATATACATAGGGAATATATTGTGCTGTAGACAGGATGCTGAGGATATATCAACACTTTTACTTAAGGAAGTCATTAGCAGCTGAAAATAAAATCATCCACACACATGATGAGCTGCTGCAGTAAAACTGTAGGTGAAGATGCATCAGCAGAGACATTCTCATCCAGTGCTATTGAATCAGGCAACAAAATCAGTATGACACCCTGCTTCTAGCTATACTTGCTACAGAGAGGTACATAAAAACTTCTGATTGTCATATTTATTCTAGGAGCAGACAAGCAACAGGCACATTAACATGCCTTCCAAACAATGAATTGCTAATGATTGCACCACTAGTTCTTCTAAAACTATTATTATCATATTAGACAAGCTAATTATTGACGTTATAGATGTTAACATTCCACAAGATCTAGCAGCATTCACAAAGAACAAAGGGAACTAGACAGGAACACAAAGTTGTGTCTGCAGTAAACTGACTTTAACGATCACTTTTACATGATACCATGTATACAAGCAATTTTGCATGGAAGGCATCTGTTGATATCAAATGACGAATGAATGCTTTGATGTGTGCTATTGTAGTTATAAAATGATTGAAAATAAACCCTTTAAAATATTATAAATTAATCTACCAAAGTATATTGTTCCATGGTTGTATATTTTCCTGCTAGAATCATACACGCTACTCAGTGTTGCAAAATTTCATAAATTCTGTAAACCTGCTTTCAGCTATTTATAGTGTCCAAAGCTTTGCATCCCTAGTTTAGCAGGTAACCTGTAATATGTGTGAGTGAGACATGTTTATAGTTCCTTCAGACCTCCTCTCTTTCTCCCCTTCTACAATTCCTGCCCTCTAATTTCCCTTACCAAATGTGCAGTTGCTCAGTTCAAATAAAGATGCCCCTGCCACAGGACCCTGTTCCATTCACCTGCTCAACATCAGTTACTGCTTGTTCTTTGACACCACTACTGCTGGCTAGTCAAGTGAAATTTTCCAACATTTTGAAACTTGCAGTGAGGACTTTGACAAGGTCACATGGAAGAAAATATTTAAATATTCAGGGAGTACACACACAATGTAAGAATAAAACATGCAGCTATAAAGAGTTCTTCTGGGCCATTCCACATTGCCAAATTTTCACTTTTGCAAGAAATTTTTGTTCAATAGCAACAGATTACTCTCTTTCAGTATTAAATGATTTACAGAAGTATAGCTCCCCTGAGAAAGATTGTGTCTCAGTTCTGTTGCATCAGAGGTTTATGGTCTCTAGACCCACTTGAACTCTTAAGGAGCCCCACAGATTTCAGATGAATTGTGCTTGCTTCTATTAGGCCTGCATTTAGCCTTCTATTTATTGAGGCCTGCAGTTACTCCCTTAGGCTATTTCCCTGATATTCAACTCGGCCTACAGCCTGGGCACTGATTTATCCATCCAGTATATCTCTCTGTGGACTCTGTTCCTTTGCAAAACAGTATAATTATTATTAATAATGTGAGGCTTAATTAGGATCTCAAATACTGGAAAAAATAATTAGCTTTTTAGCTGTGGGAATTTGAGAATAGTAGCCAAAAGAAGCTCAGCCTTCGATAATCAGGCATTTTTTTCCTTTGATTAATTCTGAAACTACATATGCTATAGCTTCTTCTTCTGAGAAATAGTCGAGTAGTCTCTGCTGGTAGTCTTGGACATTTGACATGGACTAGCCAGAGAAACAATATCTGATCAGTCCAAATTATTTGAGCATGATGACTGAGATGAATTGAAAAATTTGCATCAGTTTTTTTATAGGCAATATATTAGGGTATGTTTACATTTGAGTTGGGAGGTGGGATTCCCAGCTCACACAGACATACCCAAGCAACCTGTGCTTGAGCTAGCGACTAAAAATAGCGTATCCATTATGGCATGGGAAGCCACTTCAGCTGGGCCCTCTGATTACAGGCTAAAATGTGAGGGGAAAAAATGTACAAGTAATTTTAACTTTGAAGTTGAAAATGTCACAAAGTTTAATGTCTAAAGTAGATTTGCTTATTCATGTGTTTTTTCTTAGTTGTTCTAACAGTTAACTTCTGCACCAAATGCCTGCTTGATGCAGTGCTCTGTCCCCCTCTAGTGGCACCCAAACCACCTAGAGAGTGATAAGCCTGCTACAGTCTTGATGACGGGCCATATGTCTCTTAGTTCCTGCACTAGAGGCTCATATATTAAGATTTAGTGAGTCCAAGACTGATCTTACCTGGTGATGGCTGGAGTCTGCTAGGATTACCCGTGTTATGTTTCTGTTTTTTTAAATCATTAATTGCAATGCATCAAGTACTCTGTTCTAGCCCACTGAATGGTATCAGAGGTATTTATTGATCTTTCAAAAATTTTTGAAATCTGTTTTGGAAAGAAACTTGAAGCTGAAAAAGGCAAAGTTAAAAGGAGACAAGGATCATTATGGACCAATAATGAAGTTCTTTATCTCTTAAATGCTATATAAGTTTGTAAAAACTTTTTAGGTTTTATAATTAATATGGTAAAAAAAACTTGTAAGACTTTGAAAGAGATGTGAAGCATGATGGATGAGAGGCGGCTGGGACACAAACAATAAACAGTGAGCAGCTATTATTCTCACAAGGTTCTCAATATCTAGGTTGAAAATTAGCTGGGAAAAAAGAATCACTGCTTCTCAGGCTGTTTTCCTGTCATTCAAAGAAATATTTTGGCAGAACTCACAGATAGGAAAGAGGAAAATGACTGAGAAGGTATAATAAACTTGACATCGCTAAGCAGAATTTGAGAACACTGAGTATATTGTATCCTGGATTAAGCTGTTGGCAGCTTGAGCTATTCAGGCCTTTCATATGTATATTTGCTTTTTTTTTTCCTTTTGTTGCAGCTAAACGTGTACAGAAACATTTGCAAATATAAAATGTGCTAGGGTTAAATGCAAGTGCACAATGTTTTAATGGAAATTAGCAGAGAAAGCTTTCCTTGACTTAACATAACTGATAATGGTTTCTTTTGATGTTATCCAAAGGAATAAGACAGGTGAAGGTTAAAAGCGAAATTAATTTTTCTGTTTGTAGGAGCAGGTGGCAAAACATTCATGGCATAGCTACAAAGTAGGGCAATAGCAAACCTGGTATATGTGGTTGGTTTGGTCAATTGATATTCCTATTCAAATTTGAATATAATCCATGGTTTTTCCATGATTAGGGTTTGTAGGTGCTACAGTAATGCAAATAATTAATAATAATATTTGTTACATCAAGGGTGAGCTGGATGTTTTCTAAACACTGGCTGGTGTGACACAATCTCTTGTTTTTAATGCCAAAATCAAGTTTAGGTTTCCTTATGGTATAACATACAGCAAATGAATGAAATGAAATATCAGTCATGTAGTTTCCATTTTAAATGTTTTTGTATTAAATATATTAGTGAACTTATCAATATCACTGCCAACCATTCTGCTTCTATTTTTGGCTTAACTCCTGCAGTTTCTGCATATGTCCTTGCCTCTTCTAGTTAGCTAGATATAGTATGATGCAATAATCCGGCTGCTTACTTTACCACTGTTGTACTAGTAAATAAAGATAATTTCCTGTTACCATTGAGTGGCTGTCTTTCTCTCATTTTCTGTGCAGATAGAATATAGAAAGATATCCTGTTAGTCATTGTGAACAAGAGTGAAATATTGGTGGAAAAGCTTGTGTTCTGATCTCATTTGGAAACCTGCCTGAGAATTGATCTTATTGCTTAGCTGACTCAGATACTGTGGAGATGAGAAAGGTACAAGTACACAGACAGACAGATAGCTCTCAGTGGGGAAATAGGAAACTTCACAAGCTAGTATGTGGTGTGAACTCTAAATTCAGTCAGTGTTAATCAGGTTTGTAATCTGAAGTACTGAAAGAGCCAGTTTAAAGCAAGGGAAGGAATGTGGCCCAAATGAGCATTGATACTTAAATTATTTAGCAGATATTGACTTTACTGAGTCAAACTTCAAGATATGTTGACCCAAGAGATTAAATATTGACCAAAACTCCCTCATTTATCCCCTAAGGAAGGCCCACTATTTTCTAATCTCTAGCACAGCTTCCTTTCTATCCTCTAGACAGAGGATCAGCAACGCAGGCTCAGTGAGCCACCTATGGCTCACTGAGCATCCCCTTCTGGCTCCCTGGCAATCTCTTCCAGGGAGCCAGATGTGCTCCAGGGACTCCACTTACAGGGCACTAGTGTTGCCCCCACCCTCCCACACAACCACATGAGCCAGAAGCAGTCCAGTGGCCCCACCATGGCCCCTAGTGCTGGTGGGGTGTGTGCGGGCAACGAGTTCTCCCTCCATCCCTCCCTCCACTGGTGGATGGAGCAGTGTTGCCCCACCTACCCCCAGTGGCTGGCGGAGAGCTGCAGCTTGTGGAGGCAGGGCCCTGGAATGGCCCCTCCGTGGAGTTCAGGCCGCTTTGACCTGGCCACCTGAACAGAGGCTGCCTCACCCCCAGGCCCTTGATTGGGCCTGTTGAGGCCTGTGGTGGGCAGGTCGAAGTGTCCTGAACTCCGTGGAGAGGCCATTGCAGGGCCCTGCCTCCACAAGCTGCAGCTCTCCTGGCCACTCTTGGGAGGGGCGGCTGGCTGGGGGTAGGTGGGGCAACGCTGCTCCATCCACCAGTGGAGGGAGGAAACAGAGGGAGAACACGCTGCCTGCACACCCCCTGCCAGCGCTAGGGGCCATGGTGCAGCCCTGGGTCGGCTCCAGCTCATGCAGTTGTGGTGGTGTTGGTGGGGAGAATGTCTTTTCTCCCCTTTTGTGTTGCCGATCCCTGCTCTAGACCCTTCCCTGAAATTAGAATCTTGGGCCCAGCTGTTCCAGTCTGCTGCTCTTTTTACAATACCAGTATTGTTGAGCTGTTTTAAAGTACTGTTTTAAACACTGGAGACAGAAGAAATGGTTGTGACTTTCTAAATCAATAAAACTTATATGGTACAATGCTCCACTCCCCTCCATCCCCAACCAACCAACCAACCAAACACAAAAAAAACAGAGGGAACAGTTTGGACATCTCAACAATCCTTAGTAAAATAATACTGAAAACCTTCTCAGAATAATCAAAGTTATTGGATTCTACTAGAAGCAGTAACAGATGTTGGAGCAATTTAATGAAGTGGTCAGTTGTGCTTACTCAGGAAAAAAAAAGAATGATTTTATTTGTAATGCTCCCTGCAAGATGCACTGTGCTGCTTTCTGAACTAATTATGTATTTTTATTTCTGCATTTTTTTAAAAGGTGAATTAGGTTATGTTTTATGTTAATGTAAGAAATAGCAGTGTAAGAGCATATACAATGTATAGGTGTGTGTGGCAGTAGGGAAACTCAAAGTGGGTCACCTGAAGAAACATGGGTGACTTTCCTTTTGAAGCATCTGTGGGTATGTCTACACTTGCAAATTATTTCGAATTCAGGAGGCTTAATTTGAACTAACATAGTACCTGTCTACACTAGGCTTTCATTAGTTCGAATTAAGGAATTTATTAATTCTAACTAATGAAAGCTTAGTTCAAATTAGTAAGACCTGCTGGTTAGTTCGAACTGAGCCCTTAGTTCTATTGTTAGTTTGAATTTAGGATGGTGTAGACTAGGATTAACCCTTAGTTTGAATTTAATAAGTTCGAATTGAGGGTAGTTAGTTTGAATTAACAAAGTGGACTAATTTGACTTAATGTTAAGTCGAATTAGTCCATTTTGTTAATTTGAACTAATAAGTTCGAGTTTAGTTTGAACTGAACTCAAACTTATTAGTTCGAATTAACAAATTTGAACTAAGTTTTCCTGGTGGAGACATGGCCTTTATGACTAGATCCACTGTTAGCCTACTTTTAGTGAAGAATCTGGGATTCATGGAAAAAGTCCTGTGTTTGCAGGACACGTATGTAGTAGAGTGTGCTGTTTATATATTTATGGTAACATAGTTTAAAGCAGGGGTCTCAAAAACATGGCCCACGGGCCACCCTAAAGCTATTTCCTGTGGCCTGCTACAACGCTATTGTTACCAATATTTGCAATACTATTGTATGAGAAGGTTTCAGCGGTGCAGCACTTGGGCTAACATTCTAGTCCTCATGCAGCTCTTGTGGTGATCTGAGTTTGAGACCCCTGGTTTAAAGGTATGTCTGTACTGGAAACATTACAGGAGATGCTTACTGCACCAGTGGGAAGGACTCTTCCTTCTTTGTAGTAAACCTACTTTTTTGAGAGGCTGTAACTAAATTGAAGGAAGAACTCTTTCACTGACTTTAGCAGTGTATATACCAGGTCTTTGGTCAGTTTTATTATGCTGCATGGGGGTATAACATTTTTCACAGCTCTCACTGTTGTCATTAGGAAGATCTAACTTTATAATATGGAACAGCCATAAAGTGGGATTTTAGCAGTGAAATTTTCTTTGTCAATTAAATCGTGACTTCAGCCTTACAAAGTTCTTTCAAAATGTACAGCTATCTATAGCTACTCTATTATTTATAAGGCTTTTAAATGAATATGTGATACACTTAAGAGACTATGAAAGGAAATGTTAAGAAATGTGGTGGGCATTCACTCCACATTAGCCTAGAAGGAATAAATGAGATTGAAAAGGGACCAGTTATCTGTGTAGACAATGGCTGGGGGGGGGGGAATTAGGTGGCCTGTGTAAACCATGAATGGTGATGGAGTCCAACAGAGAAAGGAACAGGTGCAGCTAGTATAAAGCCAGGAAGCTGGCAGCTGAAGAAGATTGCGTGAGGGAACCTGTAACTCTTCTCTGGATGTTAGAGAGGAAAGAAAGAAAACCCAGAGGGTGAGTGGGATCCATGCCTTGAAAGAAGGGTTTATGCAGATGAGTGTTGGAGTGAAAGTTCAGAAAGGAGGAGTAGGAAAAAGCTCAGGGAAATAGCAGCAAGATGGGATGTTGCAGACTTTGGGTGCTGAGTAGAGGGTTCCTGGGTTGGAATCAAAGTAGTGGGTGGATTTCAGTTCTCCTACTAGTCACTCTGGCAGTAGCCAGCCTGGATACTAAGGGAGAAGATGGCTGTTTTGGATGGAGGGACTTTGATAGACCCCTAGAAGGGAAAGACATACAGCGACCTAAGTGGAAGGGTCTGCCATAAAGAAAGGGCTGCCTGAGTAGCAGACAGAGGGAGGGAGAGGTAACAGGGTGCATGAACAAGTGGCAGAGAGGGTGTCAGACCTGGAAGCAGCTAATTTCCGGGGCAGTCAGGAGGAGGCACCCTGTCACAAGAAGCTGTATAATAAGAGATGTAAAAGAGGAAGTGCTAATATGTAATGACACATCGAAAGTTTGCAGCCGTCACTGAAGACTTAGGGCCATATTATATGTTAGGAATGTGTTTTTCTCTCGGAATCACCAAGTCATTTAGTCCTCTCTGCAGATGAGTCTTTACACTGGATCCAAGCAGTCCTGAAATTTAACGGAAGTGAAGCTAATGACTTGGAACTTGAAACTGAACCCAGATTTAACTGGGCCTCATCACTCTCATGGGTGTGTATGGGGGAAGGAGGGAATCTCTCCTCTTGACAAATTTGAATTTTTCAGGTTTTAAAAGGTAGAATTGAATCATTTTAAGTATAGATTTGCCCATAATAGTGATTATTGTTCTATATTGGTCCAAATTCTCAGATGGTTTTAATCAGGGTAACTCTATTGATTTACACTAACTGAAACTCCATCTCTTTTCTTTCTTCCATGCAGCTTAATCTTTCTGACCCTTTTCACAGTCCTTTCAGTTTTTTTCTTTGTCTAATGTTGCCAGTAAAGTTTAGAAATTAAAAAGGAAATTAAGAGAAGCTCAGCAGCTGATATATTAATTACTCATTGGGAGATTCAGTAGACTATATTCTTTTAAAAAGGTGCATCCAGTAGCTGTTAAAATATCTGGACTATTGATTCCTTTTACTGAAAGGATAGTTTGACAGAAACATAGACAGGTTTTTTTCCAAATATTGTGTAGTTATTTTCTCCCAAGAAAACCTCCAGCTACAAAACTGAAGTCAAACTTGAGTGCAGCAGTTGTCTCTTGCCTGAAAGCTATAAAAAGAATTTTTTTTTAAAGTCTGTTAATCAAAAGTGCTTTCTTTGGGAGGATGAATGGGAAATCTTTCACCCACTTAGTTTTTCCAGAGAATCAATTCAGTTTCTCTGCTCACCACATAAAGCTGTTGTGATTTAATTATTAAGAATGTTATCTTTACTGAATACTTTGGTGGAAGAGGCTTCTCTAGCCCTTGACTATACCTGTGTTTTGCTTGCATACGTATATCCAGTTCATATATCTCTTATGCATCCTTTATGACAAGTTTAAGGGATATTGCTATTGGATTTATAGAAGCTTTTATACTTCGTATAAGTTCATAAGTTAGCGTAACTTTTATAGAGCTTGCTATAAATGCAAGTGACCTTACAAGCCTGTAAAAGATTATATAGCATGTAATGCACAAGCTAAAGGGTGTAGGCTGGAAATTTAGGTTAAGATTAGATTTCAAGTTTGACAGGCGGGTCTGTTTTTCAGCAGCGTTCACTGATGCATAGATCCAAAAAGCTATATTTTGATAGTAACACCTACATCAGTAGACAGAAAGACAGTTTGTGATTTTCCAGGGTGGACCCCGCTAACATTTAGGACACCACAAAACCCACAAGAATTTCTATAAATAATAAAAGGAGAAGGTTGAATTATACTCTAACATGGATTTGTGCAATCTTATGCAGGAGCTATAAACCCAATGATAGAGATACATCCCTATGATTTCTGTGGTGAAGGCCCATATTTGGATAAGAAAGGTTGGATCTTGTTTGTTGTGTGTTGAGAAAGGTATAACACCTCAGACCCTTGTTACCAGGGTAGATTTTTCTGCTTATGTTCCTTGCTACTAGCTTGGAGCTTTTCCAGCTCTCAGCTAGTTCCTTCTTGAGAAGATAGCTGGTTTTATTTCCCTTTTGATTAGTTTATTTGAAGTTGCTTTCACAAGTCTAGGGATTTCAGCCAAAGTTGTTGAACTCCCTGAGCACCCTTCACATCAAATCAAGCCCTTGGACGTCCTTCTTGACTAAACTGGGAAATTAGGGTGTGAGTATCAACCACCGGGTTTTTCACTATTCAATTTTATTAAGATTTGATATTTGATTACACACACAGACCGACCCACCCACCCCTATCTTCATTAGCTAGGTAATGAGACTGTACCTTGGGAGGGGGTAATATATGTATACATTGATTGAACCAATCTCTTCTTAAATTCTGTGTCTATCATTTATGCTTTAGCAATAAAAAGATTTTTATAAGATTACTTTCAGTTCTCTGTGACTTTCTTTACCAAACATCCGTGGAAGCCTCATGTTTAAATATTTCTGTGCCAAATTCAAGCAAGAGCCTTGTTCCTCAAACTAATCTCTCGACCAATTGACTACTCTTAAATTATTTTTTAATACTAAGGATTTGGTAACACTTCTGGGGGACTACGATTCTGACAAGGGTAGGAAATTCTATTCTAAATTTTTTCACTTAAATATCCAATAATTGATTTCTTTGTAGCCTTTCTATTTGTTTGACACAGAGACCTAAAGAAAAATCACAGCATTTCAGCTGTAAACAAAAGTCACACTAAAGAGAAGTGACCCAGAGAGTGTGAAGCTTTGTACCATGCCAAATTTACAATAATCAAGTTGAAAAGAGCAACACTTACAGAAGAATCAAGTTCTAAATGTATTCAGTTTGTTAGACATGGAGTGTCCTAACCATTGTCCTACAGCAGTGCAGTGATTTGTGGAGAGGACTTCCATGGCATAAAATACATAAAATCCCTCTCTCCAATTTAAGGCACTGTTATGATGACTTCTTTGTGTCTGATACAGCTGACGTTCCCTTACTTTTACAAGCTGCTAATAATCTCTGCCAGAGATGACTTATGCCTGTAGCTCTTAAAAATATTTCTGAGATCCTGACTAGCTGGTTAGTCTATCTTTATATTTTAGCCCCCTCTGAGTCATACAGTGGCTCCCCTTCCTGTATATCCTAAATCTCTGAAAACACACCAATTCTGGACAAATTCATTAGTTTCACCCCTGCAATATGGAAATGAATATCAGGCCTAATCCAAGCTGGCATGGCAGTTTATAGACAAGATCATACACTGAACATAGGTCGTGCTGCCAGTTAAGTGGTTTTTACAGGGGGATGAAATTTGCTTGAACCAATTCTAAGATTTATTCAATGGTGGGTCAGAGCCTCAGATGGCATTGAAATTGTTGGAGTGATGCTGATTCACACTACCTGATGGTCTGGTAGTATTCTGTTAAGGCATAAAAAGTAAATATTTCCAGGAAATGCCCAGAATAGAGGCTTGTTTTCCCAGTGAATAATGCCTCTTTCTTGGGTTATAGAAAGTGTTCTTGTTTAAAAGGGGAAATAAAAGAACAGACTTTCTATCCTTGCCCTTCCTGTCTTTGAACACACTTGTTTCTGGAACATGATGTTTGTCACAGTCTAAAAGAAAGCTGCTGCACAAGCCCCTTGTTAAAATATGAGCAGCACACATTCGGGGGAAAAACAGCATATTTTAAAACACTTCTTGTCCTGACTATTCAGTGAAAATAAAGTGGCGGCAATCCAGGCTCATGTGACTTACCCACCTCACCTCAACAAAATGACTAATGTCTTAAAACTACAATCAGACTGTATTTTTTATTATAATTTGCTTATCAAATCAATAGACTTCTCGTTGACACCATTTTAAAGCAGTAAGCAAATTAAATTGACTTCTCTATAATGCAGAAGAAGCAAGGAGTCCTGTGGCTCTTAAAGATTTACAAATTTATTTATCGCATGAGCTTTCGTGAGGCATGGCAGTTAAGATGAGCATTAATATTATTAGTCTATGATGCTATTAGCCTAACACTAGTTCTAAATATTACTTGTATTAGATTATTCCTCTGTTTCATACGTTTGCTGTATAACAAGCCATATGAAGTGTTTGCACTTATTTTAACTTAGTACAGAACAAATAGTTTGAATAGAATATATTGCCATTATGGGTTGACAATTGAAGGGCCAAATCCTGTTTGGGTTATTCATGACATAACTTCAGGGGAAATACATACATCAGTAAATCAGACAGGATTTGGCTCACAAATATTACCAGCATAACCTTGTCTACAAATCTCCAATCTAATCTGTTTTTTCAATGTTTAAAATAGTACATATAGTTTCCCCACCTTTTGCCCTCTTTGTTATTCATGGTATCATACGCATGTGGAGATCAGTAGCACTAGCTCCATAAGACAGGCTATCCTTGCACATGGTTTGGTGCATCCATAGATAGGGAGGTATCAAAAATCTCTCAAATAATCCTGTACTTGAGACTTTTATGAAAGATTTTTAGACCCACTGGGCTCAGATAATTCAGATAGGAGTTTATCTAAGCAGCCCAATCTTATTACTTATTGAATCTCAGTGAACTACCAGGCGTCTGAATGGCAGCTCTGCTCTGCTTTGCCTCCCTCCCCTCATATAGAAAAACTGCTATTCCTTCAGATATTTAATGCTATAAGTAGAAGCAATGAAATGTGTACATTTTCAAAATATGTATGTGGGGCATGTTTCTGATTACTCTGGTTTCTTTTAAGGCGATTAAGAGATCAAAGCAGATGCTGGAAGTAAGGATGTTTTCCAAGAGAAAGTGGACTGGGACTGCATAGCACAGTATTGGAAATCCCAAAGTGTCTCTAGAGATATTTGCATAAACAAAACAAACGGCTAATGTCAATATCCAGATTTGCAAACAGTGATCTACCTGCAGCCCAAGTTAATTAATTGCTTTATATAAGATGAAGTGAGACCCATACCTACTTTTTTTAGTCAATTGGACTGGTCATGACTGCATACTTAATTTGCTGTTGGTTTTATTGATCATTCTTTTGGTATTTCCCTCTTGGGAAGTTTCCTAATGTGTTCATCCATTAAAACTAGTAAAGGAATTGAAATGGGGTGTATGTGAGTAGAATTTTACTTGTAGATCATTTACCAGGTCCCTTTCCCCTTGGTGACTCTTCTTTTCCTGTCAGTGCTTACCTGATATCTAACTTTCCCTTCCCTTTTATCTCCAATTGGAGATTCTTCCCTGCTCACTGTTTCCCTCTAAGTGACTGCTTTTGTTCCTTTCATCCAATCCCACTATATAGCTACACTACAAGGAGAGAGAGTCCTCTAGTAGAGTAGGTGATGATGTTGGTGGAACTGACACACTCCCCAAAGATTGAGGTAGGACAGCTTTAGCATTTGGTCACAGCTTCATAGAAGCCTGTTCTGGTGATTTATGTGAGAGGCTCTGAATCACCACCTGACTGGCTGTATCATGTCCTCCTGGGTCTGACCTGCACTCTAACACATTACTACGAGCCAGCTCCTGGCCCTGTGACTATCAGAGCAGGTACTTTGTGCTGTTGTGCTCTTCAGTCTAGGTGGGAGGTGTGGGAGGACTGCACCCTAGTTTATACCAGAAATGAATGTGGTTTCCATCTCTCTGGAGACTGATGAAGGCAGTGCTGTGTTATTGCACAGCTTTTCTTCAGAACTTTAAAGTCTAAATTTTTTTTATAATCTTTTAAATGAAAACTGTGCAAAAACTGCTGAGCCCTCAGGAATGAAGAAATAGTGTTCTAGCCCATTTCAGCTTACCCCTAGCAATACAGAAACAGAAACAGAAGTTCAGATATTCTAGATGTGATGGTGTGAAAATGTACAAAATCCTCTCCACCTTTTGGTGATACATTTTCATGGTGTTTTCATTAGTTCGTGAACACTCACTGGAAGTCTGAAGGATATTTATTTAACTTACTAAAATACCAATAAGGTAATATGTTTGAGACACTAAGTTAGATGTGAACAGTTAATTCTTCTATTCCAGCCATTTTCAGGTGATTCTCCTGTGATGAACAAGTTCATTTGAAGTTGAAGGTTCTTTTTATCAATACATGACAGATACAGATTATAATTAAGAGACAAAAGGAGACCATCTGGGCTATCAAATCCATTCTTAAAAAATCCAGAAAATAAAAAAATGAACTCATAACACTTTATTTGAGCATCAGAAAGCTAGTTATTGGAAAATTCCTGTGGTATGTCCTTTTTAAAACTATGTTTTGAACCAATTTTCAGTAGTTTGATTTCATAATTCAATTATACTTCATCTGATAAAATTTTCCCTGAACTGGTGCAATGCTAATCATTTTTATACCATCAGTCCACACTGATGTCTTATGCTTAAATGCAGCCTTAAAGGCGAAGGTCATACGAGTCTGAGTTCCTGTTGAGCCCCACATTTATATATATATAACAAACCATGCATGGACGAGACAAGAGAACCTGGAATTGATGGACTGCTACTACAACAGCAGACCTAATGAGAGGGGATATATGAAACGTATGAGGGGACAATGGATGGACAAAAGACATACATCCACACTAACCGAGAAACAGCTAGTTACCCAACACTTCAACATAGTAAAGAGGAAGCTGCTCTCACAACTTGAGATAGACCAACTCCACATTACCTCCCGGACTCAAGAAGAAGCCCCAGAAGAACAACTAGATGTGCAGCCACCACCTGACGCTGGAACTTCACTGCCACCCCCTCCATTACAGAGCACAGCAGCTGATATGAGGCATAAGATCATGGATAAACTAGCTACGGTCAACCATCGAGACCGATTACCAAGGCTCGTTGGGGAAGTACCATCAGATACTATGCTAGAAGATGCCAATAGAGCCCTAATGACAATTCCTACTACCACCATCACTGAAACCAATGAACTGGTATACGCTACAGCCTCTGTAATCCTGGAGATACTTGGTTACACAATCGAGAAGAACACCAGTACATACCCCCCCTGGAAAATGAGGTTGGAGGATAAGATCAAGGCAACCCGGAGAGAAGTTAGCCGGCTGGTGGAACTACAGAAGGGTGTAGAGATTAAGGATAAGACTCGGCTACTGAGAAAATACAAGGGCCTGACTCCATCTGAAGCCCTAGAGACTGCTAAGCAAAGGCTCACAGCACTGGCCACCAGGCTAAGGAGATACACTAGAGAAGCGAGGCCAAAAAGATAAATGCCCTGTTCTCCAAAGAACCATCCAAGGTGTACTCCCAACTGCAGTGCAACAACACAATAACAGCAGAGCCACCAACAGCAGAAACTGAACAATGCTGGAAGAACATCTGGGAGAAAGAGAAGACTCATAACACCAGTGCAAAGTGGCTTCAGGACCTGAGAAGAGACCACAGCAATCTCCTGGAACAGGAACCAGTCACCATCACAGTAGCCGACATCCAACAGCGGGTCACGAACATGAAGAGCTGGACAGCACCTGGCCCGGACATGATCCACACCTATTGGCTAAAGAAAGTAACAGCAGTGCATGAACGTCTAGCAGCACAGATGAACCAGCTGCTAGCAGCAGGCTCCCACCCAGACTGGCTAACACAAGGAAGGACAGTGCTGATCATGAAAGACCGCCACAAGGGAACAGCACCATCCAACTACCGGCCAATAACCTGCCTCCCCACAACATGAAAAGTCCTATCAGGCATCATAGCCGCCAAGCTACAGGACCACATGGGCCAGTACATGAGCACAGCTCAGAAGGGCATTGGGAACAACACCAGAGCCTCAAAACACCAGCTGCTCATAGATAGAGCAATCGCCCAAGACTCAAGGTCTAGACAGACCAATCTGTGCACAGCCTGGATTGACTACAGGAAAGCCTACGACTCAGTGCCGCACACATGGATCTGTGAATGTCTGGCGCTATACTAAGTTAACAGGACACTAAGGACCTTCCTCAAGAACTCAATGGGACTGTGGAAGACAACACTGGAAGTCAACTCAAGACAGCTTGCACAAGTGGCCATCAAGTGCGGCATATACCAAGGTGATGCGCTGTCCCCGCTGCTGTTCTGCATTGGCTTGAACCCCCTCAGCCAGATAATCACAAGGACTGGATATGGATACAAGTTCAAGAGTGGAACTACCATCAGCCACCTCCTCTACATGGATGACATCAAGCTGTATGCTAAGAATGAATGAGACATCGACTCGCTAATACACCTGACACGGATCTACAGTGAGGATATTGGGATGTCATTCGGACTGGAGAAGTGTGGCCAGATGGTAGTAAAGAGAGGAAAGGTAGTGAAGACTGATGGGGTGGAACTACCAGCAGGCCACATAGCAGACATACAGACCAGCTACAAGTACCTTGGCATCCCACAGTCACATGGGACCCACAATGAGGAGGCAAGGAAGACAGCAACATCCAAGTACCACCAAAGGATAAGACAGGTCCTGAAGAGCCAGCTCAATAGGAAGAACAAGATCCACACCATCAACAGGTACGCCCTGCCAGTCATCAGATACCCTGCCGGTATAGTGAGATGGCCAAAGGAGGACAAGGAGGCTGCCGATGTGAAGACCCGGAAGCTCCTCACAATGTACGGAGGTTTCCACCCCAAGTCCGACACCCAGAGACTGTACACCAGCCGGAAAGAAGGCGGGCGGGGTTTGGTGAGTGTCAAAGCCACTGTCCTGGATGAAACCCAGAGCATCCAGGAGTACATCAGTAAGATGGCACCCAAAGATGAGCTGCTGAGAGAATGCCTGAGGCAGCAGCAGACATGGGAGGAAGATCAAGCAGAAGAACAAGTGCCATGGCAAGACAAGACCCTGCATGGGATGTACCATCGACAGATGGCTGAGGTGGCTGACATTGGGAAATCCTACCAGTGGCTGGAAAAAGCTGGACTAAAAGACAGCACTGAGGCACTGATCATAGCAGCACAAGAACAGGCACTGAGCACCAGATCCATTGAAGCAGGGGTCTACCAGACTAGACAGGACCCAAGGTGCAGACTGTGCAGAGAGGCCTCAGAGACAGTACAACACATAGTGGCAGGATGTAAGATGCAGGCAGGAACAGCATACACTGAACAGCACAACCAAGTAGCTGGCATTGTGTTCAGGAACATCTGCACAGTGTATGGGCTAGACCCTCCCAAGACCAGATGGGAGATCCCACAGAAGGTTGTGGAGAATAACAGGGCTAAGATCCTGTGGGACTTCCAGATCCAGACAGACAGGCAGGTACTGGCCAATCAACCAGACATCGTGGTAATAGACAAGGACCAGAAGACAGCGGTGGTGATAGATGTAGCAGTGCCAAGTGACAGCAACATCAGGAAGAAGGAGTATGAGAAGCTGGAGAAGTACCAGGGCCTGAAAGAGGAACTAGAGAGGATGGGGAAAGTGAAGGCCAAAGTGGTCCCGGTGGTGGTAGGAGCACTCAGGGCTGTGACTCCTAAGCTGGGAGAGTGGCTCCAACAGATCCCAGGAACAACATCAGAGCTCTCTGTCCAGAAGAGTGCAGTGCTAGGAACAGCTAAGATACTGCGCAGAGACCTCAAACTCCCAGGCCTCTGGTAGAGGACCCGAGGTTGAGGATGACACATACCACCCATAGGGGGTGAGAGAGGAATTTTTTATTTTTTATATATATATATATATATATATATATATATATATATAATATAGTATATGTGTGTCTGTGTTTGTATAGAATAAAAATTGCATATATGCATTGATTTCCTTTGGCATATTGGGAGATCATTATTTTTAAAAGATTGATCATTATTGTAGGTTTACCACACATGCGAAGTATGATTTTTCTTTTTCTGTTATAGCTTAAAAAAACTGATTTCAGTGGGATACTTGAGTCCCTTTTCCTCCCTAAGTGGTCCAGTGTCAGTCCTCTGTGTCACAGCACTAAAGGGCTAATGCTGATATGGTTAAATAAGTTGATTTGGTTTTTAGATGACAGGGAGGGAGATCCAGTCTCAAATTAGCAGAACCATTTTTGTTCAAATTTTCACATTTAGGCAGAAACAAAATCTGGAAAATTTCAAACCTGAAGAGAGGAACGAATAAGAAAAAATTAAAGAGCTTTCTAATTGCTTAAAAACAGTGTGCACCAATGTTTACTGAAGATATTGCCACAAGCCTTCAATTGTAATGGGGTGTGTGTGTGAGCGTGTTTAATAATGTGTATGCATATGTGCGTCTGTCTGTTGTATTTACCCACACACACACGCAACCAGTTCATCTTAAGTAGGGAAGGGGATGGGGAATTAATGATGAACCTCAAGTCTAATTTTATCCTTCCCAAAGGTAGGCTACTTCTAAAAATCTAGTTTTCTGGTCCTCATCCCAAACTTCAAATTGTGACAAGCTTTGATTTGAACTGATGCTTAGGGGCAAACTTCATTGTTGCTCTAATGCAGCGAATGGAGGAGTTTGTACTTCAGTGTTAAAGAAGAATCAGTTCATTTATCTCTATAAACATCTAGTCTGTGGCCAAGTCCTGTAGTTTCTCTCTCCACCATACTGCAGAAAGCTATTCGTGTCTGGCCCCAACACCCCCCCCCATTCCCATAGGCAGTGGGCTAGCATTCACCCTAATCATCTTTTGTCTCATTTGCTACTACATCTTCTCCCTCTCTTGAGCCTTTTTATATTTACCTTCCCCACATTCAGTCCATCCAATGGACTGATACCCAAACAATATTTCATGGCCATTCCTTTGACTATGGAAGTTCAGTGTTCCCCAGTGCCTAGTATATTAAGTTTGAACATCTTATTCTGATTTTCAAGGTCCTCAACACACCCTCTGTCAGCTTCTCTCAGAAATTTCTTTGTGCCTTCTTCACAGCTTAGAATAGTCTCCTCCAATAGGCTGAATAACTGCCTCCTTCAAATCCATCTTTAAAATTAATCTCCACTGTCACTCCAAGGAGAAGTGAGGGGGAAGGAAATGTTAATTTAAAAAAAAATGAAGTTGTGTGCATGCCTTTATGACTAGCTTCATAATCTTATTTGTGCCTTCCCCTCTTGTCAGTTTATGTTTCATACTTGTCAAGAACTTTTAAGAGCTGAGCCTTCAAACATTTATACACAGGCTTAATTTTAATTGCACAGGTAGTCCAGTTAAAGTCAATGGGATTACCAATGTCTTTAAAGTTAAGTATGTGCGTAGTGTTTGCAGGATCAGTGTCTTAGACTGTATGTACTCCAGGGAAAAGTCTGTCTCTTTAATTTTTCTGTGAGGTGCCTAGCGTATTTCTGGGCTTCTGAAAAGAAATAAACAATCCAAATATTAAACAGCATGGTCAACCAGTGTGACTGATTTCATTTTGCCCCAGATATAGCAATCTGGTAAAAGTAATATTATGGAATATATATTCTCAGAAATCGAATTGCAGTGAATTCCTGAATACAAGGATTCTGACTAGGAATCCATGTTTTTCAGGAGGAGCAGCATGAAAGAAATGCAAAGAGAAATCAAAGAATTCGCAGAAATCAAAGAATTCAGTGTTAGATGCAGCTGATCCGCACCTTTTGAAAATATGTTCACTAATTGTTAGAAGCCGTACATTAAGCATGCAAATGTAAACAATACAATATTCTCATGTACAGTGCTTTTATGTCTCCTGTTGTGGAAAGAATACTTTTTACATTTAACAGCTTTCCCTTCAGATAAGGCACTGCATCCACAGAAATAGATATTTCATCATCTGCCCCATTTTATTGTAAAGTTACAAATAATGTACTGTGTTTTTGGGTCTGACTCATTGATGTGCCGTGAGATTTTGTAGCAGAGATCCATGTTTGAAATACACAGCAGTTCCCAGCCTCTTTGCATTTCTTTCATGCTGCTCCTCCTGAAAAACATGGATTCCTAGTCAGAATCCTTGTATTCAGGAATTCACTGCAATTTTCTTGCATTCAGTTTCAAACTTTTATGGGTTCTTGCTTCCAAATTTTGAATCCTTCCATCGTTTCTTGATGATGGAATTGTCCTACATCATTAACTGTAAGATGTATGTGTAGTTGTAAACACTCAAAGAATGATGGATTTTATCACGCTACCAGTTCAGCCATGTGATCGCTGCTATTTTTAATATATTATCGATGTTCTCCACCATTATATTTAATAGCATTGTGCACTGAAGAAAAAAGCAAACAAAAGAACCAAAACCCAACAACAATATGGAGTGTCGACAAAGGTGAAGCTATTTATTGAAGAAATCATGGCTTGGAAGTCAATCTTTCCAAGGTCTGTTTGATAACAATGTGTGTGCACTTCGTTTTACTTTGAGTCATTAACTGTACAGGAGATGTTAACTCCGATTATTAATTGTCACAATTCTGAAGGTCCATGGGTTAGTGCAGTAGATGATGGTGGTAGTGGTTTTAAACTTTGCCTGAGCAAATTCCTAGAGGCAGACAGGACAGCAGACCTTGTGTGGGTGTGGGTGTGGGTGTGGAGGGGGTAGTGACAGGAGGGTGGGGTGCAGAGGTTCAAAGTGAGTAGACTTTTTGCCTTTTCAGTACACCTTCTTCATGTATTACTCTTCCCAAATGGAGAAATTAATTACATTTGCAATTACAGTCTATTTAGCCAATCCCAAATTTACACCTGTACTCTTATGGCACCATGCATTTAAGTTTGATAGTGAGTTTCCATTCCAGTCCTCTGTCATGTTCTCCTAACTTTCCAGACTGTCTTACCTGTAAAGATGAAAACTCATGTAGGTCTGGTTTCTGCCCAAGGCTGATTTTTTTGTGGCATGATTGAATTAGATAATGCAGCATTTTAACAAACTTTAGTATTCTGTCATGATGACCTCAAAAGTTGAAAGAGGACTGAATTTTACAAAGTAACATCCAGTGTTTGGAACATTAAATTGGCGTGAAGGATAAGCATGTAACAGTGGACTTTGATGTAGATAAATCTAAATTTTAAATACCCAAGTTCATAATATTGGCATCTTATTAGTTTACATTTGAAAACTGAAATCAAGATAGGATGCAATTTGTTACACAAGCAAAACAAAGCATGGCTGCAGACATGGTTAAAAGTGAAACTCTGCAGCCCTGGAACTTTAGAAGTCTACTTATCCCACAGGAAGTGAATCTTTATATTTATTTATTAGAAGGGAATACAATGCTATGCAATGGATTTCTCACCTCAGAGCTGTTAGTACCTGCAGGGCCAACAGAATTAAAGAGGTTTTAAGACTGATTGTGTACAAACAGGAAAGGAAACAAAATACCACAGACCTCTACTACTTGAATAAAAAGAAATGTTTACTAGATATAATTAATAATAAAACAGATCACTTCTTTTCTGGGCCATCCACTAGGAGAGGACACAATCTCACACACATGAGAAGGTCTGAATATATCCTGCAGGTTGATAAACACTAATGAGCCAGGTACATTAGATAGATTTAATATTGGAATATTACAGGTGAATTAGGTGTCCTAGGCTATGTCTACATCTAAAAATTTAGTTCAGACTGCAAAGTCCAAACTAAATAAGTCTGAGGTTAGTCTGAACTAACCTCAGGCTAGTTCAGACTAACGGTGGCTCTTTAGTTCAAACTACCTGTGCATCCTAGTTCGAACTAACTTTTTAGTTCTAACTAGAATATGCAGCTAGTTCAAACTAATTGCTTAGTTTGAACATTTTGGGTTCAAACTAGCCATTATTTTGCATATTGCATGTGCTTAGTTCGAACTAAGCCGGCTAGTCCGAACTAACCAGGGGTACTTATTAGTTCGGACTAATCTTTGCCTAGTTCAAACTGAGACATTTCTTAGTTTGGACTAGGCAAAGCTGAGTGTGGCCATGGGCCAAATTAGTTCGGACTAAGCTTGCTTAGTCTGGACTAACTGGCTAGCGTAGACATAGCCCTTGTGATGTCAATGGCATAATGCGCACACAGTTCAACAGAGCCAGGATTTCAGCCTATGTATTTTAAACATAAAGACATGTCATTACTTGAGGAACCTTTACAGTGTTTCTATGAGAACAGTGTTAACGCTGAGCCTGATCCATCAGTATCCTGAGCATTGGTGGACTGGTGTGTTTGAGCTCAGACCTGGAGGATCAAATGACCTGATCCTGTGTTTTACACTCCCTTGCATTTATTTTCATTCCATTCTGTAAGTTCACCTATCTTCGAAGCATCTGACGAAGTGGGATTTTCTCCCATGAAAGCTCATGTGAAAAATAAATTTGTTAGTCTTAAAGTGCCACACGACTCCTTATTTTCTTTGAAACAGGGACCTGCATCATCCACACTGCTGTTTTTAGCATACTAATGCAAAGTTGCATGTCTGGGCTGGGAGGCTTGTTTTGGGAGTGGTTAGGGGACGGCATATCTTCCTATCCAGATATGGCTAATTCATTGAACAGAAAGAGTTAGGATTCATTTCAGGCAGAAAAAGAGACAGTAAGAGAGTCTAAGAGCTATCTTATACCAGCAGTAGACTGACAGAACGCTGCTCAGACAACAGTATTAGGAACCTATGAAGACTTGGGTGAGTCTGCTGGGGGAGAGAGCTGCAGAAGAAAAGGACTCCTGCTATTAAGTCTGTCAGGAATATGATTTAAGGATTTTCAGATAACTGGAACTGAATGATAAGGCTAGGAAAGCATGGTCTTAAAGAGATAGTGTACTTCCAAGGGGCCAAAGGTCAGGCAAAAGAGACTGAATTCTTAAACTGATGTTTTAAAATTCATCATGTATGTTCCTATAAAGATAATTTCAATGAAATCCCTATTTAAATGTCTAATTTATGACAATCATGTGATTTCTTTAAAAAAATAAAGAATGCACATATGTCATGCAAAAATTGAAACTAGTGATTTTTTTTTTAAATCCATGTAATATTAGCTCTTAATGCTATAAAGAACAGCCAAACACCATTGGGAAGATTGTACCAGCCTACACAAACTATTTGTAAGATTTCTTCAGGACTTATGTCTTTGCATGTATTTTAGTAGTGCCCAGGACTGAACCAGGAAGCCTTGAAGAATTTAAAATGTATCCATGAAGCCATACTGTCCTTAATAGCCGGTTTTCATTCTGGTACGTCTTTCTCAGCTTTTCTTCCTCCTTGGTTTTTGGGAGGGAGGGAGGGAGGAATCAAGAAGCGTGATGCAATTTAGAAGTAGGTTAAAAAAAACCTATTAACTGTAAGTGTTAAATCAAAGAATGTGCTATCATAATCAACTCTTCACCTAATTTTGAATGGCTAATAATCTGTTTAGATCAATTACTTAGTTTAAACAACTTTTACTAGATTCCAAAATAAAGAATAGGTTCGGTGTAGTAAAGCTGACTAAAATGTACCAGCAAAGCCGCTGCATATCTCATATTTGAATACTTCATCAACTGTCAACAAGAGGGAGAACTTTGAGTTTCTAAACCCTAATCATTCCAGTAAGTCTACTGTGGGTCCCAGTTTCCTTTGCTGCTGTTCATGGGTTTTCATAAACACGACACCATCCTTTTCAACTTTCCATATATTTTTCGGTGTTCTTGAGGAAAAATTCAAGGAAACACCTGTTATAGAAAATACTGGAGTTACAGGACCTACTTTTAATCCTTTTATAGTTTAAACTCTCAACTTGTCTAACCATAAGTCATATTTTTTACTTTTACTGCTCTTTGTTGTCGATTCTGGAAGTATTTCAGCATTCGTGTCTTTAGGTTGTAAATCTATTACAGTTAAAGAAGAGCTTTTGCTCATTCAAAAGAACAACAAATGCCTATGAATAATAGCACCTCATTTACTGGAGGTGCAAGGCAATGTCAAACAGGCCTGTTGTATTTCTAATTAACTCATCCTTTAAAAACAGTCCTTGGAAGACTAAGACTAAACCACTTTAAAGAAAAACAACTGAACTCTTTTAATCAAAAAACTTATAGTGATCCACCTTGCTCTTTCTTTGATTTTCCTGTTTACTAAGATGATTAATAATGCTCATAAACTCTCCACTCCATTGGCTTTCTTTTCATCTGTGTTTGCATGGCTTCCATCACAATGGGACTCTGAGGGCTAAAGTAATATAAATTAATCCCCAGTAACACTTGCCATTTTAGCCACCAAAGAAATCACTATGTACAGTATTATATATACTATCTGTGCAGTGTTTTGGGATTGTGTCAAGGTAGCTGGATTATTTTATTATCTCGCCTTATTAGCAGGTAGTGTAACACTGTGTAGAGAAGCAGATTAATTACTGTACCAGGTGTGGCTCTGTATACTCCACAGATTTTAAAGAGAACATTTTTGATGGAACAAGTTTTCACTGGAAAATGCCATTCCATCAAAATTGAAGTGCTTCATGGGAATGGGTTGAAATTCAGAACAATGTAAATTGAATTGGAATATTGTTTTTGACTTCCTTGTTTAATTTTGGTTTTCATAATGTTATAAAATATTAATTTTTAACAATTTATGATATTATATGAATACTTTCTATTGTTGCTAAATTATTGTAACAAAATGTTTTGACCTGAACCCCTTCCATATTAGACAATGTCATTTTAATGTTTCCTTTTTTTCCCCCCTGTAACCAGGGACTGTGGCCTTTTGCAGAGCCAGAGGCAGAGGAAGAGCCCAAATGCCCCCCTGGTCAGACTGGGAAACTGCAGGACCCAAGTCCTGGAAGCAGAAGGGCAGAGCCAAAGCAGGAAAGGGAAGTATAAAAACCCCACTCAGCAGCTCAGTAGGGGCCGAGCTGCTGAAGGAGAAGGACACGCCTACAGGGAGGTAGCCAGAGGGAAGGGCCCTGACCAAGTGGTGAACTCAGCCTCCTCTAGCAGGAAGTCCATAAGGCCAACCCAGTCTCCCTGGCCCAAGTGATTGGGAGGGGAATCCTGAGGCTGCCAACCGGGGAGGGCACCTCAGAGCTTGCTTGGGCCCCTGATCAGCTGCCCTGTGACGGGGCCAACTGACAACCAGTCAAGGAGATGGACATAGACCCCTACATCCTCTGAGACCTGGAGGAGCTCCTATTGGCTAAGGAGGAAATGTTGGCAATGTATGGGCCCTGCACACTGGAGGAGTTGCCCCTTGGGGATGGGCCAGAGGAACTCCCGGACATGCCACCCATAAACATCGAGGGTTTCGCTGGAAGCCCCCAGGCGAGCTACAAAGGAGACCCCATGGAGGGCTTTCCCCTCTGGAACTAGGTACCAAGGGCTGGGGTGGGAGGAGGTAGCTCAGGGAGAGCAGAGTGCTAAGCAATTGCTCAGGTCAGCACGTTTCGGCTGGAGCTGTGCTGACCCGGTGGCAGTCTACTTTGCCACTGGATTGGGCCCTGGGCTGGGATGCAGTGGAGACGGGTGGGCCTGTGTCCTCCTCCTCAACCCCTTCCCTTGTGGGATCGTCCTGGGCAATTAATACTGCCTGAGCTGTCTATGGACTTTGGGATTTGCCCACCCTACCTAGGGGCTGGGGCTATAGACTTCGGGGTTTGCCCACCCTGCCTAACGGCCCGGACTACAGATTTTGGGGTTTGCCTGCCCCACCTAAGGGCCAGGGTTACAGAATTTGTGTGTGCCTGCCCCACCTATGGGCTGGAGCTATGGACTTTGTGCTACTGGCTCTGTGTATGCTCGATTGGCCAAGCGACCAGGCTAGAGGCAAAGGTCTGGTGACCTGGAGGTATGCCACCACAGGCTAATTCCTCTGAGTCACCTGCAGAAGGTGCCCTCTTGACCTGCTGGAAACACCAGTGACTAACATTCCCCACAGAAGTTCTTGTCCATAAAAGTGTCAAAATGTTGAGTTTCTTTTCTTTTTTCTTTTTTTTCCATCCCAAATTGGGTGGCAAACTAAAACCTCAAAATCTGGGAATTTCCCATGGAACAGAAATTCCTTTTTCCACCTACCTCTACTACTAAACCTTCCCCAACCCCCCACCATGCTACTCCATCTCCTCCCCACTGTCCCAGGCTTCCCCCCCCACGCCCTTTCCCCGCAGGGCCAGCTTGCCTGTCCCTGACCCCACCCCCATGATCCCCTTAGCTGGCCACCATGTGGAGTGGCTCTGAACATGCTCAGTCAGAGCAGGCTCAGGGCAGGAAATTTAAAATCTCCCAGACTGATGCAGCTCCCTGCCCTGCTGGAATGCGCCAGAATGGTGTTCCAGGGCCCACTATTTTTAGGAACTCAGTGTTTTGCCAGCCCTTAAAAATAGAAAATGGAGCTGGAACACTGTGTTCCGTTGCCCACTATTTTTAAAGGGTGGGCCCTGTAATGCAGTGTTCCAGCTCCGTTTCTCTTTTTAGGGGGCCCAGAAAGCTGACCACCTAAAAACAGTGGGCCCTAGAAAGTTGTTCCATCATGTTCTAGCTTACTTTAACCCCTGACCTAAAATACAGTGTGCACAATCTTTCTCTTCACGTACATAATACACCACTAGTGTACAAAGGAAGTTCCTCAACCTGCAATCCTTACTTGCATGAGTTATCACTGTAGTGTATTTTCACATTTAAAGTAATTGCATGAAACTTGTATTAGTTATGTTTCTTTTTCTGCTAAAAAGCAGATTCTGCACTTCCAAGTGACTTCTGAGGGTCTTCTAGGTTTTCTTTCATTGATCACCTTCTGTGCTCCAGATAGTATGCAAAAGTGAGGCACAGACAGCAAAATCATATATTGGTTATCATAGGAACATAATGGTCATTCTGGTTCAGACCAGTTATATATCCCACCCAATGTTCCCTCTAAGGGGAGAGGGCAGCTGAGCAACTCCTGTTGCTCGCTGTGCTCCCCCCCCCCATGGGGCCCGCTGTGCAGCTCCCCCCGCTCCTGACATCACCTCCCCGCTCCTGCTAGCCCCCCCACCCCTGGCATCACCCCCCCGCTCCTGCTAGCCCCCCCACTCCTGGCATCACCCCCCCACTCCCGCTAGCCACCCCCCTGCTCCCGACATCGCCCCCCCCACTCCTGGCAGTATGCCCCCTAGCTCCTGACAGCCCCTCCCACTCCTGCTAGCCCCCCTGCTCCTGGCATCGCCCCCCCACTCCCGGCAGACCCCCCAGCCCCCACAAACTTACCTTGGGGCTGGACTGGAGCTGGACGGCCCAGTTCTAACTCCTGGGCCAGCGAAGCTCTACGGAGCATGCTCAGATTTTCTGGGCATGCTCCATTAGAGCTTCTCTGGGTGGGAGTTTTCAAAACTCCCTGCTCCATAGGAGCTCTTTGGAGAGACTCTGGCTGCCGGCCGTGTGCTGCCGGCTGCCTTTCCTGTGCTGGCGGCTGTGGCGGGCTACACTGCAGCATGCCAGCGCAGTTTACAGGGAACATTGATCCCACCCATTATCCAGTCTCTGACAGTGATCAATGCCAGATGTTTCAGAGGGAGCGAACAGAACTGAGTAATTTCAAATGATTTGTCCTACCATCTGGCATTTGGAGGTTTAGGGACACATGGAGCATGTGGTTGCTGACCATTCTGGCTAATAGCCATTGATGGACCTATTCTCCAGGAACTTATCAAATTCTTGTTTGAACCCATTTATACATTTGGCCTACACTAAGGGTATCATCTGCATGAGGACTACTACAGGGCCACATGAGGACTAGGACATTAGCCCAAGGGCCACACCACTGAAACCTTTTCATACAATGATATTGCAAATATAGGTAACAATAGCGCTGTTGCGGGCTGCAACAAATAGCTTTAGGGGGCCACATGTGGCCCATGGGCTGTGTGTTTGAGACCCCTGGCCTACACAATGACCCCTGCCAGTGAGTTCTAAAAGTTGGCAGTGTGTTGCATGAAGAAATGCTTCCTTTGTTTTAAATCTGCTTCCTATTAGTTTCATTGGGTGTCCCCTAGTTCTTGTGTTATGTAAAGAGCTAAAACACTTCTGTTTATTTTTCCACTCCATTTATTTTATAGACCCCTTTCATGTCCCCCATACTTGTCTCTTTTTTAAGATGAACAGTCCTAGCCTTTTAAATCTGTCCTCATATAGAAGCTGGTCCATACCCCTAATCATTTTTCTTGCCTTTCTCTGTACCTTTTTAATTTTTTGAGATGGTGTGAGCAGAACTGCATGCCATAGTGAAGGTGTGCATATGCTGTGGATTTATGTGATGCTGTTTTGATATTTTTTGTCTGATTATTTATCCCCTTCCAAATGGTACCTAACATTCTGTTCACTTTTTGGCTGATGCATGTGGAGCATGTGTTTTCAGAGAACTATCCACAATGTCTTAAAGATCTCTTTCTGGAATAGTAACAGTTTGTACCCCATAACTTTGTGTGTATCATTGGGTTATTTTTTCTAGTGTGGACTACTTTGCAGTAACCAGCATTAAATTTTGTGTACTATTTTATCACCTTGTCACTCAGTTAATGAGGTCCTTTTCTAACTCTTTACAATCCTCTTTGAATTTACTTTATGGTAATTTTGTATCATCTACAAATTTTGCCACCTCACTGTCCCTGCCTGTAGTTGCAAGGATTGCCTCTCGTGCCTAATTTAAAAATCGGCCTCACAGTAGCAATCTGCCAGTCATCTGGTACAGAAGTTGATATACTCCAGTTAATAATTTTACAGACTCTTTTCTGAGTTTCTTCAGAACTCTTGGGTAAAACCCATCTTGTCCTGGTGACATATTATTAGTATTTATCGGTTTGCTCCAAAGCCTTCTCTATTGACACATAATTCTGGTATAGTTCCTCATATTTATCATTTAAAAAGAAAGGTTCAGATGTGGGGGTCACCTACATCTTATTTGCAGTGAAGAATGATGCAGAGAATTCATTTAGCTTCTCCACAATGATCCTATCTTTCCTGTGTGGTCTGTTAACATCTTGATCATCCTTTGGCACTACTGACTACTTGGCAAGCTTCCTGCTTTGGATGTACTTAAAAAAAATGCTGTTAATTTTTGTATCCTTAACTAGTTGCTTGTCAATTTTTCTCATGGCCTATCTTATTATACTTTTGCCCTTGAGTTAAAAGAGTTGATGCTGCCTTTTTCTTCATTAGGATTTGCCTTCCAGTTTTTTAAATGATGCACTTTTGCCTCTAATAGCTTCTTTTACTCTGCTGTTTAGATATGATTGAATTTTTTTTGGTTCTCTTCCTTTTTAAAATTTATTTTTATTTTTATTTTGGGTGTGCATTTAGTTTAGGCCTCTATTGTGGTGTTTTTAATATTCTGCAGGCAGTTTGCAATCATTTGTCTTATGATTATTCCCTTTAATTTCCATTTAAACTGCCTCCTCATTTTTACATAATTCCCTTTAAAAAAATAAATGCCACTCTGCTGGGTTTCTTTGGCATTCTTCCCCTAAAACTAAATTAATTAGCATATGGTCACTACTACTGAGCAGCTCAGCAATATTCATCTCTTGGACCAGCTCTTGAGCTTCACTTACAACTACATCAAGAATTGCTTCTCCTATCTTGGCTTCCAGGATAAACTGGTCCAAGTAGTAGTCAGTAATGGAGTTTAGACATTTTATCTCTGCACTCTGTCCTGAGATGACATATTTCCAGTGACTATAAAGATAGGTAAAGTTCCTGATTATTAATGTTTTTTAATCTTTTTTTTTTTTAATCTTTATAGCCTGTCTAATTTCCCTGAGCATTTCACAATCTCTGTCACTGTCCTGGTCAGGAGGCCTGTATCATATTCCTACTTATATATTCTTATTATTCAAGTATGGAATTTCTCTTCATAGAGAATCTGTGGTAAGTTAGATTCATTAATGGCTTTTACTGTATTTGACTCTCTCCTTTTGTTTACACACTGTGCTACTCCATCAGCATAACTCACTATGTCATTCCTATATATTTTGTACACTGATACTACTGAGTCTGATTGATTGTCCTCATTACACTGTGTTTCCACAATGGCTATTGTATCAAAATCCTCATCTTATGCCAGACACTCTTCCCATTTTAGTATTTAGACTTCCAGTATTAGCATATAAGCTTTGTATGTTTCATCTGCATTCAGTTGCTTGCCTCCATGTGTTATATTTAATGAAAGTCTTAAAGCAGTGCTTTAAGAAAGATATTTTTTCTCTAAAAGCATCAACAGTCAGACAGAAGAAGAATGTAGAGGCATAGCAATAGTTCCATGACATCCCTTCTATGTGATTTTTTTTTTTTAATTTTGAAACATTTGTTTGTCCTTGTGAAGTCTTCCCAGAATTCTATTTTTGGTTAATTTCTTCTTGGAGTGTTTTTTATTCTTGTGCAAAGCAATTAGTTCTGCATTTTGCCATGAGTTTGCTCAATTAAATCCTGATCCTGCAATAAACTTCACACTTTAATACCCATGCACCAATGTGAAGCCTCTGATTCCAATGTGGGCTATCTACAATCTCTAGAGTCCACCAGTGTGGAGCTCTTTACAGGATTGGAGCCTTATTCAGCCATTATTTCTCTGTGTCACCTACACCTTTCATAAATATTTTAGAACAATTTAAAACTTCTTCACCTTTCAAATTTTTATTGTAACCTGGATGTACCTACTTTCTGTATGATTTTATGATGGTTTAGCAATTCTTGAAAAATGTGGTTTGAGAGGGAAATGTGGAGTATTTTTAATAATTACTCCGATGGAGAAAAACAAAAAGGAATCTCTCATAACTCTGCGCATGATTTTTAGCATGCCCTGTGAGAAACTGTATCGTAGTCATTTTATGAGTTCTATCAACCCACCCACATACCTGGAAAAATACTAATTTTCATTCTTGTATTGCAAAAATATTCTAACAATTAGAACTGTCCCCCTCTCCTCCTCTAAGCATCACATATATTCATTTATATGTCTACTAGTAAATGCAAGGGGATGGGAGTCAGAAGATATGTATTCACTTACCGTTTGATGCTGGATAGGTGACTTTACTTTTAAGTGCTTCTGTAAAATGGATGTAATATATTGACACCTGTTGAAGTAAATATCAAGACATATGGACATAAGAAGTACATATTGAGGAATACAAAGCTGGTATTCATCGTAAAATGGAACAGTAATGCATGTGTTGTTTAAATATATTCTGGAAGTCTTTACTGGCAAACTTTCCATTATAGCCACAAACTTCAATAGTGTAGCATTTTTCCCTTTTAAATTATTCTAATGGGCAGATGAAAATGAATTCTGGAACTGCAAGAAGCATCATTCATTTCTTGAGTAGTGAATAATTCTCTGGACCCAGATAATAAAGGTGCACTCATTGAATGTGTGTGTGATTGGTTATTATTGTTTTGGAAATGAATGAAGCAGCAAATAACAGAACATCAACCTAATTGAAGACATAACTGTTTCCAGTCTATTAATATCATTAGCCTGGGTTTTGATCTAGTGGATCATAATATTACCATACAGACCTTGCAAGTCAGGTTGCAATTAATGAATACTTGTAAAATATTTTTAACTCTTTGGGTGAAAAGTAGTATGTAGGTCTAAAGTATTATTATTGATACTTTAGGAAGACTTTGACAAATATGATGCAAATATTTAGTTCTAAATCTAGAGAAGAAAGAAACCACCAGGCTGAGAGAGTATTTCTACAGGTGCAAGTGATGCAAAGCTACCTTTTCATAGGTCTTTTGAAAGTTCATTTGCAAGTCAACAAGGGGACAATTGCTGCATCTCAGTCTTTGTCTTTTTGTTTAATAACTATTTTATTAGGAGCTTTTCATTTCCTCTGAAAATGAGTGTTAGCTCCTATACATCTTAATCAAGTAAATAGCAATTAAAAATTAATTAAAATATATACTAAAAAGACAGACTTTAAAATATGTATCTTTTGATAGAGAAACTAAGGTAATAGCTGCTGAATCCTTTTGCTCTGAAGACAAAGAATCACAGAATTGTAGGAAAGGACCATAATGGATCATCTTGAATAGTCCCTACACTCAAGGCAGGACTAAGTATAAATAGGCCATTCCTGTTGAAGATAAAGTTCTTATCTTCTGAGAAACCAAACTGTAATTATGGTGCTATCATTATTCAAATGTGAAACAAAGGCTTGCAAGAAGTTGTTAAAATGTTTTGATGATACTTTGTGCAAAAATTATTATAATACTTACATGGTCTTCTTCATGAAGATAAAACTAATTTCATAAAGCAAGTTTAGCTGTAAGAAATATCTTGTTAAATATTCATGAAAAGTGAGATTTTTTTAGTGCTGACTATGGGATTTACCCACACAACTGCCTTTCACTTTAATGGGAATTGTGCAGCTAAATTCTGTTTTGACTTGGATAATTTTGATTGACGTTTACATTAAATTGTATATTAACCTTATAGCTAGATGGTAGCTTCCTCTGGAAGCCATCGTATTATGAATGGGAATTAATTATAAACAGGGATTCATTTTAAATAGTTGGATTTGGATAGCATGGTTTACTACTTAGGGCAAGGCTACTTTGTTCGCAGCAATGCCAAAAGCGTAGAATTGACTATTCAAGTTTAAGTGAGGGTCTATAAAAATGCATTGAGTCAAACTCAGAATGAACCAGAGGGTAATTGAGTAAGACCTGCCCCACAAAAGGTATAATGCTGGTTCGACAGGAATGCATTTCTCATAGAATCATTGCTGTAGGGACCCAGTGGTAAGTAGGCAGCAGGCAATTAGGAGATACGCAAGGTATTTTAAGTACTTTGCATATCTCCCTTTGATTGCCACTGAAATTGTGTAGCCGTATAGACCAGGGCTTAGAGTAGATAGTAGGTAAGCATTTCTCTTGAGTTCTGTACACAATTTTCACTGACGCACTAGTGCAGGGAAGAATCTGGCTCCATATTTTCTCCATTACAAGCATATCTACAAAGTTCCTATCCCACATTCTGTCTGCATATATATGTGTACCTACAGCTCAATACCTCTTTGCTAGAAGAGTTCCAAAGAGGCAGCTATGTTAGTCTTGTTCAGTAAAACAAACTAGGAGTCGTGTGGCACTTAAAGATTAACAAATGTATTTATTGCATGAGCTTTTGTGGGAAAAAAATCCCACTTTGTCAGACTCTTTGAAGATGGGGGAACTTATAGAATGAGAGGAAATAAATGCAGGGAAGTGTAAGTCATGGAATCAAGTCACACTCTAACAGCAAATCTTCCTCTATATGCTGTTCCCCAGTATTTGAATCTTAACAAATGCTTTGATTTGCTGTTACAGTGTCTGATGAAGGGGGATTTTCTCCCATGAAAGCTCATGCAATAAATAAATCTGTTAGTCTTTAAGTGCCAAAGGACTCTAAAATAACTGTTCCTTTGTTTTTTAAAATGGTTATGTTGATTCCAAGTAACAAACTTTTCCATGTTCAGGAGCTACTGACAGCTATGGTAATTTACAGAATAGATAAATATTCTGTAAACTCCAGAATGACTGCTGGGACCTTTTCAAGGATATCTATCTTTTGGCATTTTTCCTAGAAGGAAATGCCTTTAAGATCCTTCTAAGGTTTTTAGTGGGTATAATTTGGTGCAGTGGTTCCCACCCTTTCCTCTGCTGTGGCACACGTTGATATCTTTAATTATTTTGAGACATACCACCATATAGTCTACAAATGAACTCATGAATATTCATGAGCCAATCCAGAACTCTGAGTAGTTTTCCAAAAAATTCTGTGGCACACCTACTCAGGCCTCAGGGCACACTTGTGTGCCATGGCACGCTGGTTGGGAAACACTGATTTGGTGATGCACCATTAAAAATAACTTTGTTTTGTCAGTGTTTTTGCATTTGGATTTGAGTACTGCTAAGAATGCAGCAAAATTTCAAACCCTTACATGTAAAAAACCCAACTTTATTGCTAAGTAACCAATTGTTATTATGTGCTGCTCTTGGAGACTGCCAACTGCTAAAGCATGTTATAAGGAAGTAGATGCTCATTCTGCATAAGGATTTTCACGCGTCCATTAACTAGGTGCCAAAAATACAGGGAATTTATGTCCACAGCCAAAATTTTCAGTTATGGAAATATATGTGTAGTAATCCATTAAGAAAATAGAATAAAAGAGCAAGTAGTAAAATGGTAAGAAATGAACCAAAGTAAACTACATGCAGAATTTAGCCCATTGGCATTTAATCACTGCAAGAACTTGGATTAAAAGGAAGGGAAAAGTTTCCACATTGTAGAGTTATAGTGTGTATTATATCTTGCAAGTTGCTTGGACACTGTGATTAGTGCTGGAGGTGTCTGTATAAATGAAAAAAAGATGGAATGAAACCAAGGACAGACACACAAAGAAGAGAAAACCACAGCATCAGAGTGAGGTATGCTAATCATTGCCTTTTCTCTATCTTATTTGCTTGACATAAGAAAAAAGATCACAGGACAGAATGCAAATGAATAAAACTAAAGCAAGGTTGTATGTGCCTTGTAGTTGGGGAGAAGTGGGCAAGAGAATATTGTTTATTGAACTAACTTCAGCTGGTGAGAAAGAAAAGCTTTAGTGTTTACTGTGAGTTCTTCTTTAGGTCCAGAGCTGAAGGTAGATGACAGAAATCAATAGGGGATGTTCCCATCTCCTGCTAGCTGCTTACACCTCTGGGCATTCACAGCTGCCATTCCCAAATGTCACTGCAACATTCTGCCTTTCTTTGAGTAAAGCAGAACGTTAAAATAGTTCTGCACAGCTGAGCTCTGACATATTGTAGTTTCATGCATAACATTTATAAAATGCCACTAATCGGAAATACCTGACCTCAGGCTATGTCTTTCTCTCTCTCTCTCTCCTCTCACTGATTGACGGAGGCTATCACTTATCCTTGTAACCTCTTCATTCCAGTGGTTCTGCTATTGCCCTCTTGCAGGACCAGAACTTCACAGGAACTCTGCCTGCAGAGGTTACCTTACCCTTACCATCCCCTTCCTTGTTAGTTTTTCCCACACAGTGGACTTTTGCAGGTATTGGCATTGCTTTGTCCATGCAATTGGCATTCTGCTGCTAGGCTGGTCCTAGCAGGGAGTGGACTGGCCCATTGGACATGTCATGATAGCACTGGTATGTGCCTGGACTTTTGTTGTTCTTGAATATTATACAAATCTTACTGGTGCTTTCTTGCCTGGGTTTCTTTCCTACTGCATTACTGCTTCCCCTACACTTGGAACTCATTTGCTGTCCCAGTACAATTGTTGATATCCTCCTCTTAACTGAAATCTACCCTTTAAACAAACTTTCAGGCATAACTTGCTTAAATAGTTACAAAATAAATTTATAATTTTAAGAAGTTCCAAATCCTCAGCTACCATAAATCAGTATAACTCCATTGCTTTATTCCAATGAAGGATCTGGACCATTTTCATCACAATGAAATCAGGCTCTCTATAAGAATTAAATTTTTCAGAGAAGGAAAGTTCACCATCTATGTTTCCCTGTGGCTGCCTGCATAGTATTTGCCCAGTAAATAATATGTAATGTTTTTAACAAGACCATTTCACAATATCCCAAGGACCACATTTCTCTTGCATAAAGCAACTGAACTAAAAGAAACAAGTGACCCTTTGTTTGTTTGTTTGTTTGTTTTTAAAAATGTGACAGGACTCCTTGTTGGTTTTGTTGAACTAGACTAACACAGCTACCCCTTTGGAACTTGAACTAAAAGAATATTTTCTCTTCTATTGCAAATAAAAATTAAAAAAAAGTGTAGCAATAGAAGTTGATTCCGCAATTTGTAGCATTTTTTCCTGTATTTCTTGGTGCTTTTTCTCAAGATTCCATAGATGCAGACATAAACTCTCTCCTTCTCCAGGATATTTTCATGATGCATCTGAGCCCCATTGATCCGGTATGTAAGGTTCAGAAAGGCTGTATTCAGATGTGAGTTTTATTTTGAAACAACAGCCGTTGTTTCAAAATAAAATTTCTCATGTCCACACGACATACCATTATTTCGAAACAACGGGACCCACTGTTTCAAAATAACGGCTGTTGTTTCGAAACCATTAAACCTAGCGGGAAATCGAAATAGCTGTTGTTTCGAAATGGTTGTTTCAAAACAATGGCATTCAGACATGTTTCGAAACAACAACGTTGTTTTGAAACAACATGTTGGAACGGCCGTATTTTGAAATAACCATTTCGAAATAACAGCCATTTTGAAAGCAGGCTTTCCTTCAATTTGAATTAACAAACTGTTAATTCAAATTAACTTATTTCGAAATAAGGATTTTATTTCAAAATGAGTTAGTTTGAAATAACAGTTACTGTGTAGACATACCCCTAGTGACAACATCTGCCAATTCTGTTGTGTACAGTTATGAATAGTTAGGTTTTGCAGTTCACAAATCCTCTTGGAGAAACTGCTTCTGTCACAACCACACCTGTGTGATCTCTTTTCCTGCCTTGCAGTGAAAGTAAAAAGGGAAAATGAGTAGTTTTATTTGTATCTACAGCCTGATTTCCACAGTATTGCATTTTAAGGGATTTTTAAGAAAAAATATGAAATATTTATACATATTGGCATGTAGTAGGTCTTCCCTCTTACATTTTTAGTAGTTTTTATTAACTTAAAACATAAGTTTTTGTGATTACTGTTAAATTTTGAGGAGAATGACAGTATGACAGTAAAGCCTTAAAACCTGTGGATTTTGTGATGGATGTGGTAGTACATGAGTGAATGATGACAATCTTATGTGTCCCAATGTCTTAAAGAATGAAGTATCAATAAATAATTACAAAATGGAGATAATATCAGAGTGGTGCATCATATTTTAAACTGAAATACATCCTGGCACTATCAATTATATATTTTATTTATTTTTTAAATCCTAATGATCTCAGTAGGAATCATGGTCTTTGCTAGGATAATCAAGAACTATTTTATGTTATAGGAATGTTTTTGAACTGTAGACCTTCCATGAGATGCCTCACAGTTTAAAATTTTTATTATTGTAGTAATCCCTGTATGCTCTTAATATCTGTTTCCTCTCCTCTATGTTCCCACAATACTAATAAAATTACTGCATTTTCCAGTACCTTGGAGGAACAACAATTGTTCTTAAGGTATCTGAGTTTCTAAGTTGATTTTCCACTTGTGCTTCAAAGGATCCTGAAACTTAAAAGCTAGGAAGGTTATTTTGCTTTCAATGAATATAGAGGTAAGCACAAAGATTTTAATGCAAGGTCATAAATAGAGCTCCTGTCTCCTTTCACAGAACACAATTGCAGTTCCAGTCAATTCTCCAATATATTATTAAATAGATGTGTGAATATTATTCTCCTCCTATTAAATAGATGTATGAATATTATTCTCCCTTTATTCCCATTCCTCTTCCCCGCCCCCCCCCCCCGCAAAAAGAAAATAAAAGAGAATCGAGGTCATCAAAGTGCGGACCAGCAGCTGGTGGGCTCGGCTTGCCCCCTTGCAGGCCAGCAGCACCCAATCTCAGGAGAGCAGATCCTGGGGCCGGGGACTGGTGCATGGGAGCTGGAACTGTGGGAAGGGAGCTGAGACTTCAAAGGGGGAGTAGCGTGGAGCTGGGGCTGTGGAGGGGCTGCCGGGGCCTTGTGGGAGGGACTGGGGCAGTGATGAGGAACTGGAGCTGTGGGGACAGGGCATGGCCATGAGAGGAGTGGTAGCGGGGAGCTGGAGCCACAGAGGAGGGCCATAATGGCTTCTGGGGGCCCAGCAATGGGTCTTCGCCTAGGGCCTCTGATTGCCTAAGGCTGCCTCTGTCCTGCCATGCAGGAGTGTTGTGAAGGAAAATACATTCTAAAAGACTGTGAAGCACTATGTAATAGCGAGGTGGTATTATCCCTCTGGGTCCTTCTGGCTGCTCTAGCTAGTCTGCTACCCAGCAATTTGGTCCATTTCTATTATGATGAAAGCAGGCCAAGCTACACATTCTTGTATCTCCATAGGGGTAGCCCACAGTTCCATATGTCACAGCATACTTTATACTATATGCCAAGCCAGCAGATTGTCTCTAATGTCTTCTAGTGCTCAGGTGTTGAGGTTTCCATCTGTTTCATTGTCAGAATATTCCTAACAGCAGAGACCTGTGTACTAGCTACCTCCAGTTCCACCAAATCACATGCTTAACTTTAAGCATATGTATAGTCCTCATTAACCAAATGAGTATTCCTGTATAAGTCAGTTAGGTACATGATTTAAATGCTCTGCAAGACCAGGACATTAGTGCTCAGCTTGTTGCAGACTCAAACATTATGCTAACATTCCCTTTGCTTACATCTATCCCATTACTCCTGATTATGTCTTGGAGCACCTTAAATAAAGTCTCACTAACTTTTGATGTTTATAATCTTCAGATATTTGTAGTTGATCATATTCTCCCTTACTTATTGTTTAGCTAATCTATGCATATTTACTACTTTAAATGTTTCCTCATTATGCCATCTCTCCAATCCTTTTTTTTTTTTACTACTGCTATCTGAACTCTTTCTGGTTTTTCTTCTTCCTCCTGGTATTGTGCTGCCAAGAACTGTTTAGTATAATCTACAGGGCGGCAGAGAACCCAAAAAGTAAAATAAAGCAACAAAATAAAAAAAATACTTGAGTTTTATATTTATATTTCAAATCAGTATTTATAAAGGGAAAACTGAAATTTTGTTCATAAACACCTCTGACAGAAGGGCCAGTGCTAGAGGTGAAGTAGGGAAGGTGAGTTTGAGATCCTTACGTCTCAAGCATGATCCGTGTAAACAGCTGAATTGAAAAGGTATGAAAGACAAAGCAGGCCAAATTCAAGGTAAAAACAAAACATTTCATAGTGAAGACACTGGAAATTGTGCCCCAAATGGTGCAGAAAGGAAAAGCTGTTAAAAGAAATTGATAAGATTGGGTCTATCACATAAAGGTTAAAGTGCCTATTGATGAGCTAAGTTGAGAAAGGTCTGCATTTTTTTATTTAAAAATTTCTACAGACTTCAAAGTCCTAAAGGTTTGCGGTCATATGAGATACTTGGTATCCTAATCTCCCATTCCCATCTTTGTCTTCTTCCATGCCTTCACCTGTGCATCGAAAGCCATAGTTTACCAAGTAAGTGCCCTTATTCCTCTTAAATAATTACTTCTTTTACGATGCCTACAATAACTAACTCAACAATAACTAATGAAAACAGAATTAACTTACTCCCCGTGCCCCTGCAGGTCATTGTTGTCTTCACATTTCCTGATGTGTCCTGTTTCCTGTATCTGCTTTCTTTGGACTGTACAATTCTTTATGCTGGGATTAACTTTTCTGGGGTTGTATAACACTGATTATTTTAAAATTACAGTTAGTTCAGTTTGATGTCCAGGCTAAATCAAGCCTTTCTTTATTTGCACACCTTGGCTATACTAGAGAGGGCTTGCAGTACTGCTATTCTAGGGAATACTAAACTTACACCAAGAAAAGAATCCTTAATCAAAATAAGACACTGACAAAAGCACTATTCTGATGATATAATTTGTTTTTATACTATTACTTTTGCTCGCGTGGCTGCATCAGTTAGAAGTGTGACTTTCCCCCAGTTCCTCTTCCTCTGTGCTTCTAACTGATACAGAATCATAGGGTTGGAAGGGACCTCATGAGGTCATCTAGTCCAAGCCCCTGCCAAAAAAGGCAGGACCACTCCCATTAACTTATCCCAGCCAGGGTTTTGTCTAGCCAGGCCTTAAACATCTCCAAAGATGGAGATTCCACCACCTCCCTAGGTAGCCCATTCCAATGCTTCACCACTCGCCTAGTAAGAAAGTTTTTCCTACTATGCAGCCTCAACCTCCCCAGCTGCAACTTGAAACCATTGCTCCTTGTTCTGTCCTCTGTTACTACTGAGAACAGCCGGGCTCCATCCTCTTTGGAGCATCCCTTCAGGTAGTTGAAGGTTGCTATCAAATCCCCCCTCAGTCTTCTCTTCTGCAGGCTAAATAAGCCTAGTTCCTTCAGTCTTTCTTCACAGGTCTTGTGCTCCAGCCCCTTGATCATTTTTGTTGCCCTCTGCTGGACTCTTTCTAATTTGTCCATGTCCTTTTTGTAGTGGGGAGCCCAAAACTGGACATAGTATTCCAGATGCTGCCTCACCAGTGCCGAATAGAGGGGAACAATCACATCCCTTGAACTGCTGGCAACACTGCTTCTGATGCAGCCCAGTATGCCATTGGCCTTTTTGGCAGTAAGAGCACACTGCTGACTCATATTCAGCTTCCCATCCACCAGGACCCCCAGGTCCTTTTCTACAGTGCTGCTACTTAGCTGATTGCTCCCCAGCCTGTAGCAGTGCAGTATATGAGTTATGCCAGCAAATTTTTTAGGTGTAGACCAACCTTAGGGTCACTTTCCAGTCCACTCCAGCTGCAACTTTTTTTGAATGACACGTCATTGCAGTCTGCATCCAGAATGCTCTTTTCTGAATCTTACGAGTTCAGAAACCATACAGAGTTTTTTAGTGTCCATGTTCCAAGGTTTTAAATCTACTCAATTCTGAAGATTTCACAGGATCAAAGGAGGCAACATTCCACTAAGGTATCCTTGACTAGGGAGAAACCAAGAACTTGCAATATTTAGAAACAGAAAATGGTTAGGACATGTTACAAAGAGTGCAAGAGATTTAGGATGTAAACGATTACTAAACAGAGGGATTATGTTGAAAGGCAAAAATAGAAAGGAAGATCAGGAAGAGCAACTGAATTATCATTTTCAAGATCATGAAAAAATTGTTATAGGTGCCTAAGGACAGTATTTAAAGGAGGTAGATGGCATAATATATTACCTGTTGTGGTCAGGGAGAGGGATCTGGGTGCTGTAATGAACTGGATCAGATTTAGGCGGCTGAGGCTTTTGTGTTCCCTCCCCCTGCACCTCCCATGGCAGTGTGCTTCCTCTGCTGGTGCTGGGGCCAGCCAGACCTGCTAGCCATGCAGGCCAGGCCAGTGCTCGACTGGGTCCCTGGCCAGTGCTGGGAGGTCCAGGGCCCACAGACTTGCCAGTTGTGGGGGCAGGGTAGCATTGGGGCCTGAAAGACAGGCTTATCCCAAGTGTGATGTAGCATGAGCTGGCAACACTCTGACTGGTGGCCAGAAGTGCTCTGGGTCTGCCATCCACTGTCCAATTCATTTTTGTGGAGCAGTGTGCAGCTGGGCCCCCTCTTTCCCTGGGGCTATAGCCCCTAAAGCCTCTTTGTTAATCTGGCCCTGGCCATGGAGCCTAAGGGTGTTAAAGAAATGTTTTTTGGGAGTTTGGGAATAGAAGAATGGGGAATTAGGGGAAGGGAACATAAACACGAAGGATTTGTTTGGATGGAGGGGGAGAAAGGATGGAAAAAGAGTGAAGTTATTCAAGTGGTTTGGATAATTTCAGAGAAGCATTGAAAGTCTTAATTGATCTATTTAAGGGTCACCCTTTTCTAATGAAGAATGGGACTTGATATTTATACATGGCTTGAAGGCAGTAACATAGTATGCCGAAATACTTAATTTTACTGAAAAATATTACGAGGCTCACATGTTCTAAAGCAAGTAACAGAAGATATCTAATCCATAATGTCTAATTGATATTAAAATTTATAGCTAAGAAATTTTAATCAAAATAGCTCAAATTCTTGGGATACTAAATAGTTCTCTCATCTTCATCTCACCACTGACTTACCAATACAAAGACATTAACTAACATAAACGGCTTCTCAGCTTACCTTTTTAAAATGCATTTTGGGGGGATTACTTGTTAGTAAGAAAACCACTGGACTCATCAGCTCCTGTGCACTGCAAAACATGTTATTAAGCAAGGAAGTCAGCAGGATTGGATAGACGTGCTGATCCAGAAAAACATCTCTTAATGAAGATAACTTGATTATATTATTTTTGGCAAAACAAATAAGGAGTCATGTGACACATTTAAAGACTAACACATTTTTCTTTGGGGGGGGTTGGTACAATTCTGAACAAATGTTACTAATGAAAACAATGGTATATTTAGATTCTTTACGTATTTTTCAGTAAGGGTGCTACTAGCTACTATTTCTTCAAAAGAGGAACTTAGGAAAGAGTGTTTTAAGTAAATGGATAATTCACTGGCTTTGTTAATTAGATAGGGAGCTTTAAAACTCTCAATAACCAGCTGAACTCTAGCATAGGCTAGCAATTATTTTTACCATCTGGTGGCTGTTGGATGCCCTATGTGAAATGAATTGGAAGTCTCAGCTCAGCATCTAAAAGACGGGCATCCCCACCATGAAAAATATTATGGTTGTCATTATTGGAAGCTCTGTTAACAATCACAGCAAGTGTCAGCATTGTGTGTGTCTGCGCCCCAAGCAAAATACTTTTTTAGTACTTGGATCCCTATGTAAGAAGAAAAAATAAAATAATAATAATAAAACTGTACATGTGTGTAACAAACACATAATATTGTCATGTAATATGAAGAATCTATTTGCATGAGTCAGAGATGGTTCAATTTACTCCTAGCTTCTGCCACTCCTTGTTTTTTATTTCTCAGCTTTAACGAGTCCCCTGTAAGCCATTTCCTAACCTTACTATGGAATATCACAAGCTTTTTATTATTCTTTTTTAATATTTTTCTTCTGAAGCATTTGTAAATTGATATATTTACATAGTCCCAGTTTACAACAAGAAGTTAGTGGCACCTTCATCAAAGTTGCATATTAAATATACAATGATCACACTGAAATGTCTTTCATACCATAAGATTCTGCTAAATGGAAAGATATTCACTACATTTGAAATTGGGACTGACTGGAATTGATAGTATCTCTCAAAATAGAAAAAAAAACAAAAAAAAAAACCTTGGTAGAGTTAGTTTAAGGGAAGCTGGAGAACATCATATGCTTTCTTCAGCTGTTATCTGCACCTCTGTTTTTCCAAATCAAGAAACTGATCCATTCTCAAGATTTTTTTTTCCCAACTCTGGGATTGCTTTAGAAGAATAGTAGTTCTGAACTTAAATGTATTTGAATGATGGTCGGTGACACTATAAGACTACTTGTAGTGAGCAGATTTGATATGATTTCTGTTTCACTTCTCTCATTAATTCCTGGCCTGCTTTATGAAAAGCTGATTTATAAGGCTTCATGCAGTAATAAGGCCGCCATATGGGATTTTTATTGTTGTAAGAATGTTTTAGTGATATTATTACTAAGATTTTTACATACATATTTTGCCACATCAGCTGTCAGTGCTTATAGTATATATTCTTCAAAATAATAATGTGCATCTGCTGTTCCTGTTAAAATGCAGTACTTGTAGGCAATACTGTCTTTATGTTCTGTTAAGCAGAGGTGTCTTGAGCAGAACTTGTTTTGAAGACTGGATTTATGTAAGCTCTCTTGCAGTACAGTGCTGAATCTTCATTTTTTTAAGAAAAATTACAATTGGGGGTGAGGGATTAATAAAGTTATCTTACACAAAAATTCAGAATCCTGTATAGAGGAGTGATTTAGTCTGGGAACTCAGAACCCTGTCAAATAGCCTTTTATCAATGCCTTTTACCTTAGTGTTAGGATAGAGCAATAAGGTAGAGCTTGTGTTACATAGCACTATTATATTTCAGATCCAGCAAAGCATTCTTCAGCTGTGAAAATGTTCTAGGAGTATGCAGGTTTGCTATACCCAAGAGATTATTGTGAAATTGCATGCAGATATCTTTCCAATCCAGAATACATGTTATAAACATATCAGTGCAAAGACTAAAGAGATGGGTTTGCAAAATACATTCATTTTATTGAAGTAAAGAATTCCCTCATAAATGTGACACCTCGTATTTATTTATCCTTAAATCTAACAATAGACCTATTTTCATGATCTCTCCTAAAATGCATGTATTTGGGAAATGTGCAAGTCTACAACTAGTTTTAAAATGGGGATAAAGTGAATTTATGTTTCAGTTTTATTAGGAGACTAGGATCACAGTGATTTGTGCAGAAGCTGTCTCTCCTTCCACATACGGTATTATTAATTCTCACATATAACTGTCCACTAGACATTCCTTAGTTCTTCCAAATACCTAACCACTCTGCCAGAGAAGTCTGAGCCAGTTGTCATAAAACCCAAGGACAAGGACTACAACCAGGAAGTCTCTCTTAATTTCAGTAATAAAGATTCTGAAATCTGAATAGTGAAGTCTTGGGGTAAAAGAAACATTTTAAAAAATATGTATAATGAGCATATATAATGCAGCGTGTTCCAGATGTGCCTGTAACTTTGGGCTATGCTCATTTATTCCATTGTGGGGGTTGGGTTGTATTCCTATTAATGAACTGCTTGTGTCACTCGTGTTTCTATATGGAGCTTACTTCTCCCTTCTGCAAGTCCTCTCCCAGTGGAGCTACCCTCGCAGAACCTAAATTTCCCAGGGCAGGGTTCCTCCAGGTCCAGACTCAAATAACCACCCACATATATACACATTCACTGATTAACAAAGTGCATCTGAGCAGACTTTGTCTATCAGCACTCTGAACTGACCCCTTATATGTCCTTGAACTCAGCAAGCTGGGTTACATAGCACTTGCCTTCTGCTACCTGTATATGCCCCTGGTGCTACACCAGAATGGAGCACATGTGTGAGCAGACTGTGTCAAAACAGTTTTTAGCTGCCCTCCGTTATATGTCCTGGACTCAGACAGAGTGGGTCAGAACAGCACTTTGCAGTGCCACCCTTGTATGCCACAGGTTCAGCATGCTGCTATCCCCACCATCACTTTACTATTGCTCTACTAGTAACCCCCTCAATGAGCAAACCTCACATGATTTTTTGGCAGTACAGGGATCTTTGGCTTGGTAAGAGAAGCGTTACTGCAGAGCAGTCTAGGGAAGCCAAGAAGACAAAGGAGTACATGAAATTCGGAAGTTCCAAAGGGGTTGCTGTGTTAGTCTAGTTCAGCATAGTTAGTCTAGTTCTTAGGAAGTTTGGAGAGAGTCTGGCAGCCAGCTTGATTATAAAAGCTATTTTATTACCAGGAATGTAAAACTTTTGATACTATTAGTAATAATTATACAGGGAGAGAAAACAAACAGCCAAACATTTACATTATTACCCAGTTTCAGTTATTGTATTAGGGAAGATAGGTAAAATAAGCTATCAAACCAAAATACACTATGCAAGTGTAAGCACTTACATACATATAACTGTCTACACTGGGGGGGGAGGGGAATGAGGAGAAAGGAGTGCTACTTTATTTAGAGTTAAATTGGTGTTAAGAGTCATAGAAGCTAGTTTGGAGTCTCAGACTTGAATATTTACAATAATAATAGTAATTAATAATAATAATAATAAGAGCCTTAAAATCTCTGTGTGTGTGTGTGTGTGTGTGTGTGCGCGCGCGCAGGAATCACTTTACTTACTATTGAAATTTTAAATATTCCCCTCTAGGGTGCATCTCAAAAGCAGCTATTTAGTAGGTCATGTCTCTGTACTTCTTTGTTCTATGAAAATCACTCATGGAATTGCTATGAAAGCAAAATAAATAAAAATTCTGTTTAAAAACAGTGTATTAAGAGACTGTTAAGGTTACAAATTCAAGCATTAAAAGCTAGGAAATGACAAATTAAGGCTGTCCATGTGGTAGGGCTGGCTTAGCTGACACAGTTAGGTCCAAGACAAGAAAAGCCTGAACAAATAATTGTTGAAGTAACCAACTAATGTGAATATTTATAATAAGGAAGGTATGACTAAGTGGGTATGTATATAGTAAACCAAGTAGGCATAAGTGCTGTGAACTGATGAGAGACTTGCTATATGCAATCTGCAAAGCGATTGGTCTTTACAGTTAAGCAGCACAGATGTTAATAGCTAGGAAACGTGTACATAAACTGTGGTATAAAACATGAATTAGAATTTTTGTCTCATGTTGTGGCTAAGCCCCCCTTGCATCTGGTCCTTGTTGTCCTGGGCGAGGAGCTGTTACATGCCACAAAAGTAACTGAAGTGACTGACTGGAGTTGAACTGAAGTTTTTTTGGATCCCAGCGAACCAGATGTCATTTCCTCCCAGAACTGAATGAGGTGTTCTGGGTAAGCCAAGTGGAAAAGGTCTCTGTGGGAATCCCAACGTGCAACCTTAATCTGGTCATGTTGTTATGATTCAGTTATGAACTATATAATCAACATACTGCCTTTTTCCCAGTACCCTGGCAATTTTATAAGCAATTAAAAAGAAACTTTCCATTAAAAGACTATCAGGCTATTTTTACTATCAGCAGCGCTGTCTTCACAGCTTATAGTACACAGATATAGACAATGGAGATTCAGTCATACCACGTACTCTACCTAAATTCTTAATGAAGCCAAACAAACAAGGAGTCCTGTGGCACTTTTAAAGACTAACAAATTTATTTATCGCATGAGCTTTTGTGAGAGAAAAATCCCTTTTCATCAGACACTTTGAAGACAAAGTGGGATTTTCTCCCATGAAAGCTCATGCGATAAATAAATTTGTTAGTCTTTAAAAGTGCCACAGGCCTCCTTGTTTGTTTTGCTGAACGAGCCTAACATGGCTACCCCTTTGGAAATTAATGAAGCCAGAATCTGAGTGTGTTGCTGCTTAGTGAAGAATACCTTTTTACATGTTCTTTTTCCTTATCTGATCTCTTTCTAAGTACCTGAGCTATAAAAAAAAAAAAAAATAAGACTGTAATAGCCTTTTCTTTACACTGTAGAAGGTTAAATGCCTTGGTTTATTATCATAGCTGAAACTGTTTATTTGGGGTGTCATTAAAGCAGCTGAGAATTAATGCGTCTCCTTCAGACATAATAATCAGCTCTGGGAGAGTTTCCTTCTTCACATTTCAGTAAATGTCTTCCTCTTGATGGTCTTGTAAATGCGCAACCCTGATTGAGACCAGGATATATACACAGTGCATTGTAACTGGATATAAAAGAAACTAAATAAGGGGATTAAATAATTTATATAGTCTTCTTGAGGCATTTATATGTTCTAAATCTTTCAGGTAATATCAATTTCTCATGGTCCTTTTGAGGAAACTGAAGTTTTGTAAAGTAATAATGAAAAGGCAAAATATATATCTAAACATGATACTAGCTTAGCTACAATTAATGGTAACGAGCCAGATTCTAAAAACAGCCATGAGGAATTTTGTTCCTTCTAAACAATGATTGTGTGTATAATAAAATAGATCTGAGCTCAATAAAACAAGAAACCAGTCAAATACATCATAAACTATGCATGAATGAGAAGATGGTTGTAGATTACATAATTACTCAGGAAACTTGGTTAAAGGTAGTAAATGAAACAGGCATAATTATAGTTTTTAATAGCAACAAGATCAGGACGATAACACTTTTTTTCTTGCAAAAATGAAGTTCTGAGATTCAAATAGTTTTATGTTTTATTTTAGTATATGCAAAACATCATTGTAATAATGTTTCAGCTTCTGACTTATAATTGAAGGAAGATATAATTGCATACATAAAGCTATATTAAAAGAAGGTAAAATTGAAAAACAGAAGACAAATGTCAGGAAAAGGAAAAATTAAGACATTGTGTACCATCTATATGCTGCTGTCTTTTGGCTAGAACATGATTTAGTGTTTTATTACAAGGTCACTGTTATCTGATGATAATGTCATGATAACATTTTCCACTTTCCTTGGTAAGTACTAAAGTAATTTGCAAAGGAGCAGCCCAGCTTTACCAGGTGGGGTCACTGAGGCAGAAGGAAGTGAGGTGACCTCTTCTTAGGTTTTGTCACCTCTCTCAGCATGAAATCCTCAAATGATGATAGAAGTTTTAAGTTGCTTAATTAAAAATAAGATTATTAGGAACACCAAGAGAGAGTCTTAAATCCCTGACTTTCTTCTAGTCCAAAACACTCCAAAAGCTACTTTTAAGTAGAGTCATTACAGTGAATTTCAAAAATAACAAACTAGAAAATGCCTAGTAAGTTAAAAAATGAATGTATGAGAAATCCACATAAAACATCACTACCATGATCATATGTAATTTTTGGCAACATTGGCAGAAACCATATGAGCTTTCCAAAATATTCATTTATCAGTATGCTCTGAAAATATAAACATAGACACTTCGGCATCAAAGGGTGAAGATGTAGTTTTAAAAACCACTTAAACTAGTTGTCTAGACAACTCTTTAGTAAAAGGAAATATAATTCCACAAATGAAGAGGGGAAGCAGAAAGGTGAGATTAATACACTTAGAACGAGTACATAAGACCTACCAAAATCAGTAACTTAACCAAATCTTTATATATTCCCAAGCTCTTGAATAATAATATAAAACTGCTCTCACTTCAAAGCTCATTTATTTTAAAGAAAAAGTCAATTCTACAACCAGTTCAACACAAAAACTTTATTCTTTCAACTTCTGTGAAGGCTAAGAACTACTGATCTTCCTTTGTGTAATGCATTTATCTCTGATCTCCTAGAGTGTAATTCATTAGAGTAAAATAGCTGAGGGCCAAGCAGGCCTCTGCACCATTTAGGTACTATTTTGAGGGTTTTAGTTGTACGTAATTTAAGTAGGACTCAAATGCATAGGTCTTGTGCTACTGCTTGCTCAGGGGTGAATTTAACTCTCAGTGGGTAAGCTGGCCACTCTCCCCTGCGTCAAGCTTCACGGAAGTGAGATTGGCCACCTCAATACCTGCCACAATAGGGAGGAATAAATAACAGAGGCCCTTGCCAAATAAGGCAATAAGCAGCAATCAGCTCTCTTAAATGACGCAATGCAGCTGGATACCAGACCAGCTGTAATGACATTGGACAGAGGAGGGGTGAGGGGTGTAAACAGATAGGGGCTCACTCTGCTGGGTTCAGGGTTGAGGAGAACAAGGGTTTGTAACTGCTACACTAGTGTCGGAACTGCTTTGAAGTAAAGCTTGTTTATTACTCTGCCCTGGGCCCCTGACTTTGACCCTTCCTTCCCTATTGCTTTTAATAAGTTAGGTACACAAAAATTTTTGAGGACCTGGGCCTCAGATAGTGATGTGTGGTTTAAGAATTTATATAAAAGAAAACAGAATCAAAGGCAGATCTGATCCTAAATTGTGCAAAAATGACATGGAATTTCATGTGTGTTGTCTCAAGTACTTCATTATAGAATTTTAGTAAAAGGTCACTTTTCGAATGTTCAGCCTACAGACTCAGCATGATACTTGGAAGTCCAGTTGCATTTCATTAACACTCATGCAAAAGGTTTTTTAGAGAAAACTCTGTCTTCAGTTATTCTTATTCCAAAGCAGTATTCAGCAAAACAAGCAAGGAGTCTTGTGGCACTTGTAAAGACTAACAAATTTATTTATCGCATGAGCTTTCGGGGGAGAAAATCCCACTTCATCAGATGCTTTGCAGATGGAGGATCTTACACAATGGGAAGTAAATAAATTAGTTATAAATTTAGTTATTCCTGTGCAACTCCTCTATTTTCAATGAGCTTTCATATGTGTAACTGGACTCAGTGTTGCTCTGCAACTGCAGCTTAATTAACCACTCAGTTGATGATATATGAGCCAGAGTAGAATCCAGCTCTTCTTCTTAAAGCTGTGCTAGCCCTCCAGTAAGACCAGTAAAACATTGAAAAACATATTTTTTCATCAGAAAAAGCCTCTATAACACAGAATACCCATAGATCAGCTGATTAAGGTGATATTATTTTTTACACAGCCACTATTCAGAGAATATTGTCCAAAATACAGTATGGAAAATAGACAAAGTGATGTACTTTTGTCTGATACCAACACAGAAGCTTGTCACTTTCTGAAATGTGTCCATTTAGCTCTTTCATGATTCCTTTCCTTGGTGTTGGGCTTTTCAAATCCCCTTTCCACCATCTGCAGTATTAGTATAGCATGGCATTCAACATGAACTGTTGCTGAAACTTTTTTCTTTTAACCTGTGTTTGTGCAAATAGTACGATTTGAACAGAAATATCCCCTTTTGAAATAATTCATCATATTTCCATAGTCATGGTTTTCCCCTTTATGGTCAGATGTGAAAGTACAGAATATTTCTGTTTTTTGGGAAGGAGGGCATAAAATAGAAACAGTCATTTATATGGCTAACCCTCTTTTAATAAATCTTTAAATAAATGATGAGTGGCTTCCATGAAGTGTTTTTGAATGTTCTATTTACTTTAGAATATTTTAAAATGAGACATTTTCAGTTTTGCCATTAAGACCTGAAATTCTATGGGGCAAAAATGTTTCTCCTAAAAAATATAAAAGGGAAGTCCATATAGTTAAAAAGCCATTTTTGCTTAAAAAATTATTGAACAGAAAATTTTCATCTACCTTCACCTAATATTAATAATTCATAGCAAACTGCAATAAGTGAGCTTGGCACAGGAGGACTCCTTGGGTTTAAGAGGTGATGGTATCTTTGTTCCTAGCCTATAGTGCCCTGCTGTTGCTATCTTAACTGGAACTGTACTTCCCCCTTTTGCAGGGAATCAAAAGTCATAGTTGTAGATCAGTGATGCTATCTGGGTCTAGGGGACTGATTATGATTATTTTCATATTAATATTTCATATTTATAATAATCCATATGTGATATCCCACGTTCCATATCAGTAGAAAGGTTGTAATCTGCTAAGAGTGATTATATGGTTTATATGTAGGTATCATGCCTGTATTAGAAATTAGAAATCTATTTGTTTTTATGTGTGTCCCAAGTCGTTTGATTTTGAGGCAATCCCAGACTGGGTATCTGCAAAACTATTGCCATCTTAATGGCCCATTAAGGGGACCCACAGCTGTGGTGGGCCTAGGGAGAAACCTGTTTGGCCAGTCACCCAGACTGACCATGTGACTTAATTCAATTTTGATTGGCAAGGACTCTGAGAGCGTGGGAGAGCCAAAAGGTGATAAAAGGCAATAGCTCCATCACATTTTGTCTTCAGTCTGCAACCTGCAACCAACATCCTCCTCTGGAACTATTCTCTGGGACTGAACAAAGGACTGAGACCTACCCAGGCACTGGGTGCATACCAGAGGAACTGGACTAAACTGCAAGCTACAGATTCTTCAAGGATTTGCTTTCTATGGACTCTAAAGCATTTGTATGTATGTGATCCACTTTGACCCTTTAACAGCTCTCATATTTTGTTTTCTTTTTATATTAAACCTTTAGTTGTAGTTACTAAAGGATTGGCTGGCAGTGTGGTATTTTGGGCAAGATCGAAGCCTATATTGTTCTGAGTGATGTGGCTGGCTCTTTAGAGTCAGGAGAACCTATTTCTTTAAGAGACACAGTGGCTAGATGGGGGCCATAAGTGCTGATGTGCAATAAAGAGGGCTCTTTCGATTTTGTTATGCTTGGTGATGACCAGAGTGGGGAATCAGAAGCATGTTTTATTACTGTTTGGGAGATTGGTTTAAGTACCGCCCATCAGTGGGGGGTTGGCCCCTGCTTCTGCCACTTACCCTGATTTTGGCACATTCAGAAGGTTATCCCAGGAGGCCTGGCTCACAAGATCCATAGTCCAAAATGCCCAACTCCCAATCCACTGTTACATCTGTGCAGTGCCCAGGCTACGTCAAGCACAAGGGTATAGGCCTGTTGTGTGAAGTTCTGGAATCATACTATTCTACATAATGGAACTGTAAAGATGCATTTAGAAAAGTATGAAAGTTTTCTTTTTCTGTAAAGTTCAAGAACATAGTTTTCAATGTAAGCTTGTTAAGAATGGGGCTCTTGACATTCCAAGCTTGTCTTTTACATATACAAATATTCCTCATTAGAGTATTGACACATAATGCATGTTTAAAAGAACTATTTTAAACAACTCCAATTTAAAATCAATTGTTTTTGTTAGCTTACAATTTTGGAAAGCATTGCGCAGGTAGCTCAGAAACAAAAGCAGTCTGTTACACAACAATCAAGCATATAAAAATTAACAGTGAATCTGGCATATTTCACATGGTATAGAAATTCAGCCATACTAATGCTATTTTTAGTAAATTGGAGATTATCCTTACAAGCAATCACAGAATATAGCTGAGAAGGACCCCTGAAAGGATCCAGATTTCAAATGAAGAACATCATCGATCCAGTTACTAAAGAAAGCCTTCAGAAATACAGATGTTTCTACAAAGTATCTTGTTCACTGATGTGGTAGAGTGCACACTGTCTGGAATGGCTCACTACCATGAGTGACTACCTCAGGGAAGATGTCAAAAACAAGGCATACATCTTAAACTGGTGGTATATTCTATAATGAGATTTCACCAAGCCAGAGACAAATGTGAATTCCTTGGTCACTGTAACATCTTGCCGTAGAGTCACAGACAGTCCCCTTAGACTGGATTGTGTAATAAAAGGTCACAGTCACAAAAATAAATAAAAGTCACATTCCAAGTTATACCCAGTTCCAAAGGACCAATCATTCACCCAGCTAGACTTGTGTGTTAGAACTCACACTAAAGGCAACAGTAGAAAAAAATGAGGATTACTGAAACTGGGATGGATGCAGAACGCGATGCCATCCACAGCCTCAGAAACAACTCTAACATTATTATTAAGGAGACAGACAAAGGAGGTGCAGTCGTCGTCATGAATAAATCAGATTACGATCAGGAGGCTTATAAGCAACTCTCTAATAGAACATTCTACAAACCACTTTTCTCTGACCCCACTGAAGAATACCAAAAGGAACTTACACCACCTACTCAAGAAACTCCCCAAGTCAACACAGAAACTAATAAAGACAGACACACCACCAGAACCCCAACCAGGGCTTTCTATTTACTACCTAAAATCCATAAAAAAGGAAACCCTGGATACCCCCTCATCTCAGGCATTGGCACTCTTACAGCAGCAGGCTTATCTGGCTATGTGGTTTCCGTCCTCAGATCCTATGCTATCAATACTCCTAGCTATCTTTGAGACACCACGGACTTCCTGAGGAAAATCCAGTCCATTGGTGAGCTTCCAGAAAACGTCATCCTGACCACTATTGGCGTAGGAGATCTTTACACCATCATCACACAGAAAGATGCATTACAGGGTATCAGAACTACCATCCTGGATAATGTCACACCACAACTTGTGGCATAAATTTGTGACTTTGTGCTCACCGACAACCACTTCAGATTTGAGGGTTATTTATACCTTCAACTCAGCGGCACTGCTATGGGCATCCACATAGGCCCACAATATGCCAACATTTTTATGGGCGACTTATAACAACTTTTCTTCAAGTCTCAGCCCAAAGCACCTTTCCTCTACTTACGCTACATTGATGACATCATCATCTGGACCCTTGAAGATTTCCACAGAGGTTTCAACAGTTTCTTTGCCACAATCAAACTTAGCCTGGAACACTCCACACAGGAGATCCACTTTCTGGAAACTACAGTACACAGTACAAATGAAGGATGGACACATCAACACCACCCTATACCGATGATCTACTGATCAGTATAGTTACCTACATCCCTCAACTTTTCATCCAGAACATATCACACGATCCATTGTCTACAGCCAAGCCCTAAGATATAACTGCATTTGCTCTGATCTTTCGGATAGAGACAGACATCTTCAGAGTCTCTATCAAGCATTCTTAATGCTACAGTACCCACCTCTGGAATTAAAATACCAGATTGACAGAGCTAGGCAGATTCCCTGAATTCAACTACTACAGGAGAAGCCCAAGAAAGAAAACAACAGAATGCCACTTGTCATCACATACAAACCCCCAGACCTCTACAACACATCATTTAGGACCTAGAGCCTGTTCTAAAAGATGATCCCTCACTCTCTAAGGCCTCGGGAGACAGACCGCTCCTCACCTACAGACAGCCTCCTAACCTTAAACAGATTCTCACCAGCAGCTACAGACCTACCAACAGAAACATTAAAGCAGGCACATCCCCCTGCAACAAACCACGTTGGCAACTTTGCCCACATATCTGCCCAAAAGACACCATCATAGGACCTAATCAAGCTAGCCAATCCATCAAGGGCTCATTCATCTGCTCATCCACCAATGTGATTTAGGCCATCATGAGCCAGAAATGCCTCCATACCTTATACACTGGAGAAACAGGACAATCTCTGTGCAAAAGAATAAATGGGCACAAAACTGACATCAGAAATCACAACATTAAATAACCAGTAGCTGAGCACTTCAGTCTTTCTAATCACTCTATTGATTGTTTAACAACTGTGTTCAAGCAAATGGATAACAAATTAAGCCTTCAATGACAAACAGCAGAATTGGAACTGATATGCAGATTCAATTGTATATAAGCAGGATTAAATCATGAGTATGGATTCTCATCCCACTACAATAGGTGATTTGACCTCACCTTCCTCTACTTGCTGTTTCCCTGTGTTTGAGTCTTAACAACTGCTTTGGTTTGCTGTTACAGTAAGACCTGACTCCCATGACTTACACTTCCCTGCATTTATTTTCCTCCCATTCTGGAAGTTCCCCCATCTTCAAAGCATCTGACAAAGTAGGATTTTCTCCCCCAAAAAGCTCATGCTATAAATAAATTTGTTAGTCTTTAAGTGCTACAGGCTTCCTTGCTTTTTTTGCAGAACTAAACTAACACGGCTACCCCTTTGGAACTTGGAATGTTAAAGCAGATGAAATATATGTAAAGGTGAGTTATAGTCTATAATTTTACATGGTAGCAGAGATACAGTATTCTGTCAGTTTCCCAAAAGTTTCTCAGGGATACCAGAGTAATTCTGGGGATCACAAACTTTTTGTTTGGTTATTTTGTCCTTTTAGAATTCAAACAGTCCAGAAATAGACTGTTATGTCCATACTTATAGCTGCCTCTCACAGAAAACAAACAGACTGTTGCGTTTACCCACCCGGACTCTGATGACAGAGAGGAAGGAATGCATTTTAAGTCTTTGATCTCCAATTGCCATACACAATGAATGACCACTTGCTTTAGAATGTGGAAAAATTAGCACTTTGTTATAGCTCCTCATTTAGATTACACAAGACTTCTTTTTCATTTGATAGGTTATTTAGTTACAGGAGTATATACAATGTAAATGTTTTCTATTAAAATTCTAACAATATAGTTAGGTAAAAAAATATGTGAAGCATCCCATTCGTTTATATCAGGGCCAGTTTAAGGTGCAAGCTAGTGTGGCACTGGCTCGGGGTGCAAAAGCTTAGGGGTGCTAGGAGATGCTGCCATGTGATCACAGGCCTGGCTCCACCCCTCCTGCACTTGGGGGCCAAAGCTTAGGGGCAGTCGAAGATGCCACCACGTGACCACTGTCCCAGCCCCACCCCTGCTCGCTCTAAAGCACATGAGATGGGGAGCGCAAAAACAAAAGGTACCACAACCCCTTGAACTGGCCCAGGTTTTCATGAAATTTAGACACCAAAAACATTCTTATAAATTTAGTTAACTCTTTGACCTATACAATGTGAATTGGACTGGGGCTCTGATATGAACTGGCACCTGGTCTGCTAGTATCACAAAGAGTTAACATAAATTTAAATATAGAAACTATAATCTATGGATAAACTTGTACTTGCCATACTAATGATGTTTACTTGAGTTAGGAAACACCTCAATTTACATGTTTTGCAGATAGGTAAGGTGCTTTCAACTAAATTGCAAAGAAACCCCACAACTTCTGATACAAACATTCAAAGCTCTATTATACTATGGATGGTATTTTGTTTAAAGTGCAGGATTTCAGTCATAAAATGGTTGATAACGCTGCTGACAACACTACGCTACTTCTCCCCTTCCTAATTCTTTTGTGCATGCTATTATCTGTTTCTTCTTTTGTTAACTTACTGCTCTTGCAGAGTCCAGGGGGGCATAAAATGTCTTTAACATACTTCTATATGTGATCCATGGAGCTGGGTGTCATCAGCATATGGAAAGCAATGCAGCCTGTGTCTGCTCACTTACCCTCCTTATGATTCCATGTATGTTTTGAAGCATAGGAAAGACCAGACCGAACATGGTGGGACTTCATGAGTGCCCTTAGTAACCATCTCAGACCATCTTTTGGGAATGCTCGATAAGCACAGTTCCACTTACTACTACAGGCACATACATACTATTTCAAGATGACTCATATTGAAGTTACTTGATAGTTCTAACAATATTTATTAGCTGGCACTGTGGTCAGCCAGCTCTCAGCCTAGCCTTTGCCATCAGTCCTTTACATCTCTTGTCCTTGTGTACTCTTAAGGCTAGGTTACATGGGGGCATTTACCTGGCTGAATAGTGCATTGTCTATGTGGTAGGTTCCCTGCTTCATGGTGGAATTTCCAACCCAGAGTTAGGCACTCATGGGTAGAGGGAGACATCTAAAAAAGGGGATTTAGAAATGCCACAAAACTGAGCAGGAAGCTGCTTATGCTAGTTGGTAGTAAGAACAGCCACAACAATAAGCCATCTAACCCAGTATCTTGTTTCCTGACAGTGGTGAAAGCCAAGTGCTTCAGAAGGAATAAACAGAACAGGTAATCATCAAGTGATCCATCTCTTGTCACCCATTCCCAGCTTCAGACAAACAGTAGGAAAATCTGAGTAGACAGTTATGTGCTAATCCCCTCTGAAGATCACTTCACTCTGAACCAAAAGACTTCTGTTTGGGATTTATAACTGTGACTCCTCTGCTGGAGTCAAGATCTGCCTTTGGTAACAGTTTCAAGACAAAGGAGGAAGAGGAGATGGTGGGTTTGTGACCCTTTCCTATCTATATGCCTTAGCTTAATGGTTGTTAGGGCCGTCATCTGAATTGTGAAGGAGGATGGTCCAAATCCCTGCTCCATATCAGGCAGAGGAAAGTTAGAATTCAGGTCTCCTACCACCCATGTAAATATCAGGCTAATGGGGAGAGGAGAGTAAGTAGTAAAGGGCCCTACCATCAATCAAACCGTTTCCATGCCCCCTTTTCACCGGAAGTCCCTCCTACCAACTTCTGGCCCTGCCCCCTACCCACCTGTCACCAGAAGTCCCGCCCCCAGCCAGTCACCCAACCTCCGGTCCTGCCCTCTGGGTGTGACTTCTGGCAGAAGACGACGAGCTGAGCAGAAGTGGGGCGGCGTGGACCCTCCCAGGATGCCTTTGCACCAATAGGAGTGGGTTTTGCCCCTGAGAGCGGGATTGGTTGCAGAAGGGCACGTGACAGGGGTGGCCTGCCACAGAAGAGGGTCGCATGATGCTCCGCCAATAGGAAAAGGGTTTAGATCAGGCCGGCGGGGGCTCTTGGGCCAATCGGGAGGGCTGGAACCCTGCACCCAATCTGTGGGCCTCGACGGTTGGTGGCAGATGGCGTCACCCTTGGAAGTCTGGGGCTTTAAAACCCTACGACCTCTGGCTCGTGTGCAAGACCACGTGGTTCAGAGCTTGTGCAGAACATGGATGCCTTCACCACCCCCGCCAGGCGTTCGGGATTGGTTTTGGCTCCAACTTTTAATGGCCCCTGGAGAAAACCCTGCAACAGGGACAGTTCGGTGGAGGAGGTGGCCAATATGTCGACCGATACCCCGGAGATCGTGGGGGAACCCGATAGCCCCGACAGCCTTCTGTTGTCCATCCCCATGGAGAAAAGCGAATATGGCTCATGGGAGCTGCAGGCAGAGGTAAAGAAGGCTATAAAAAAACAAAAGGCCTTAAAGGGTGGTGAACTTACGGATCCTTTTTATTTTTAATGTTTCTGAAAAAAAACATTTCTCAACAGCTCGACGACGACTTTATGCGGGCCTTTGAAAACCTGCACATCAGTAGCCCTGTGAAAACAAACGTATCGTGCGTCAGCTATTTCTGCCCATGTCTGGCACAGAGAGCTGAGAGGGGACAATGAAACTGGAATAATGAAATACGCACCAGTTGTTCCTGCCCGTGCCTGGTACACAGCACTGAGAGGAAGAATGAAGCAGCTCAGACTCCTTCAAGGGCCGGTGAATGTTTTTGCAGGATGCTATAAATGAGGGGTTTTAAATCAGGCAATTAGTAAAGAAGTCATTTAAATTGGTCACTGTGAACATGTCTCCTTCAGACTTGCACGATTAAAACACATTGGGGTGGCAGGCATGTTGGAGCAGACGGTCCTTTTAAAAAAAATATATTATAGCCCCGGGGAAGTCGGGCGCTTTGGAGGGGTGGACGCTCTTTTCCAGGCAGCCAAAAAGCAAAGTAAAACTTTGAACAGGGGTGAGGTAGCAGCCTGGCTTTCGGACCAGGACGCTTACACTTTACACAGACCGGCTCGAATCATTTTAAAAGAAACAAGACGGTTGTTTCAGACGTGGATGCTCAATGGCAGGCGGATTTGGTGGACATGCAAAGGTTCTCCAAACACAACAGCGGTGCTAAGGACATCTTAACAGTGATAGACATTCTGTCTAAATACGCCTGGGCTTTAGGCCTCAAAGGCAAGATGGGGGGTGAAGTGTCCAAGGCCTTTAAAGCTATTTTCAGCGAAGGCCACATCCCTCAAAAATTACAAACTGATCGTGGAAAAGAATTTTTAAACAAACCCGTAAGTGCATTGTTTAAGCAGCACGGTGTTCACCATTTTGTGACTAATAATGAGGTCAAAGCGGCAGTCGTGGAGTGGTTTAACAGAACTTTAAAATCTAGGATGCGGAGATATTTTACCACCCGCAACACCTTTCGCTACATCGATGTGTTACCTGACTTTATAAAGAGTTACGACCGGAGCTTTCACAGAACCATACAGGCCAGACCCGTTGATGTTACCCCGTCAAATTCTCTGCAGGTGTGGAAAGCGGTATACGGAGACAGTTTAAAAATAAAACAGGTTGCCTACCCTTTTAGAAAGGGTGACCACATGAGACTATCTAAAACCAAAGGAGCTTTTGAGAAAGGTTATGAACAAACATTTACTGATGAGATATTCATAGTGGACGAAGCCTTAACAAACGGCCGGAGACATGTATACCATTTAAGAGATTACGAGGGCGAGACGGTGGCTGGATCTTTTTACCCTGAAGAATTACAAAAAGTAAATCCCAAACTTGACAGGATTTACAGGATTGAAAAAGTTCTAGAGGTGAAAGGAAGAGGGAGAAAAAAGCAGCTCTTGGTGAAATGGTTGGGGTGGCCAGAGAAGTTTAACAGCTGGGTGAAAGCGTCTCAGCTCTGTGAGGTTTAGATGCAAAAGATTACTCCTGCAAAAATAAAGACAGCATGAAAGAAAATGGGCGATGGTGGTTTTCATATCACTTTGCCCAGCAACGCCAGCTCTCAGGTATTTCCCCAAAACACAAGCTCGAACTTTACCGTACAACTAATTAAACCCTTGGCTCTCCGGGGTGCTTGGGAGGTGGGGTTGGTGGAAATACAATACCCCCACAGCTGGAACAACATCAGTGAAGATGCCCCTTTTGAAATCACCTGTGAAGATAAGAAATGGAATTTTGTCCTATGACGAGGTTATTACTCCTCTATACCCTATTTGCTGGAGCACATGAACAACGTCATGAGTTGCCATCCCAAAACACCCGAGGTGACCCTGAACTATGATCCTGTGGGTAGAAAAGTTAGATTTAAATCCACCGATGTTGCTTATATGATTTCAACAGGCAGGGAGTTGGCTAATATTTTGGGCATGTACCTCAACACCCGCGTCAAAAAAATCCCTTTCTCGGCAGACATCACAGGAGGCTTCAGCTCCTTGTATCTGTACACAGATATCGTGGAACACCAGTTTGTGGGGGATTTCTCCGTACCCCTGTTACGCTGCATCCCCGTCCAAGGAAGGAACAATGAGTTTGTCACCATCACCTAAGATAAACCACATTATGTTCCTGTCAGTAAGCACCACATCAACACCGTTGCCATTGAAATAAAGACCGACCAGAACAGACATGTCTCATTTCGCTTTGGTAAGGTGATCGTCAAGCTGCACCTGCATTCCCGGAGAGACCGTGGTTTCTGAAAGGTAAAGCAAAAACAACACCATGGTGATTCTAAAAAATTACGGTGACCCCGCCATCTACAGCAACTATTACAAAGCCCAGGCTGGATACTCCCTTCCCGGTTACCACGGCTCCCCCGTGATGTATGGAGCAGGCGTGGGTGGAATATTTTGCAGCCTCTTTAGAAAAGCTGTACCGCTTCTGAGGAGGGGGCTAGAGATTATTAAGCCTCACGTGAAAACTGCTGCACAAAACATAGCTAGAGACGTGGTAGGCAACATCTCCCGCGCTGTTTTGGAGAAGGTGGTAACCACCTGAACAGGAGGGGTCAGGGCTGATGTACATTAAAAGGAGGAAGAGAAAGAGAACCGCATCACGCCCACGATGCACGGGCCCACCCAGACCTTTTAAAAGGAAAGCTGTAGCACGCAGGACTAGTCAGAAGTGAAAGACCAAGGGAAAGTGTAGGAGGTGCTCAACATCTGGCAAAAGGGATATATTTTAATCAGCATGGCTTTTATTCACTGTGGGTCTAAAGAGTGCACCAAGTCAGAACTAGACTTGTTTCAAATAGCCCCTACGCAGACCAGCATCGAGAAAAGCATCTACATCGAAGTACCGCCGCTATCGGCCATTACAGAGGCTGCACCCCTGGACTTCTTTATAGCGGGGAACGGCATAGATTACATGGACTTAAACAATACACTTCTGTACCTTTGTTGCAAGATTGTCAAAGCAGATGGAACCGCGACCGCCAGGGATGCCACGGTGGGTCTCGTGAACTATCCTGCAGCATCTATTTTCAGTCAGCTGGACGTCACGCTGGGGGACCGCCTCATAAGTCAAAGCAACAACTGTTACCCATACAGGACCTTTATAGAATCGGTGCTCAATTACAGCGAGGACACTCTTGCCACGCAATTTTCCGCCGGCCTGTTTTATAAAGACTCCCCTGGAAAACACGAAGCTGTGGAGCTGGACAGTGAGAATCTAGGGTTTGTGAAGCGTGCAAACCTGACCGGCCAAAGCAGGACGATAGAGCTTCTGGGCCATCTACACAGTGATCTGTTTTTTCAAGAAAAGCTTTTGTTGAACGGTGTGGATGTGAAAAATCAAACTGACGCGCAGTAAGGATGCTTTCTACTTAATGGGCGATGCAGCCCAAGGGTGTAAACTGCGCATTGTATCAGCATCCCTTTTTGTGAAGAAAGTGGGTGTAGCCCCAGGCGTACGTCTGGGGCATGCAGAGGCCCTGCTCACGGCTAATACTAAATACCCTGTGGACCGTGTGGGGATGGAAGTGTTTAGCATCCCTGCGGGTAGCAGGGTCAGTAACCAGGAAAACCTGTTCTTGGGACAGCTACCCAAAATGGTTGTCCTGGGGTTTATGGATAACGACGCTTTCAGCGGGAGTTATGCTAAAAACCCCTTTAACTTTAAGCATTACGACATTAATTTTTTGGCTTTGTACATGGACGGGGAACAGATACCCACCAAGCCTCTCCAACCAGACTTCGAGGCTGGGTTCTGCGTGAGGGAGTATATGAATCTGGTGCAAACGGCTGGTAAATACATGAAAGATTGTGCACTGCTCATTGACCGCGTTGAGTTTGCTCAGGGTTATACCTTGTTTGCCTTTGACCTCTCCCCTGATCAGGAATGCGCTGATCACTATTCCTTAATTAAAACGGGAAACCTGAGAGCAGAAATACGTTTTGCCAATGCTTTGACAACCACCGTCAATATGAT
>ML681981.1:19253495-19289483 GCA_007922195.1 Podocnemis expansa | reverse complement strand
ATACATTTTGTGCCTTAGTATTACTGTGTTCCATTTATTATCCTCATTCCACAAAGTTTCTGTGATACCGGTTATATCAATATCCTCATTTAATACAAGGAACTCAAGTTCACCCTCCTTGGTATTTTGAGTTCTAGCATTTGCCTATAAGGACTTAAAAATTATCACTTCTTAGCTGTCTGTCATTATGTAATGCACTGACTGGGTCTCTGTCATTTGACTGTTTTTCATTAGATTTTACCCATTTTTTATCATTTCCCATCCTCTTTTCCTTACAGGGCTATAAGTCTCCATTAAAAGATCCTCCCATAAAGGATTTCTCTGGCCAAACCACATGTTGCTCTGCACCTGTTGGCTTTCCCCAGCCCTACATTTAAAAAATCCTCTATGACCTTTTCAATTTTATATGACAGCAATCTGGTTCCACTTTGGTTTAGGTGGAGCCCATCTTTCCTGTACAGGTTCCCCCATTCCTAATTAATCTAAACTCTTCCTCCTTACACCATCATCTCATCCATGCTTTGAGATCCTGAAGTTCTGCCTTTCTAACTGGTCTTGCATATGGAACTGAAAGCATATCAGAGAATGCTACCATAGAGATCTTGGACTTCAGTTTGTCCTCCGGGACCTCTCACTTATCCTTTCCTATGTCATTGGTACCTGCAAGTACCATGACTGCCAGCTTCTCCCTTAAGTCTGTCTAGTGTCTCAAGACAGCCGCAACCTTCACACTCAGGAGGCAAATCAACATGTGGTTCTTCCAGTCATCACAAACTCAGCTGGCTAATTATTTAATTCCCCATTACCATGGCCTCTCTCTTCCTAATAACTGGAGTTCCTTCTCCTGGAGAGGTACCCTCTGTGTGAGCCTGCATTTCTGACTTCTGTTTATACTTGAGTCTTTAGATATTACATATTTCTAAGGCAGTCTAGGAATTGATAAAATTTCTGGATGCTGCAGAAATGTTGTCATAGGATTCTATGTTTATTTTTCTCTCAATGACTTGTATAGCAACATTGCCCAGTTTACAAATCAAAAGATAATTTATCTTCACCTCCATGTTGTACACTGAACCTGTGATCTGAAAACCAAGTAGTTTGCTTTGTTTTCTCTAATATTACTGGTAAAAAAGACTCTACAGTCAGATTTAACTGATGTTTTAGTCCAATGAAAGGTAGCAATGCCTCAGCAAAACTAATTTCTACCACGGCTAGACCAATTCATCTTATTCAGTCATTATTTCAGTACTGTTTATTAATTAAATTATAATAATTGACGCTGTCTACTGCATTCTGAAGGGCCCTTCTCTCCAAGTCACCACAATTAATGCCATTATTCACTGCCTAAAAAGTTCATTAACACAGAATTAAAATTCACCAGAAGTGCCGTGAACCCTTCCAGAATGTTGAAAGTACCTATCTTAAAACTCTGAAACCAGGAAATGCAGAGCTGACCTTTCAAAGCTGCATTGATGTGTGCATTAACTGTGGCCCTGGGAGCTTGCAAGAGTTCACTGGAGCTGTTCTTCAATATCTTTCAGCCAGGGCTGTTCTGTAATAAGCAGATATGAGGAGTGACTAAGAGTGTAGCAATTCCTTGATCTGGAAGTTTGATTCCTATCTCAGGGAGACATCTACTTGCTAACCTGATTGAGCTAGCACACTAAAAATAGTGTTTAGTCACCACAATACATGTCTCTGCTGGGCACAAACTTGGGGTGGCTAGCTTCTCTGCTGCTTGCACTGCCCAATTAGGTTCTATTTTTAGTATGATAGGTCTGACTGAGCTGTCACATGTGTGTTTTCTCAAGATGGGAATTCCATCCCTGCCTTGCCATGGATATGCACCACGCTTTATGTGGAATGTTGTCCCATATAATTTAATCTTCTATTTATCCATGTACTTTCCAGCTGCCTCAGCTGTATTCATTGGCATAAGGATTAATTTTGGCAAATTGCCACAATTGGCGTTGAGAAATGAGGAGAGGTATATTTGTAACCAGACAGATCATGGAAACCTCATTTCTGTGCTAAGTTATGTCAGTTGTACAAACAGAGACACATCTGTGGGGGACCATAAGGAGCCTTCCTGGGAACACGTCACTGCCATCTTTGTTCTCTCACAGATCAAAGGAGGACATGAACAGGAAGAAAGGTGGTAACTGATCTGCTATGAGGAGCAAAGATACTAGACTGAAGCAGGGAGGTTACATTAGGATTTGTATCTTAACAGGGGTATAAACAATTGACACATTCAGTCTTTGGATTACAGTATATTAATGAAACAAATAAGGAGTCTTGTGGCACTTAAAGGCAAACATTTATTTATTGCATGAGCTTTCATGCGAGAAAAATCCCACTTCATCAGGCACTTTGAAGATAGGGGAACTTACAGAATGTGAGGAAATAAATGCAGGGAAGTGTATGTCATAGGAAAAGGTCATGCTGTAACAGCAAATCAAAACAGTTGTAAAGATTCAAATACTGGAGAACAGCATACAGAGGAAGATGAGGTCAAGTCACCTGTTGCTATGAGAGAAAAATCCAAAGTCCCTATTAAGTCTTGAGGCAATGCAACGTAATTTGCAAATAAATTCAATAGCAGCAACTTGTCTTTGAAGCCTTGGTCTAATATTCATCTGCCTGAGCACAGCAATGAGCATATCATTAATAGAGTGATCAGGAAGATTGAAATGCTGACCCATTGGTTTTAGAGTGTTGTGATGTTTCCCATGAAAGCTCATGCAATAAATGAATTTGTTAGTCTTTAAGTGCCACAAGACTCCTTATATTATTGGCCTCCTCATAGCCTCAGGGCAATCCTGCAAGTAGCCTCTTCCTTCAATTTCAAACTTTAAGGGACATCTTAAATAAACTCCACACAGGCTTTCATGAGTCAAATGACCACAGCCCTCCTTTGTGTCTGATTTTATTCACAGAAGTTCACAAATGAGCACAAATCTTCCACCCAGCCTTAAATTAGGAACACCCATACTCCATAACTATCTTTTTCCTTCTTTTTTTAAGCAGCTGAAGACCTAGTGTCCTGTCTTAACCTCCCCTGCAAAAGAAAAACAAAACTTCCAGCCAGAGTTTCCACCCATCTCTGATTCCCAGTCTTTGTATCTGCAATCTCTCTTCTCCCAGGATCACTGCAGCAGATTCGCCCTTCCAGCAGCTGCTTCCCTCTGGTTGCCACTCACTAAACATCCTCTCTGCAGTTTACAGCTATCCTTTATGCAGTAGCTAGGTCAGGGTGTTGAACTCATTCAATGTGGGGGGGCCACATTGGAGGGCAGGAGACCTGTCACAGGCCATTTGTCCGCACGGGCTCCCCAACCCTTTCCTCTGCCACATTCAGAGTGGCACTGGCTCCTCTTTCCCCTCCCCTACCCTGCAGGGTCTCCCACACCTTCTCGTTTGCCACGCTGGCTCCCTGACCCCCTTTCTCCTATTACGCAGGTCCTGAACCCACCCTTCCCCTGCTTGGCCACTCTCAGACCCCCCTTCTCCTTCCCTTTCTACTCTACTTACCATTCTGGCATCAGGGAAAGAGTCTCAGTCACAGCCAGAGGCAGGCTGGGATCCTGCCTTCCCACCCACTCACTGTCATTCATTCAGCATGGTGGCCTTTGGGTGGCTCAGTCCTGGCTGGCCTTTGATTGGCTCATTCTCACGTGGGCTCCAGCCACTTTTTCTTATTTGTGCAATGTGCAGTCAATCGGATTAGCATGCCAACTGACTGACAGGGAACAGTAGGGGTGGGGGACAGTGCAGTGGCTCTCTGGGAGCTGGCCTAGCCTGCTGTGACTGAGACTCTGATTAGTTGGCAGACCACGGCAAAGCTGAGCTGGGATTGGCTGGAGTGCTTTCTTTGTTTCCCGGTGTTCTGACTCACTCACATGATCTGAGCCACAAGCACACTTAACCCTGCTCTGCTGGCAGCAGCCTGTGTTTGCTGTGTATTTGTTGTTCACTGCTGCTGCAGAGTGCTCCCAGGTACAGCCCAGGCAGCAGCTCTGCAGGCTGGATCAGTGCCCTTGGTGGGCTGGATGCGGCCCGCAAGCCTTGAGTCTGACATCCCTGAGTTAGGTGTTCCCTGCTCAGGGATGCTTCTTCAGTAGCTAAAGTTGACTGGCCCCAGGTCTCTAGCATTATAGGGTAATCCACACTGAAGTAAAAGACCTGTACTATGGCTGTGGCTGGCTTAGGTCAGCTGGCTTGGGCTTGCAGGGCTCAGGCTGTGAGGACAATACTTGCTGTGCAGATGTTCAGGCTTGGGCTGGAACCCAGGCTGTGGGGACTGTGCATGTGGGGAGGTTTCAGAGCCCAGGCTCCAGTCTGAGCATCTGCACAGTTTATAACCCTGCAGTGGGAGCCCAGCAAGCCTGAGTCAGCTGACTGGTGCCAACTGCAGATATTTAATTGCAGCATACACAAACCCTAAGGGGCCAGTCACTCTGCTATAGAGGATGATTTTTAAATGTTTATTGTAGTTTGATCATTGGCCACTGCCTAAGTTTTGTGTAGATTATTGCAGAAAGTTTGAATTTGTTTTCTGTGTCTATTTTTCATGATAAACAAAGGACTATTTTGACTGACGACCATAATCTGGCTCTGCATTGGTCAATGAGTATTTGATGCCAATCCTTAGAATAGGGATCACTATTGTGAGAGAACCTGGAGGCTTGGCAACCTCTTTGATCATACTGAAATTGATGAAAAGTCACAGCTACTTGCTTTTTTCTTTGATCACATTCAGTCCCATTGTTCTGGAAATAGATGAGAGCATGTAGTGTGATTATGTCACCACAGTAAGACTTCAAATTTGGACCACTAACTCAACCCAGATCTCTATGAGGCACAGCAATTTGCAAGAAAAGCCAACTAAGTATTTTGGCTTTAGAGCAATAGAAAAGTCAGTTGTTAAACAGTAAAGTACTCTTGAAATATAGTGGATCTCTCACCCACTATTACACTCAGAAAGTGCCTATATAAAATCAGCACTTCATAGGAGCTCCATGTGTATATTCAAACTGCAACCATTACTTTCCTGTCAATAAACACTTTACCACAGCAGAGGCAATGCAGCATTGAAAGAGTGTGCTGGATTCCACTCTGTCTTGTGCATCATCTGTCAAAATGCAGCTAAACTCTGACTACAGTCTTTATTACTAGTGCTGAAGTACTTGGAAGAGGTAAAATCACTCTATTCTAAATATCACTAGTCACAGTATAGGGCAACTGTACCTGGATTTCCTCTTGGGGAACATCACAAATCCTTAGGCTTCTAAGCTGCTGCTTTTTGGGGTGGAGAATTGTATCTCACTCCCTTCTGGCTCTGGTACTTCCAGACTACATATTTCCTCACCTTACTCCCAGTGGAGACAAACTGCATAAGCACACCTGCTTGCTTTCTCTTTGGAGGCAAGTAATAGCATGACTATTTACATCACATAATTCTTTCTGTGCAAGTCAATATTACTCTTAGGGTACAAGGGCTACAGACACAGCATATTAAAACCATCACTGCTTCTGCGCAAAACAAGCACACTCATAACATGTTTATACCACCTTATATCCAGTTTAGGGTTCTTTGATCTGGAGTTTCCAGGAGCAGGTAATTAGCAGACAAAGGATTTTCCTACTTCTAAATGGTGGATTTAAAGTGAGTCATTTGCACTCCCCTTCCACCAAGATACTTTCTAGGAAATCTGCTTCACAAGTGTCATTCAAAAAGATCTTTGAAGTTCCTAACACTTTCCTGAAATTGCATTACTCAGTCTCCTAAGAGAAATACATGCATACAGTTCTAAACACATGCACAGTTACTTTTTTTAATATAATAGACTTCCAAAGGTATTTGGAATAATTCAATAAGGCTTAACTTGGTAAAGTTCACACAGAATGTTGTCCATCCTTCATACCTATTACTGTGCTACCTAAGAACCATGGTATTGAAACTTGAATTTGAAAGGCTAGGAATTAAAAGCTTCTGCTGACATATAAAGAGGTATAAAAAATATAAAATTTCCTGAAAAATGTCAACTGTGTAACCTGTGATGAGTCACTCCGCCTCGCCACAGCCCAGATTGTGTTCTTACATATGCATTAATGCACCAAAGTTAGTGAAATTTCTCCTAATATCTGTGAGCAGAACTTTTGGTCATAGATTCACTTTAAAGTAAAGATTCAAATGGAAAGACCAGCCCTTTAATACTGTCAAAACTCATGAAACCTTCCTGCAATAGTCAACACAATATGCCTGATAAAGATAGATTTCACTATCTTTGTTGCCCAAAGAGCAGATTTACTGGTAGTCAAATGTTTTCTTCCATTAAGGCCCTCCTGCTGCTGATGGTGATGATTAATATCATTAATCAATAATATATTACCCAAAAGTCTAACCAAGATTGGATTCTGGTTGCCCTTTGTGTTTTACAAATAGAGGTACATAAATTCAATCAGGGGCATCGCGGGCCGGGGGAGGGATCCAGGGCATGGGCTCAGGCTCTGGTCCCGGCCCGCAGGCCCCACCCCCCAGCTGGCAGGCCCTGCCCCCTGGCCAGGGACAGGGACAGGCGTGGCCATGCTGCCACAGTCGGCTAGGCCCTGCACCCCCAGCCAGGGATGGGGCTGCCGCAGCCATGGGCGGCCAGGCCCCAGATCCCCAGCCGGGGACGGGGCCGCCAGCGGCTGGGCCCGAATCTCCGGACCAATTAGGCTGGAGATCCGGGGCACTGGTGCTGGGGTTCGGGGCACGTGCCCCAGGGAGCCCAGTGCCAGCAGCGCCCCTGAACACAATCCCATCTGAAGGAACTGAGACTCTATGATTAGTTGTATGCACTCCAGACTGATACAGATATAACAGTGTCACTCAGGAGTGTGATAAATTCAGACCCCTGAGTAACATAATTATACTGACCTGAGCCATGTACATGTTGATGGGAGAGCTTCTCCCACCAGCATAACGGCTGCCTCTCAATGGGAGAAACTCTCCGCCAGTATTGCAATATCATCTCTAAAGCCCTAAGGTAGAAAGCAGTCTGCAAAAAGTGGGAGAGAGGGATCCAATAAACTAAAGTAAGGTAGAGTGTGTGTGAGAGAGAGAGAGAGAGACAGGGAGAGAGATGATCCTGTACAGATCTGGAATGGTCATCAAGTCTATTTACAAACACCATAAAATCATTTAATGTTTTCTAGGCATGGCTGAGGTTCCTTTAAACAAGGTATTTTACATATTGTGCAACCTAATAGCTGAACAATATAATACAGCAGTGGTTCCTCACCTGTGGCCCGGGGGGGGGGGGCAAAACTGGTCCTCAGTGGTTTTCAAAGCAGCCCTCCATTTTTCTCCCACCAGCTGCAGAACAGAGCTGCTGCCTAAGCACCCAGACAGAGTGATTTGCTTCAGGGATAAAAGATGAGGTTCTTTGCTGCAACTAAGGGGACAGGAGGTCAACACTCCCCTCCTCCCAGCTGTTGCAGGGAGCATAGCAAAGCACTGTCCTTGGATCCCTAGCTTCAGGGGTCTCTGCTAGAACCAGAGGGAGTGGAAAACTCATCTTTTGTCTCCCTGGCTGCAGAAGGGAGCCACTCCCATATGGCTGATGGATATGGGCGGATTCCCTACGGCAACTTGGGGGATGGGAGAACCTCTTCACTGATCTCATACTGTCTAGTTGAAGGTGGGGAGTGGGAGAATGACTGCTGGCAGAGACTGGTGCCCCTTGAAGGTAGTAAAAACTGTATCTGTGTCGCTTGAGCCAAAAAGGTTAAGAACCACTGTAATACAGTTTTAGCATTCTATTACAAGAACTACATAGTGCTGTAGTATCATAAATCACTATAGATACTGATTTTCCTCCATATCCCTCAGTCTGGCATCATATGCTGATTGATTTTATTGAAGGTATGGTAGATTGGAGTGAAGAAGAGAGGCCCTTGGTGACAGAAAGTCAGGTTAGGGACTACTTAAAGAAGCTAGATGTGCACAAGTCCATGGGGCCGGATGAACTGAATCCAAGGGAGCTGGCAGATGAGATAGCAGTACCGCTAGCCATTATCTTTGAAAACTCATGGTGAGCGGGGGAGGTGCCAGAGGACTGGAAAAAAGCAAATATAGTGCCGATCTTCAAGAAAGGCAAAAAGGAGAATCCAGGGAATTACAGACCTGTCAGCCTCACCTCAATCCCTGGAAAAATCATGGAGCAGCTTCTCAAAGAATCCATCCTGAAACACTTGGAGGAAAATAGAGTGATCAGAAACAGTCAGCATGGATTCACCAAGGGTAAATCATGCCTGACCAACCTCATTGCCTTCTATGATGAGATGACTGGATTTGTGGATGTGGGAAGAGCCATTGCTGTGATATACCTCAACTTTAGCAAGGCTTTTGATAGTTTCCCACAGCATTCTCATTGGCAAATTAAAGAAGTATGGGTTGGATGCGTGGACTGTAAGGTGGATAGAAAACTGGCTAGATCAACAGTTTCAGCATGTAGGAGTCAATGGCTCCATGTCAAGTTGGCAACCAGTAACGAGTGTTGTGCCCCAGGGGTTGGTCCTGGGGCCAGTTCTGTTAAACATCTTCATTAATGATCTGGATGATGGGATAGATTGCACACTTAGTAAGTTTGCAGATGATACCAAACTGGGGGGAACGGTAGACACCCTGAAGGGCAGAAACAGGATTCAGGGAGACCCAGACAAATTGGAACAGTGGGCCAATAGAAATCTCATGAGGTTCAACAAGGACACATACAAAATCCTGCACTTGGGACGAATAAAATCCATGTACTGCTACAGGCTGGGGAGTGATCAGCTAAATAGCAGCACTGGAGAAAAGGACCTGGGAGTCATGGTGGATGGCAAACTGGATATGAGTCAGCAGTGTGCTCTTGCTGCCAAAAAGGCCAATGGCATACTGGGCTACAGCCAAAGAAGTGTTACCAGCATATCGAGGGATGTGATCATTCCCCTCTATTCTGCACTGGTGAGGCCACATCTGGAATATTGTGTCCAGTTTTGGGCTCCCTGCTACAAAAAGGACATGGACAAATTAGAGAGAGTCCAGTGGAGGGCAACAAAAATGATCAAAGCACTGGAGCACAAGCCCGATGAAGAAAGACTGAAGGAACTAGGCTTATTTAGCCTGCAGAAGAGAAGACTGAGGGGGGATTTGATAGCAACCTTCAACTACTTGAAGGGTTGCTCCAAGGAGGATGGAGCTCGACTGTTCTCAGTAGTAACAGAGGACAGAACGAGGACCAATGGTTTCAAGTTACAGCTGGGGCGGTCCAGACTGTATACCAGGAAAAACTTTCTTACTAGGCGAGTGGTGAAGCATTGGAATAAGCTACCTATGGAGGTGGTGGAATCGCCGTCTTTGGAGGTGTTCAAGGCCCAGCTGGACAAAACCCTGGCTAGGATAATCTAGTGGGAGTGGTCCTGCTTTTTTGGCAGGGGGTTGGACTAGATGACCTCGTGGGGTCCCTTCTAACCCTATGATTCTATGATTCTAAGGTGTCACAGTGCAAAGTGTGTCCTGAGAATGGATTCAAAGAACTTGGGTTAGTAGTTAGAGACATAATTGTGTAATTGAGGAGGGGTAAAGCTGGGAAAGATCTTAAGGGTTCAGATGAGAAGTATGAATTTGTTGTGGTGGAGGTGGGAGAAATGCTGCAGAAATATAAAGTGAGTAAGAGAAGGCCTGTCTGTTAAAGCTTGAAATCTTGCCTGAAGTATTTAATCTATTCTATAATCAAATAGTTCTCTGTGAACTAACACTAAACTGCTTGTTTGAAGTGCAAAAATGGAAATTATTCTCATAATTCAATGCATGTAACAGAAAAACGTGAGTCTGTTCTGCATCAACCAAATGATTTTGTTCAGTAGAAAATATATTCAAGAAAGTATATTTTATGATGTTTGACAAAATTATACATGGTAGATAGTGATGAACTTGCATTGCACCCACAGATCATTCAGCCATGAGATTGGAATCATGTTAGCAATAATTAAAAGTATGTACATGCTTTTGTGGTTGAATATACTATTCTGACCCATGATTAAACTGTACATTATTAAAACAGGATTTTTGTCCCATTCTGGTCATCACTTATAAGTCAAACCTTGGCTCTACAAGGTGTATTCAGTTACTCATTATCTTGTGCACTGAACCAAATCCAAAAACTTGTTTGCTTATGAAAATAATAAAACCTGATTGAGGGGTTGTTATTTATTTATGTGATCTTTCATTTTGCATGAAGGCTTTTCCCTGACTGGATTAAATTTTTTGAAGCCTCCTTACAGTCTGTATCATACTGTTAGACCTATTCAAAGTTTTGAGAGCAATATCACACAAGAGGACCATGTAAAAGACTTGTGATATGAAGATAAACAACTAGCTTATATATTATGTAAGAAATATGACAGCACCAAAATGCAATTCAGAGAATGGGCAAAAGACAGGAGCTGGGGAGGAGACAGGGTCTGTAGCTGGGAAACCTTGTTTTACAGGACATGTGAAATCCATTGAGTGGGTTGAAAGTTCTCTATTGAAGGTGATGAATTTTTCAAGCTGTCCTGGCAAAGATTATGAACTATGCAGACTCCAGACCACAGCAGCTCTCCTCATAAATATTAATGCAAATTATGTGATGGTCCTTGCTAGAAAGAAGATTAACAGCCACATCATTAAACAACTCTGCCAAATTTAATTGTAAATGAAGAAAACAGTCCCTCAGATATGTGTGATTTAGGAATATGATGATCAAAATCTGGCAATTCTTATAAATTAGAGAAAAAATTGTTTCAGGTTGTACAAAAATTAATCTTTAATAAATATTTGGTGAATCAAAGGATTGAGGAAAAAATCTTCTTAAGTTGAACAAAGTGGTTGGTTTCACCCAAAACACAATATTTCATTTTGATTGAGCATTTTACATGGTTATTGGGAAAAAAATTAAAGGAAATTTTGAAATAAGAAGTTATTATGAACTGAAATTACATTTTTTTGAAAAATGTCAAAATGAAACCATTTGCTTTTAATGTTTTTCTTTAATGACCAAAACAATGCTATGAAATTCACATGAATTCGTTGTTGCTGTGCCAAGGGGTATCCCTATTCGCTGGGCTGAAGCAGACATACTCCTAGCCTGTGTAAGCAAGCTTCACCTGGAACCTCAGTATAAAAGAGAGCAGCCTAGCTCATTCTCTGCTGACTGTAGAGAAGAGAGGATGTGTGCTGCAAGATCCTGGCTGGGAGCTGTTGGAGCTGCAGACCACTGGAGAGCAGGCACACCAAGATCCAGGAAAATACATGGCTGGCTGTGGCAGCCAGTGAGGAGGAGTCATCAGGAGCTTTATGGGCTGACTACCCTGGAGACCCTGTGGACTACAGACAGGAAAGTGTAGCCAAATTCTATAATTCCTTAGGAATTTGGGATAGACAATATAGGTTTGATAGACCAGTTTGAAGGACAAGTGTTTGTAGCCTGAGATTTTTGCCAGCTCTTTAGTATCACAGCAAATCTTGATTGGATGAAGACACATATGAGTAGGAAAATAGTGTAAGGCAATCTAGTAGAAACTTTGTGTTAAGATGAAGTTAGAAATAGTATAATATGTAATAATTAATGGTAAAGTATCCATAAGTTATCATTTACAAGTGTTTAAAACAAAGTTAATATTCAAAATGCATTCAGCAAGTAAAATCTGATGGATCATAGGGGAACAGACCCAAGAGATATATCTCTTTAAGGAAAAGTAGGGCAAGATGGAGGAAGATTTTAAACTTTTGAACTCCCTCATTCCCCCTCCCATCAAGTATTCTGAGATTTCCTCTCACTGTCCAAGGACCCCTAAAACCCTTTGATCTCTATCACGCACCATGCAGGTGCTAGGTGAAATCATCCTCTTTGTAATTGGATGAGGATGAAATCACATCTTTTGTGAGTGGTCAAGAGGAGATGAAAGTGATGATAGTGTATAAAAGAAGCTGCACAGCAGCAGAACTTCGGAGATCTCTCCCACGCCTTACTGGGTTCCACTGGCCTCTGGCTATGTTCCCGCTGCACTAGGAGTCACGCTCTCACTCATCCCCAGAGAGAGTAACAACGTCTCTGGTGGAATTGGACTTAGTCTCTGAGCGGTGACTCAGGACTTAGTTTCTGAGCTGGGTCTCTGGACTTAGTCTCAGAAGGGCGAACCCGAATATTCAATCTTGCACGCACTCCAGACAGACAGATAACTGAGTTCTGTGGTTAAGCCTGTAAGGAATGATATCACTGAAGGTTCGAGGCTTTGAAGTTCCAGCCCAGCAGGTGTCCTAAAGCAGCAGCTGCACCTGCAAGCTCTCAAGAACCTTCCAAGCCACCGTTGTTCCAGTCGCCGCGGAGAAGAAGGTAGACAGCAGATACGAAGACAGTGAAGGCCAGACCGGTTGTGGAGAACAAATCCTCTAAAACTTATGTGTAAGAAAAGGGTTCCAAGGAAGGGAGGACAGTAATAAAAGCTATAAGGACCAACAAACTGTTTAACTGCTAACAGGGGCCCAGTCCTTACAAAGTAATTTGTGGTAATAAGCAAACTGTCAGGGAAAGTCTAAGCTAAGGAACCCATACCATGTTCTGAAGGGGCAATGTTAAGATCTGAGATCTCTCCATTCTACAAGTGACTGATCCCCACGTGTTGAATGCCTTTTGTAAATATAAATGTTGTTTAGTGTTTTACATGTATAGAATAGTTTTAATGTGTTATGTTACTGTTGGGCTATATGTGAAATGAGTAGGAATTCTTTGTCAATCCTCAGAATAAGTATTGTAATAAACCTTATGTTTATTTCTGAAAAACCCTTGGCTCTAAGTCTTTTGTTGCTTCTGGTCTGTGCTTGACCAGCGGGCTGCAGCCGTATTCTCCACTTGGGACATTTGTCTGGTTAAGGGGTATTTTTCCATTTAGGCGAGGAAGGGTCCCACCCTCATTGCCCTAGAGTGTTGGAAATTAAGACTCAGACTGCTGGACGGTCTGGGAATTGATTTTCTGGGGCAACATGTTCTTAGTTCAGATTGACTACAGGTATGGTAATTAAATAGACTTCCTCCCCAAAAACAGGCAGTCAAGGAGTACTCAGATTGAGATTTTATGATAGTTCTTTTATTGCTAACCACATACAGCAAGTGTTCAGTAAGAATACAAATGAATACAATGTGGAGTGAATAGTAAAGAAACACATCAATACATTTCTATAATGACTATAAGCAGTATAGCTGCTAAAGTTTCCTATCTTTAAGATAGAATTGTAAAAGTTATACTCACACTCAAAATGACAATAAGTTGAAGTACTGAACTAACATTTCTAAAACTAGTCAGCTAAGATAAAACAAAGAAACCTAGCTGAAAGAAGTCAGGTAAAGTGTTCTTGTAGGCCTGTGCAGTTTCCTCTTGCATTGTCTGAATTCAGTGGCCAGAAATTGGAAGCTTCAACCCTTCTGCAAATTTTGGGGCCGTAAATATCCTTTTTGCACAATACGGGGATGGAGGGGTTACCTCTTATACCCTTCCAAAAATAAATCAAATTATCTCATTCTTTCTGGCCCAAATATGGGTGTTTTCCAGAAATTGCTGGGGGTATTATCAGATTATTGGTTCAGGGGTCTATTGATGTCTATTTTCTAGCATATTTTTCCATTTTCTTGTTTACCAGCTTGTGAGTTTTGTGGTGGCTTTGCAGAGATGTTTTCCACCTATTTATCTGCAAAGCATGATCAAAAACCAACTTGCCAAATTCTGCATGGCCTACGCTCACCTCTCACCTAGTTAGCCTTCTCCTACTGCATAGACAAATGCAAACCTTGCAGGATCTCATCCTATTGCACAGCAAACTTACTTACAGTCTTTGCAAACTGAGTCCCTCCTTGCAAAGACCTGTAGGACACATGCGATTTGGCTTCTAGAAAGAACTAGTACCAATCTCCTTACTTGTACTAAGTGAAATACTATAGAACCATGGTTTCTTAGACTTTTATAAAGACAGATATATTTGTATAAAATCGATGGAGAGTAATATATGCATGCAAGCTCAAAATAGGTATTGTCAAAGGCTACAGAAAACAAGGTAAGAAGTAGCCCACAGGATCCAGCCATTGGTTTGGTTGTAGGACTGGGACCAGAGTCAACATGTTTCAAATGCATTCCCATTTAACTGCTAGCAGATCCACTGTCTGTTGACAGCGCCCTGGGCCAGGATCCACTGTAGTATGGCAGGACCGGGTCCCCAACCCTGGGTGGCTGCCCACCCTCTTGGGCTATTAGGCCACACCACGCTTGATGTAAGGACAACCCTTTTGACTCTGATCACTAAGTCATACTACCCTAAAGTTAAAGGCAGCCCTACTGATGCTTGCCCTGTTTTGAAGGGTGGTCCTGTTGACTGGCCATTAGGCCACACCACCCTGAATCTGGGAGCAGACCCATGAACACTGGTTGCTGGGCCATGTTGTTCTGTACTGAAGGGCAGGCCTATTGACTTGTATCAGCCTGAGGAAAAGGATGGCTACTTGGATTTACCCATGGGGCTATAACATCTCTTGCCGCCAACTGGTGATGGGGTATACCAGCCCCACAACAATCACCTAATCTGTGTTTTTTTGGGGGGTTTTGCCAAATAAAGCATTTCTATGAAAAATGTCACATCTCTAATCCTGATGCATTTTATAAGAATTACTGAGCTATACTCTGATCCAGTGAATAATGGTCTACTTTAGTGTTAATTGGGCTGACAGTCAAAAGATTGATTTGACTTATTTCCTGACTTTACTTGTACCTCAGTTCTTGACCCTGGAAAAGTTACTTCACTTTCAGTGCCAGTTTTTCTTGTCTGTGAGTAGTGGAAATGGAGCCAGTGTTCTTCCCTCTGTCTCCCCTTTCCCAGCCCACTAATTGATATGGAAGTGTCTGGGGAGTTGCCCCTGCTGACATTCTCACTCCTCCTAGATAGAGTCACATTCTGAGCAGGGTTGAACCAGGATGTAAAATAACCTTTAAATTTCTAAAACTCAACAGATCCCTTCAGCAGTTGCTTGGATGTTCTCTAGTTGGTCATTGTAGTACACTATATTTTTCCTTATTATTTTTGTACCTTATAGTGTGACCAAAAAATATGTGAACCATGTATTTTAATTACACATTCCTGCTATTTGATTTTCTATTGACACCTTCATGCTTGACTAGATTCCCCTGGTGGCTGTAACATTGTCACTATGGTAAATCCTGGAGCAGGTCAGCAGACAATGGAAGTGAGCCAGACATGCAGAAGTAGCTACTGTGGGTCCTAAAAGAAAATTAAGACAAGTTTTTAGGCAATAAAATGCTCAATATTGCAGTAGTGGATGAAAATGTCAGGCCATATCCTTATTATTAATTAGTATAGCTTCAGGAACTTCAATAGAGCTATGCTAGTCTGTTAGCTCATTTTTTGGTACTTAGTATTTTATTTGTTGAATTGCTCCTCAATAGAGCTAGTATGCTATATTTATTTAAGCACAGCATAGATTTTTTACTGTGTTTTGCACCTCACTGAGAACAATTTTAAAGGTACTCAACTAACATATCATGACTTAGATTCTTTAAGACTGCAGTACAGTAAGTGCTTTGAAATAACCAATTTCCACATCCTGAATTAGATGATGAAGGAGAATCTGTGCCATTATACTGTGGCACCATAGTCAGAATCATCCCCTTGACAGAGAAGGTCAGGCTTGCCATCTCTGTGATTATATTTGCACCCACTTGGTTAAAACTATAAAGTGGTCACTTTAGTTGTATAATTTTCTGGCAGTACTCTTTTTTTTTTAAACATTTATTGCCTGAGTGTGTATGAAAGCTGTGGGATGAAGAGGAGGAGAGAGAGGTCAGGGCAAGCAATTATTTATGTTAAATAGTTATTTCTTTTAAAATTAATCTCTGGAATTAAACAAAAATACCCTGAATTTTAGGGCAAGGGTGCAAAATTATCTAAATCAAAAAGCTGAAGAATCACTAGAGCATGTGTATTTCTTTAAGTTTTGCCACTTTCTCTCCCACGATCACAGGCATTCTCTGCTCTTGGTGTCTTGTGACAACTTTTCATTGGTATGGGGACAGGAGGCAGCTGTGTGACCATTTTATTTTATTTTATTTTTTCTACTCTAGGTTCCTTTTCTTACATCGCAAAATGTAAATACTATAACTGCAGGGTTCCTTTTGAGATCTCTTATCTGAGGGGTTACCAGGTTACCTGCTAGAGCAATTATGGGACTATGTGGGAGGTTAAAAAGATGATTTTCCAAGCTAACCTTTGTCAATAAAGAACTAATCTTAAAGGTCTAGGGTAGATGTTAAGCTTTGCACATTAATATTACCTGGTTTAATTTTATAGCTATTTTAGTTGCTTACCCAGCTTGTCTTAGTTTTTCTTTTGTTTGCTTTTGTTATTTTCCCAAATGTTATTCAAAGTCAGAGCCCCAATTTAGTACCCACTGATGAAGATACTGCACTCTGCTACTCAAACTGTTTACAAATATATGCAAAGATGTTGGTTCACCTCTCACAACAATATGGTCTGGATTATGGTTTTCTTGAACACCATATTGATGCTTTGTTGACTGATAGAACTTCTCTTTAGGTTGTAACTCAACAGTTGATTGGTACTTTGCCTAAAGCTACAAAATATTTTTCTCTTACACAGTGGAATCCAGTTTCTTAGCGGTAGGTAGTGACATCTATGCTAAAGCCTCACATAGAGGCCGTTGTGAAGCTGTGATGCACTAGCTATAGGCAGCAAAAGAGATTGTGCCACAGTAACTAGTGCTAGTGGAGGGAGGAGGGTTCCCATCCTTAGTCTCAAGCAGATTGCTGCATCCAGAGAACTGCTGCTGCTCTGATTGTGATTCGTCATGGGAAGAAGAGAGAGAGAGTTAACACTCCTTATTTTTCCAGAGTAAAGGGACTGCTGCTGTAGAAAGTCTTTGTGCAGAAGGGAAAATGTTTTGTGTGAGTGTGCGTGTTTTTGGGGGAGGGAAGAAAGTGCTTTCCACATAGCTACATCAGGAACATCACAATCTGCTCCTTGGACTGTAGGCTGTTTGTGACAAGGACAGTATCTTTAATTTGGTTGAAAAGTACTTTGCATGCTTTAGGTACTGTATAAAAGTTAAATAAATTTATACTTTTCAGATAATAATAAAGACCACAGCTGTCAGCGTACTTTCCTGCATTTTGCTTGTTTACAGTAAATTTCATGTCTTTGTAGGATATCAAAAATTGTATGTCCATGTGTATCCTTTTATGATAATTATCCAATCCCTTGTCAGAGCAAGGCACCACAGGTGGTGTAACAGTGCTTACTCATTTTTTAGGTGGCACAATACTACAACACATTTGATAGCATGCTACTCTGAATGTTTATCTGCCTTTACATCATATTCACATAGTAGTTTTTCATAAGTGGCAAATAAGCTTGTTAGTTTGTAAATACTTCATCTTATGCGTGATTTGTGCATCTTTTCATAATTATGTTATCTCTGCCTTCAGTGACTGAATATCACACTGTGGCTGGTATCTTGTGTCATATTTGGACATGATCCTTTCAATCCCCAATTGGTTTTATTAATATAGTTGTAGACCATTTTCTCAGGAAGTTGACAGGTTTTTGGTTTCTTTTCTGATGCAAAATGCATTACGTTTTCTCATGAACAAGGCTCTTGTCCCTTGATAGTTTCCCCTGAAGTTCTTCAGCACTTGCACACCTCAAAATGTCAAACTCTGCTGTCATCGATTAGTTGACTGAGGTTTATTTTATGCTGTCCATATATTTTCTACTGAAGAAACATGCAGGGAACTTGCCATCCTGCACTGGAAAAAAATAATCTTAAATATACGTACAAAATGATGGGGTCTAAATTTTGCTATTACTACTCAAGAAAGAGATCTTGGCGTCATTGTGGACAGTTCTCTGACCACATCTGCTCGAAGTACAGCAAACATTTTAAAAAGTACCAGAATGTTAAGAACCATTATGAACTGGATAGATAATAAATAAAAAATCATAATGCTACTATCACTAAATCTATGCTATGCCTACTCCTTGATCACTGCTTGTAATTCTTGTTGCCTAAAAGTAATAATACTGGTAATAAAAAAAAAAATCCCCAGTAGAATTGGAAATGGAAGAGAGAGGGGCAACAGAATTTACCAGGAGCATGGAACAACTTCCACAGGCGGTAAGATTAAAAGCCTGGGATTTTTCAGTTTAGAACAGAGATGACTAAAGGGGAGATCCTAGAGGTCTATAAAATCAGGGTTAGGAAAAGTGAACAGGAAACATTTTTTCATATAACAGAAGAACTAAGGATTAATTAATATGCAGGCAGATTAAAAAATATAAAAAAGTACTTTTTCACACAATGTACAATCAGTTTGTGGAAATTCTCATGATTATTTTTTATGGCCAAAAGTATAACTGGGTTCAAAAAATGGCTAGATTGAATTCATGGAGGATAGTTCTATCAAGGGTTATTAGCCAGGATGATCAGGGATGCCACCCGATGCTGTGGGTGTCTCTAAAAATTTCAGATGTCTGAGTTCCATTGTAAAAGATGGGAAATGGCTACCATTTAAAAATAAAGCAAAAGTATGAATATAATTAGTAAAAGGAAAAAGTAATTATTTAACTTGGCTTAAATTGTAATATAACTTTTAGCAAATGTGCATTTGAAGAGCTAGTAATGAAGTTTAATTGTCTATAAAATTCTAAGAAAAGCAATTTAGCTGCTTTTAGCAAAAGGGACAGAAACTGAACAACTTCTTAAAATTCTCATGTATTTTAGCTTAGAATCTACACAGATAATTCCCTCCAGAACTCCATTTTTACCCACAGATCTTGTGCTATAAATTTGCAGAAAATACTCTTTATGCTTTACAAAAAATCTAAAGATCTAGAATCCTTGCTTTGAGTGAAAAATGGAACCTAATTTCAATCTATTGGCACTAGCACACAGATATAATATGTGTACACTATAAATTATTAGTATATCAATCCTAATTTTTTCCAGACATATCTTCATTTAAATTCATAACCATAATATTACATTAAAGATGTTTGCAGCTAATATATTTATCATTTGTATGTTATATTTATGAAACTGTTCTTTTAATGAATATGTAGATTTTGTTCTCCAGGTCAGAGAGTGTTACATTCCAATATTTCTCCAAGACCATGGATCACTTTAGAACAGGGGTCTCAAACACCCGGCCTGTGGGCAGCATGCGGCCCCCTAAAGCTATTTCCTGTGGCCAGCAAGAACACTATTATCACTGATATTTGCAATACTGTTGTATGAAAAGGTTTCAGTGGTGTGGCCCTTGGGCTAACGTACTAGTCCTCATGCAGCCCTGTACTAGTCTCCTGTGGCCCTCGCGGTGGTTTGAGACCCCTGCTTTAGAAGAAATGAAAATACATAGAAACATACATTCCTTTCCCCCACTGTACTTTGTAGAATTTAAATAGCCAAAATAAATTTTACTGGAACTGAACTGTCTTGTAGATTGGCATCACTGTCAAGCTTCAAATGTCAATATCACAAATCCAGCTCTATTATAATAAAATTCATCTTTTTGTAGAAAGCCCAAGAGGAACCAACTTTACTACATGACAATTATAATTAAAGTACAGCATCAGCAGCATCAGCTTTTCCAGAACATCAACCTTTGGGGTACATTTTGTCCATATTTTCATAAACAGCATAATTTGTGGAAACCATGCATTTCCTTGAAAGGAAAATCAAAAGCAATAATACAAGCTTGTTGAAAACAATTAAATTCACTCAATTAATTTCTTCTCTGATTTCAGCTACAAATTTTTTGTTAGTATTTTACTTTATATTTTACCATATAGTTCTTGGTAAAGGAAGAACTTGATACTATTAGAATTTCCTACTATGATAAACTTATTTCAGAGGAAATATTAACTTTATTTTGAATGATGTATATGGGGGAAAAGATGTTCCAATATTAGCAGCTTTGTCTTATATATGCAACTATGCCCACATTTAGAAAAAAAAGTCCTAATTTTTTCATATGTTCAATCTGCACTGTAGATGTATATTTCAGAGCGGCTGTGCCTATTGTTTAGTTTCTTAGTAAGGTAGTAATGTCAGATGGAGAGTGACATTTAAATAATTTTGTCATAGGCTCAGCCATTTTCTTTGGGTTTATCATAAGACTCATCTTCTTTATTCAAATAGACCTAACACGTTCATGACTTGTGCCTAGTGGGGTTTTACTATGATGTGTGTAAAACTCGGGAGTTTACATTTGCATAACTATTTGCATGCATAACAATCTAGGCAGGGGTATGGAGGTAATTATATATGTAACTATTATACTTTCTTCCATTCTCCACCTCAACTTAACTCTTTGTTTAAGTACAGGCCAGAGTTCTGCTCCTTCAGGACTTTAGAAAACGTTAGAGTGTGTTAAATCTCAGAGTTTATTGTATGCCAAACTCAAATATGGATGTTAATAACAGTTCCTAGTCAGCTTCAAAGGGAAAGTATGACACAGTTTCTCAGTGAACAAATACTTCAGTTAACACACACAAGAACTTTGTAAATAGCAGATAGATTACGCGAGTCAGTTCCCAAACAAAAACTATGTGCGTTGCACAAAACAAAAATATTCATTACACATGCACAATCTTGACTTTCACAAATCTACAGTTCTTTCTTTGTACAGCATTTAACAAACTAGGGTCCCAATATATGTTAGTACTACTGTCAGAACAAATAATAATAACAGTAAATGATGATAATAAAAGGGCAAAAGGGTGAAGAAAGAAGTGGAATGGGTATGAATTTCCCTATTCAAAGGAAGGTCATTCTGCCTAACTGACAACTGCATTTCACCTGTGCTGCATGACCTTCTCCTTCTCTTTGTGTTGTCTAGAACCACTGAAATCAAAGAGTAAGACATTTCCCTGGCTTTCTGTCTTACCTTTGTATCAACTCCTCTTTGATGACTTAAAAGATTTACAAGGCAAACTCTAAAAGAAAAGCAACCCCCACACACACAACCTCTTCTCCAGGGTTCAATCAGTTGTCAGTAGGGGGAACCTTTTTAAATCAAGTGTAATGTGCCAGAATCTATTGCAATAGAAAGACTGGTGCTGTTTTTCATTTAGCTGAAAAGAAAGCATGATCCCCAAAAGAAAGTCTTCACTGCATGAATTATAATAAAATATATTCCTAAGGTGAAATTCCTTCCTTCCTTCCATTGTAGACCAACTCTTGAAAATAAACTATTATACTTAATCCATAGGACAAAATAGGGTGGTGCTGGCTTCTTTGGGGGGGGAGGGGTTTGTTGTTGCAACTCCACTGGATTTAGTACAATTTCAGTGGCAGAATGGCCAGCATACTGAATTTTCTCCCCACATTCCATTGAAGTCAATACGTTCATTTCCTGTGTGGACAAGCCACTGCAAAAAAAGAAGTGTAATCATGATTATACATTTTACTTATATGACGAAGTGTGTTAGGCAAAGATGCATGAATGTTTTGCAAGTGCTTGAGTAAAAACCGGTCTCTTAAGATTTGTTTGAAGATTCAGATTTGAACTCAAAGTTCCAAGGAAACTTTTAGCTGAACATTACTCACTTGATTGAAATATGATGTCCCTCTTGTGCTTGCAAAATGTCTGTTGCAGCTGCTGTTAGGTGCCTGAATTGTGCTTGGACTCAGAATCCTCATGGACTAGAGTACATTGCTTTTATAACAAAAACAATGAAAGTCCTGTGGTACCTTAAAGACTTACAAATTTCTTCAGGCATAAACTTTTGTGGGCTGCAACCTACTTCGTTGGATGCAAGATGGCACAGGACTTAAAGTGCCAGAAGACTTCTGTCATTTTTGCTATATAAGGACTAACATGGCTACCGCTCTGGAACTTAGCTTTTTACGGTGCCACATAAACCTATGCCAAGGAGAAAAAAAAGCCTTGGCATTGTTCTGTATTTTTCAGTCCAGCATTGTGAATGTTAGTCAGGGCTATACAGTACTTGCAGAGAAATGGGACAGTGTCTGTTAATGGCTAATAAATGGTCAAATTTCAGATACATAATAGTATACACTGGGTATCTGTCTGCACAGACAGTGTCAGTACTTGGAACGTCCCATGCTATATTTGTTTCTAAATGAACTATGATGGGTGGAGGAAATATTTGACAGGTCCTGAAATGGGGGAGCAGCTTTCAGCCAATATATTCCTCTCATTATCCCATTTGCCCACACCTCACCATATCTTCCCCCTTGTAAAACCACTAATCTTCTTTTATACTCCACGACCCATCTTCTCTATCCCTGTGTTTTGGCCTTCCTGGTAGAAAGAAGGGTGGTATGTGTGTCAGCCCTCTATCGCCAGTTATAGTTTCACTGGAGAAATAGCAGCTCTGCAGGTGTCATGCTGTATGAGTGATCATTGATAATGTCACTAATATACAGCTGCAGCAAATCTTGTATGAAGTATCTATGTAAGGGTTCAATGGAAATTTTATGATTTGCTAAATATGAATATCCTGGTTAAATCCATGTGTCATTTATGTGTCTAAAGTTACGAATGTTTTCTGTGGACCTGTATCTTAGATGTTTGGTATTCCTGGGCAGGGGTTAAAGTATGTCGGAATGCAGCAGAACGCCATTCCAGGGCCCACTATTTTTAGGGGTTCAGCATTCTGGGCCCCCTAAAAATACAAAATTGAGCCAGAACACTGCATTCTGGGGCCCACCATTTAAAAATATTGGGCCCCAGAATGCAATGTTCTGGCTCAATTTTCTATTTTTAGGGGCCAGAACGCTGAGTCCCTGAAAATAGCAAGCCCTGGAACAGCGTTCCACTGTATTTGGGCAGGGTTGGCAGTTCTAAAACTCCACCCCCTGCCTGATCTCACTTCTGAGCATGCTCAGTGAAACCAGGCTCTAGGCCAAAGCCTCAGCCCAGGCCAGGGCCCCTCCCCATGATGGCCAGGTAAGGGGGGGGTAGGCTTGGGGGAGCAGGAGCTGGGGTGGGGAGCAGGTATGTGTGAGGCAGGATTTGAGGTGGGGGGCAAGTGTTTGGGGGCCAGGAGCTGGGGTGCACAAGGGGGCCCAGTACTGGTATGAGGGGGGACTGCCAATTTAGGAGGGTTCCAGGGCCTGCCAAATTATACTTTAACCCCTGTTCCTTGGTAACATCCACCAGCTAAAATTTATATTACAGCCAGACAGCTTTGTATTGATTGATCATTAAAGATACTTCATTCTAACAGTGAATACTTCAGTAAGAGAATGGGCAGTGACTGCCCCTGTGAGTCCAGTCATGTAAGGACACAGTGCTGGATTTCGGCACAAGCGAAGTAAGCCATGACTTAGAGCCTCACTCTGTGAGGGGCCTCTAAATATGTCGGACATAACTAAGATTTGTCATAATTGAAATAGACAATGCAAGTAAGTTTTTTTGCAAGATGTATGTTTCATTTAGTTGTTTTTGTTGCATCTTTGCCTATGTATATATGCAAATATAATGGTTTATCATTTATTTTTCATTATCCTTTCTGTTATAATGTAAGACACTTTTTTTTCCTCCTTATTTTTCATGGTATGGGGCCTCTGAATCTTGACATAGCTTAGGGCCTGTCTTGATCTGGCCCTTGAAGGGTGTATGATATGCTCATGTGACCCTAGACTCCATTTTAGGCCAAACTCCTTCACATACAGGAGGGTGCTAGAATTCAGAGTAAGCTGAGTGCTGGGAGGTAGGCTGTGGAGGGTGTGCGGTAAGGAACCCTGTAACCCCTGCTCTGGAACCAATTAAATACCTACTATAAGAAAGTGCAGGTGATTGTGGGTAGCACCCCTCCACTATGCTAAGTGGCAGCCTGCTGCTTAATGCCATGCATGTGTCTAGCTTCATTTCACCACTCTATTTGCATCACATATAAAACAAATGAAATACAAGTAGAGAACAGTCATTTTGGTTTGAGCTGGCTCCTTGTACTTAAAGTTCAAAAATCTAAAGCAAAAAAGACATGGCTTGTAGAATAGACGTGCTGTGGGATACATTATCGAGTTTCTGCCTTCAGTTTGAATTTCCTTGCCTCCATGGGTTTAAGCTAGATGCTGAAATTGGTAATGTAGTTTTTTTAATTGATACATTAGAGTATTGCTGATAGCAACACTGCAGTTAATTTCCTCCTGGAAGTTCTTGACACAATTACTTCAAAACTGAAAAATATGACAGTATCATACAGTTTGTGACAATATTTCCATTATAAGCCCTTGTTTTCATATTTTAGTATGTAGCAGAGGTTGATTCTAGTCTACGAACTTCATTTAAATGCTCATCGCCAGAGTAAACCCTGCAGAGCATTACACGAGGGCTGCATACTAAACTTCAGTCCATGCACTAAAATATAGTCTGCAAGGAGAACCAGTGTCCCTAAATTACTGAATAACATTTGGCCACAACTTATATAAAGGCTCATAAATGATTAATGAAAGCTAAAAACATTAACACTATGTTTAGAGATGCCTTTGAGCATACCTATAGAAGGCATGGTAATAAATAACCTGATGGACTCTGAGTATGTCTACAATCCATCTAGGCAGACATTACTGGCTCATGCCAGTCAGCATGATTTGTGGGACTGTTTCTTTTCAGTGTAGACTTCCAGGCTTTGTCTGGAGCCTGAGCTCTGATGCTGTCCCACCTTGCAGGGTCTTCAGCCTCAAGTCACAGCCCAAGTCCGGAAGTCTACACTTCAATGAAACAGTCACTCACATGAGCCCACATCAGCTGGTATGGAACAGCCAGGGGGTTTTCACTGCAAAAAGCAGATTTTTTAGGAACTAAAGTGCAAACTAAGCACTAAGAAATTTCTTAGTTCAAAGTAGGCAAAGCCTAGTGTAGACATGAACTAAATTAGTCCAGACTAAGCTTGCTTAGTCCGGACTAATTGTCTAGTGTAGACATAGCCTTTTAGTGTTCTGTGGCTGTGGCATAGGACTATTATTATTTATAGTACCATAACATGACAGAGAATTGTGGAACACACAATAGGTACATCTGCATCTATATTCTATTTCTCAATGTGGCCAGAATCTGATACTTCAAAAGTAGTAATCACTGATCAGGGACTAGTTTTCCAGAATACCTGTGTACACTGATCCCATTTAGTCTGAATGTGTTACAGGCTGCCATGATGAAAGAATATGGAGTCTGGCAGAAGAAGACTTTACACCAAAGCCCCAGTTGTGCACCCAAGACATCAAATCAAATGGCTTTGCAGAAGGCCTCCGATTTAATTCAGCCAGCCCTGCTTTATGTGAAATGGGAACACAAGACCCCACAGTACAGATTAACAAATCCATCCTGTAATCTTCCTTGCGTTAGGCCTAGATGCGTGGGCCTGACTGTCAATGACCCACAAGGACCATGTGGTTACTCTTTTATGGAAAAAGACCATTTCATTTCAGAAACAGTGGACGCATCTGCTGACATTACCCAACTACTGTGTATATAGACTCAAGAAAAAACACATTTCTTTAAAGACAGATATTTCTGAACAGGGAGCTGACTTTGCAGTTCCATTTTTGAAAAAATGCCAAATACTGGGAAAGGAATAGAAATACATCTTCTTAGGGTTGACTTTGATGAGGCAAGACACTTTTAAATGTACTGTACTCAAGCTATGAAGAGAAAAAAGAAGTTGATGGGGAAATATATCTGATTTTAGGGAGGTTTCAGCTAAGAAATCCAGCCTTCCAGACTTTTAATATCTGCCTCACATGATACTTCCTTTGTTTTAGGGGAAAAAGGACTTTATATTTAATGGTTTTTATCATTATTTATAAAATGGGACTGTCTGTCAAATTGTTTGTCAAGCAAGTCTTTTCCTCTACACATGGTGCCTACCTGAATTCAGATTCTCCCCACTCCCTTCTTATTTGTTGGTCTTGAGTTGTTCTAACTTTGCTTATTTTGATAAAAGTTCAACCCTACACTGTTTACCTTGTTATTTTTGCTCATTTTGAAATGCTTTATAGCATTTTGAAATGCTCACCCTGCGGGGATTGCAGCACCCGGAACCGGGCGGCAGGGTGAGCCCCCAGGCAGCGGCTCACCCCGCAGGGGCTGCAGCCCCCAGAACCAGGCAGCAGGGTGAGCTGGCCCCCGCCACAGGGCTTGGGAGCAGCCCCAGTGGAGGGGAGAGTATGGCGCCCGGCACACCACCGCCGGCTCCCTGCTGGGCTTGGGGGCAGCCCCCCTTGCCTGTGCCAGGTCTCCCCTCAGCACTCTGGCCAGGGTGCTGAGGGCTCCTTGGCCAGGGTGCTGAGGGGGTGGCCCTTCCTCCCAGGGTGCTTAGCACCCTGGGAAAAAGGTCAAATCTTGTTTCAGAACAGTTTGTTCCAAAACAACATGTCCCAACGGCGTTATTTCGAAACGAGTCATTTCAAAATAACCGTCATTTTGAAACAGAAGGGGGTTAAGCCATTTCGAAATGACAGCTCTTGTTTCGAAACGACGGAGCCCGTCATTTCGAAACAAGGGAACGTCATGTGAACATTCAGGTTTGTTATTTCGAAACAACCAGTGTTGTTTCGAAATAAAAACCTCGTGTGGACATACCCATAATGATATTTTCAAGTTAAAGACTGTCTTGCTGATCATTTTAATCTGTTTTTATCTTCTACCTGGCTCTGATGAATAAGAAAGGAGGAAATGTGAATTACTTCCATAACTATTGTAATATTTCCCGCATTCCATGAGAAGCTCTGCATCAGTGTTAACTTCTCCTCATCTCATGGTCTTATTCAAGTGGCTTTCATACAGTAAATGTAATTGGAGGAAAATAGTGGTAGGAACAAATGACTATGTCCACTATAATGGTTTTATACTCCTCCCTCCCCATCTGGCTTGGTGGGAGGCCACTCTGCCTCAATACATCTCTTTTAAATGAGGAGACGAAAACAATTACTAATGATTAAAAATGGCTGAGATATTATCTTTTTCAAGAACAAAGATAATTTCAAAGAACTATTAAGGGAGGGAAACCCTATTTTTGCTAATAACTATTTTCTAGGCTAAGCAAATATTTAAAAGATGTAAACATATAAGCCTTAACTGGTCCTCAGCATAAATATTTAGGGAACTAGATAATTTGGTTATTGTACCATTGCTAATTTTTTCTAAATCTGTTGATCTCAGATGTGAAGATATGGGAAAAAGCAAGCATTACAGTTTTCCAAAAAAGCGAGGAAGAATTATCTTGATCATTGCTATTTCAAACTTTACTCTTCCTTGTAAAATATATTTGTGACAATTACTAAATATTTAGATACTATCAATAATAAGTGGCCTGGATTTAAAAAGAATATTGGAATTAATAGTTTTTTTAAGTCCCTGAAATAATAACCATAAGAATTCATAGAACAGCCAGGAACCAAAGAATACAGAGAAGTTTTCCTTTTTAATTTAAGCTACCAGAGAAAAGAAGCTTACAGTAGTACAATCAAATGCCAGTAATTATAGGACATGCACTTTCGTAATACATGTGAAAGACTGTAAAACATGATTATAGATGGAATGATGCTCATGATGGAAAGGGATTAATTTACTTGATTATATCATGTTTAAAGTAGATTTTATTTTAATGTAATTTCTCATGTGTGTACATATGTAATTCCCAATTTTTCAGCATTACTGATGTTAGCTTCACTAGCCTTCTGCTCACATATACTGTGCCTAACCTGTTTATATTCTCTATAGTGCTTCAAATGAGACATCACATTCAGTTTGGTCCACTTGCTGTTTATTATTTGATCTAATGAAATATAAAGTGGATTATTATTACACAAAATCTACTAGAGAGCTAAAGAAATATTCTTATATACACCAGAGTTACAGAAACCTTAAGGATTAAAGTGAAAAGAAATTAAAGGGGAAAAAACATTTTAAATGCTTATCAATATATTTGCATACTATTCTATTGGTTTTTTCCTCTTAGGTTTCTATTACCAAAAGCATCATTGATGAGATACTAAAAATAAATGTATTGTCTCCATTTTTGTGTTCTATCTGCTTTACAGTGTACAATTGAATGAGTCAATTTTCTTTGCAGTGATCTTTAATATTTTTCTGTGTCTTTCAACCCCTTGATCAAATGTGAATGTTATAACCCAAATCCACTCAAGTAAATAGCTGAAGTAAAACTGTTATCTTTCAGCATAATCAGGAAGACTAGGTAATGCTATATAACAACACTTGGGTTAACAATAAGTGGAAAACAGCAGTGTTTTCAGTAATGTGGAATGAATTTTCTTAAAAATGTTTCCTACCTACTACTCCAAGAAAGAGAAGAAATTCTCTCTTATGCCAGAAAGTAGCTATAGAATATAATGGGTGAAGTAGCCAGTACAGGGCTTCTTAACCTATGGTTCATGACCTAAAAATAGGTCACCATCCCATTTAGGGTATGTCACCATGATCCTTTTAATAAATTCAAAAAGGAAATACATTATTAATGCAAAACTGAACCACGAGTCACGAAGCTGACTCCCAAATGTAATCTGGGTCCCAGCCAAAAAAGGTTAAGAATCCTTGGGTGCAAGACCCTTACATCAGTTCTCCATGTAAATGAGGCCCCTCCCAACTACCCATGCCCTGTCCCTCATCACTTCTGCACACCAACGTGCGAGGGATTTGTTTGTTGCAGATGACATGCAGACGCTGGATGACTCCAGTATCCACCTCTCACTCGTTAATCAAAATGGCACTTTGGTACCCTGTGAGACTAGCAAAGAGGGAACTGCATATGACCCTAACTGAGGAAATTTTTTTTCTGATGTTTGAGTGAGGAAACATCATGCTTCTCTGAGGCTATGTCTACACTGGCAATTTAGTTCAAATTAAGGAGGCTTAATTTGAACTAAATTAGTGCAAGTCCACACTGGCTTTCATCAGTTTGAACTATGGAAAACTTAGTTCAAAACAGTAAAACCTGCCTTTGATTCAAACTAACAGTTAGTTCAAACTAATAAGTTGGAGTGGCACCAGGATGGAAGGGCCTGGGATTGAATAGGGGCACCATTCTCAGGTGCCATGTTTCCACTTTTCCCGTCATGCCCCCCTCCTAAGCCGAACTAGCATGTCCTGTGCATGCACATGCTAGTTCAATGTAGGTTTCTAGTGCGGATATGCTAGTTCAAACTAAGTTAGTTTGAATTAATCATAAGTAGTTCACACTAATTAAATTGAACTAACTAATTAATTAATTAATTAATTAATTCTTCAGCAGCTCTTCGTTGTGCCCAAGTCACACGCAAGTCTGCATGTGGGGAAATAAACGTTGCAGGGGAAAAGTCCAATAGGTAGTGTGGGCCTATCCCAGTATCAGCCTGTTGGCCTTTTCCCCCCTGTACTCCTCCTTTGGTTCAGGCCTTTATTTAGTCTAGCAGTTTTTAAAATGGCCTCAGTCCTGGTATTGAGTCATACTCCAGGACTCCCACCCTGGCATCATCCTCTCCCTCTCTGAGCCTTCTGGGCCCTTGGCTCTCCTGCTGGTTCACTAAAGGACTTCAATTCTTCTGAGGTGCATCAAAGTCCAGCCTACCCTCTACTCCAGCTCCCTGCCTAGGGACCCTAAAGATAGCAGCTATTGTCCATTAAACTAATCTGCATTGCTGTTATAATTCTTGGGTCACTTTTGCACACTCCCAACTTATTCTCTACCCTCATTTTAGGACTCTTGTCCTAAGTGATTCTCCATGGCTAGCCAGAAGAGCCTTTTCATGCCTCCGATCTCTGCCAGCACTGCTTTGTCTGAGGTCTGGTAGATCCTTTAGACCAATCATTCTCAACCTTTTGTGGGTCATGACATACTTGTTGCAACCTTACAGGATACATCAGCTTTTCCCAGGCCAATCCCAATAATCTTCCCAGCTGTCCACAACACACTTACCACTGTATGGTGACACAGCAATGTGTCCTGACATGGTGGTTGAGAACCACTGCCTCAGACAGTAAGGCTATGTCCATGCGCAAAGGCTTATTTTGAAATAAGTCATTCAAAATGACTTATTTTGAAATAAAAGCCTTATTTCGAGATGACATATTTCGAATTAAAAAAAAGTTTAGTTCGAAATAAGGTAACACCTCAAAAGCGAAATAGCATGTCCTCTGTGTGGACATGCTATTTTGTTTCAGGACAGGGGCACCCTGGGAGGTGTGGCAACATGGCCCCCCCTGTGGGCCATGTTGCCACTGAATCCCCTGCCTGGCTCTCACCTGGAAAGCCAGGCAGGGGAAAAAGCCCCCAAGGGCAGGGATCCCGCAGCGGGCAGGCAGGAACCGCAGCTGCTAGACCCCCTGCTTGCTGGGGGTGCCTGGCTTTCCCTGCTGCAGGGGCTGCTCCTGAGCCCCGTGGCAGGGAGCAGGGGCACCTCACTTTCCATGCAGCCCGGCTGCCCCAGGACTAGGGGTGCGGGAGTGGGGGCGCCCCCCTTCTCCTGCCGCGGGACTTCTGCTGGCAAGCCCTGTGGTAGGGAGCCCCGTGCTTACATATATTTGAGAAAAGCAATCAGTAGAAGGTATGAAATGTTTTAACCTCTTTTATTATATTCCTTGCATTGGTGTAAGGCAAACTTGTGAAAAAGCAAACAGAAAAATATCAATATACATTGAGGCCCAGTCTTTAAAATACTTAACATTAGGTATGATTGGGCTAGTCATATGGCTGAGGTGATTCTCAAGAGTGTTGCAGGAGCAAAGGTAAATGCATAAGAAGAGAATAGCAAATTTAAGTCTATATGTTGGTCTTTGGAATTAATTTTAACACAAACAATTGGATGCCATTACCTATGATAACTACAAGTGCAGTTAAGTAAGTGAACTTTTAAGTTTCATACTGAGTAGCTAAGCATAAAGTATAAACTCAGCTACTGAACATATAATTGTGTATGTTACAGCTGAGATGAAATGCTGAGTATGTAGCAGAGAAGGGACATTTGAAATTTCACATTTTTTAGTTGATACCCTGAAAAAATTGTCCAGAAACCTTTCTCCAAGGGATTTGATTCCTGATGCTAGGATTAATCAAACAATCAAAAAGTGTTTCTGCCACTGAAAAATCAGGATCTGTATGAGTTTCCACTTATGTTAGTAGGAGGCTGTTTTACACAGAGGTATGCATATCTGTGATTTGGAAGTGCATGCAGTAGCTGGTTTTGTTTTGTTTTTACAGTTCTATGGGGGGAAGCTATGAATCTGAACTGGTATGAAATGGATACCGAAGATACTCTGCAAAAAATGTAGACTATCATAAAGATTTATTTTCTTTCTCTTGTATTCTTCTGTAGAATTTTATATCAGGAATATAATTTTTATTGCATTCTATCCAGTGGTCCAAAAACCCTTATATGTTATCCTTTTCTTTGCAATTGTATAGATCTTTTTGCACAGCAGTTATAATCTATAGCTCATGTAGCATCAAGTAAATTTAGAACTAAGAAATATTAAGGTTGTCAGAGCAATATGAGCATAGGGTGCCAGCCGCAACTCAGATTTATCTTACTTTCAGATATTTGACCTTAAACAAAATTGTCGTAATTTAGTATCAGAAAACACAGATGTTTATTAGCCTGCCAGTTCAATCAGTTAAGCGTCTGCTTAGCTTGTTTGAACTTTGGAAAACATCTATTTTACATGTAATTGTCGATTTCTTATGGTCTACTTATTGAACATTACATGATGTAATCTGATAAAGCCCCCAGACATAGTGGGGAGAGGTCAGTGTGCCAGGTGAGCCTGATTGACAGGGTGGACAAGCCAATGTGGGAGCCAAGAAGGTGCCCCTCCCACCCATGTGTGACAGGCTGTTCCCAGAATCCAGTCCGGTGTGCTGCAGTGACCCCCCAATCCCCACTCCTGAACCCAAACTTATCCCACTTTGCCAGGTGACCACAGTTAGTTCACACCAGCTTCCTGCCTGTAATTGGCCCCCGGTAGTGGGTGCATGCCTCTGTCCACCCATGGGATGGTCCACAAGCAAGTATCCTTGTCCTCAGATACCACACTGGAAACTCCTGTCCTACAGAGAGTGGGACCCACACCCAATCACCATAGACTTATGTCCATCCATTTAACAAAGAAATGGATGTACCCAGCTTTCCTCATTCACATCCTCTAAAGCCCACACAACTTTAGATAAAACAACCACTAGTTGATTGATTAGAATATGATTTTAGGTGCGTATATAGCAAATCAATGCACAATCATTTAATAAAGTGGCCAGGAGTTGCCACTAGCAAATAAGATATAAAACTCATGCTAACTTACCACCACTACTACAGCTATGCTCATCTCACCACCCAAGTCTGGTTGTGACGGTTTAAAGCCATCTCTGCCTATTTCTAGACAGGGCCCAATCCTTCTTGTAGCAGTTTAAAAATGTAGTGTCTCTGACAAAAAGCCTGGAGCAGTTCTGTCTTTCTTTTCAGTCTCCTTTCAGCACCCTCACGCACTTCCTGGGTGAGGTGATCCTTTTGTCCCATCTGAGCCAAGGTCCTCAATTTGCATTACCTTTGTTACCTCCTCCAAGTACTTCCTTGCAGTGCTTCCTTGCAGTGCTGACAGTTCAGCCTATCTCCATGCTGCTGGAAAATAACTCTGATTATTCCCCTCCCTTCTGAGCCATGTAAAACATGCTTCACATCTCTGCACATACATAAGGCTGCAGGAAACATGATACCATAATAATGTGGCAGGGCATTCAAAAAGGAATAATGCATGGCAAGTTTTGCATCCAACCACACAATTACATTTCAAAAGTGAATAGGAAAATTGCACAGATTATAGTACATCACGTGACACCATGTAAGCTGAAACTGCCAGCCAGAGACGCCTGGGTGAACAGAGAGCAGGGCTGAGCTAAGGACAGAGCAGAGCCTCAGCAACAGGACCAGATGAGCAGCCAGAGAGCTGAGCTGAACTGAGTGGAGGGGGGGCTGGAGCTGGATGCAGGAGGTCAGAGAAGACCCAGAGCAGCAGAACAAGAGGGGCCCAATGAACATCCCAGAAAATTGTGCTGAAGTAGTGGAGCTGGGAGCCAGGGCTCGAGCCTTCTGGAGTGAGGTGTTGTAAGCATCTTGGGAGAATGGTCCTATCCCCTGAAGCCTGGGGATGTGTGGCCACTGCCAGAGCCAGTATCTGACTCTCTTCATCACTGCAGTGCAGCCAGGCCTGGGCAGGAGGCCTGCAACATGTGGAAGCAGTCTGTGAATGTCCTTCGCACCCGAGACACTGCGTGTGGTGCCCACATGCTAGCAGGTATCATTGGGTATTTACCTTTTAATCTTTCGCTTTCCTTTATTTTTTTATTTGATTTTGATTGCTGTGTGTTTAATAAATTATATTGCTTTTGAATTGCACACAGCGATTGGCAGGTCAGGGACGCGCCCAGTGCAGTCAGCAGCCTGGAGTCGGGACACGGTAGCCTGTGCCCTGAGTGGCCATGATAAAATTGGGGGTTGAGACCTCAGGAGTTCCTGGCCAGTCTTGTTAGGGCTACAGGGAATCTGCCACACAGGAGAGTGGGGAGAGAGCCCCTGAGGCCAGGCACGCCCCTGGGTAAAGGAAGTGGGAGCAAGGACTCTAATACTTCTGCTATCTACTTCAGAGGGTTGGTGTGCAAGTCAGGAAAGTTTCCTACAACAGCAGGCCCATTTCCCTGCTCACATGTATTTATATAAAAATGAATCTGTGAGGTTTATTGTTTGTAGTTGTGAAAATACCATCACTGTTAATAGGAGATGACTGATGGACTGAAAATAGATGCCCTATATTTGTAAAAGCAATATACAGTAGTCAGGAATATATCACAGTTTGTGAGGGCTTTAATAAATCAAAAACCAAGTAGCAGTCCTCAGCTAACTTCAGTATACCCATATATCACTTATTTTGAATAATAGATGGAAAACTAGCTATATGTTCATTCTGGGAGTAATTTCAATATATGGCCACATTGTGCCTTCATTCACACCCATCTAACCCCAGTGAAATCAGATTTGGGATCATTTCAGTTTGCTTTGGTGCATCTGAGGAAATAATTTGTATCTTTAATTTTGAACAAAATAGGTAATTGGGGGGGGGGGACTGGGGTGGTGAAATTAGTGCATTTTCTTTTTTAAGTGTCATATATCTGTATTTTTCCTGTGTCTGGCTTTTACTCAGTGAGTCTACTTAACAACCTTTGTAAATAGCACCTGTGTAGTGGTAGAAATGTTTGCAGGTGATTACTATAAAAAAACTCTCATCTTGGAACCTGTGGGGGTTAGAAGTGCTTCAGATGCCTTGTAATTTCGCTTCAAAGTGAAAAAAATCCATTGCAGAAGCAGTCAGCTATTTTTTCATACTCATGGAGCTGTAAAAGTTAAAATGGTCAAATACATCTAATAGTAGGAGATTATTAAGTCTCCCAGTCAATCATCCTGTCAGCATATAATTCTTATTGTATGGTTTTCAAGCACTTTGCCAAATTTGGTTTTAAATGTCTAAGTTAAATGGCTAAATTCTGCCCTGTGATGTACATGTGCATTTTCCATTAATTTCAGTGTAGAGGGTAGATTTTGGCTTTTAGGCCTTAATACAGTTCTTTTCAGGTATAGGAATGGGACTTGAATGAATGTAAATTCTGTGTTCTCTTTTCTTGAAATCCTCAGACAAACGTTTATTCTCATATTGGCCCTGATTCAGCAAGGTATTTAAGCACATGGCTTATTTGAAGCATATGACAACTCCAACTGATGTCAGTGGAGGTACTTGGGTGCTTAAAATAAGGCATGTATTTAAATACTTAACTTGACTGTGCTCCTACTCTTGAAATCATGTCTTCCTTAGGCTTTCATATCAATTGTAATTCAGCTGTTTCTCTTTGAAATCTTGATGTCCCATTGACTCGCTTGATATGCAGATTCAATTATGTGAAAGCAGGATCAAATCATGACTAGATTCTTTTCCCATTACAACAGGTGATTTGATTTCACCTTCCTTGATGTGCTCTTTCCTAGTGTTTGAATCTTAACCACTGCTTTGATTTGCTGTTACAGTGTGACCTGATCCCATGTCTTACACTCCCCTGCATTTATTTTCATCCGATTCTGTAAGTTCCCCCATCTTCAAAGCATCTGACAAAGTGGGATTTTCTCCCATGAAAGCTCATGCGATAAATAAATTTGTTAGTCTTTAAGTGTCACAGGACCCCTTGTTCGTTTTGCTGGACTAGACTAAAATGGCTGCCCCTTTGGAACTTCTCAATATGTTGACTCTCAGCTCTGATTGGCCTGTGATAACCTTCCATTAAGCCCTTGTTAAATTTTCAAACAAGAATCTTTGGGCTTTCTCCCACGCTGCTCATCATAATTGGGAGGAGTTTCCTGTAAACATCAGAAACCTTAAATCACCTCAAAATCTTCCCTTGAACTCTTTAGCCACGATGATTACCAAAAACTTGACAATGCTGGATGATTAGGGTCTCTTCCTGAGGTATTTCAAAATACACTGCTTATTATATTGACCTGTATAGTCTCATTGTTTCCTTGCACTCTCCCATCTTTGTCTGTCTGTATCCATCTATCGCCTGTCTTATACTTAGATGCTAAGCTTTTCGGGGCAGGGATCATCTTGTGTGTTTTCACAACTTCTAGCATAAAAGAGTCCTAAATGGTACCTAATCAATGTTCCCTCTAAGGGGAGAGGGCAGCTGAGCAACTCTGGTTGCTCGCTGTGCTCCCCCCCCGCGGGGCCCGCTGCGCAGCCCCTCCCCCCGCTCCTGGCAGCCCGCCCGCTGCTCCTGCTCACCCCCCCGCTGCTCCTGACAGCCCCCCCTCCCACTCGCCCCCCTGCTGCTCCTGACAGCCCCCC
>ML681981.1:19203249-19241882 GCA_007922195.1 Podocnemis expansa | reverse complement strand
CACACACACACACACACACACACACACACACACACACACACACACACTCTCTCTCTCTCTCTCTCTCTTTCTCTCTTAGCGTGTTGCTACAGGGAGAGATATCCCAGCATGCAATATTTCCTTTCTGTACCATATACTTGATCGCCAAAGAAAATCCCTTTTGGGCATTATGCTGTTTCTCTCTAATAGCAGTCTGTAAATTCACTATTCTGTTAAGTGTTTTTTAGCTACATAGGCTTCCTAAAATAGCAAGGACATCAGTCTTACAATGAATGTCACTGTTTCAGGTGCATGCCTGCAGTGCATTTTGCAAATTATAAAGACAGACATATGGATCTACAGGTGGAGGCTTGTTCAGATGAAAGATTTGTTTTCATTTGTCTAATATCATCTGAAAGTAAATTCTATGGAATATCAATACGATTTGCCACTTCGGAACCTAGATGCTAGCATGAATTAATGTGTGGGAGATCTTGATGTGTACTTAGGCAGCATACAAATTCTGTATTATAATTGTAGCAGATATGTCTACTTTTATTATGGTAGCATACAATGCTGCTATATTTAAAGAAAAGATGGCACTTATATTATGAACATCCGTTTTCAGTTGTTGATAGCTTAGTGATACAAATTCCTTCTCTGACACTTAATCTCAGTCTGGAATTATAACTATTATTATTATTACTCTCCAATTTTGGGGGCGTGGGAAAATGGCTTAGCTGTATTTGAATAATCGCTTATAATTACATACACTATACAACATCTATTACCTTGGTATTATAATTACTGAAAAGTAAATCTCTTTCCTACACGGTATATACTCTAATACATTTCTGAGAGGGCTCAGAGGGTTTTTGTAGGTATGTATTTACTTATTTTGCTTAGAATTGCTTTTGCTTTTTAAAATAAAGATATGGGGAGGGTGACTGGTCCTTATTTGGGAGCAGTCATCTTGCTGATTTTGAAAAATATCTCTAAAAATGTCTGTGTAAAACACAGCTCTTCCAGGAAGCCTTTCACCAACCTGATTCCTTCTGCCAAAAATGTTAATAAAATTGATGCATGAAAAATATATCTCAAAATAACAACTGCGAAGAAACTCCTGGAACATACTAGTTGTGCACTCAACGTTTTTCCCAACCCTTCTCCCTGCTTCCTCATATGTATGCTGTCTAGATAGACAGTATGATCTGTGCAGCATGGATCTTGGACTAGATTCTCTGCTGCATGCAGCTTCGTCTGGCCACTGCAGAGAGGAAGTTTTAACTGTCTCCTTGATTCTCTACTTGGCTTCAGGCTTCTCTAGCATGTGCCAGAGAGCAAGCAAGTACCCAAAGAGATGATTCACCAGCTGAGGATAGCTGGAAGGTTGCATCCTCTTCAGACCCTTGATGTGCACTGGTACTCTAGCAGGTAGTGTCTACACTATCTGCACCAGCTTTCTCTCTGATGGGTGCTTGCTCATACTGAAGGGGGATCTCTAGCTAAATGGAGGTGCAGCCAGCCAGCATGTTCTTTGTATCATGTGAGCAGTGGAGAGAATCTGTCCCCTTGACTTCATCTCATCTGTAAGACATTCAGCATACACACAAATAATACTAAATTTACTCTGGTATTATATTTCTTTAGAAATCACACACTTAATCTCAGGTATATTGCCTACTGTCGCACTGTCAGCAGGCAATTGTGAGACAAAAGACTGTAGCATAGCAATGCATTCCTTTAACAAACTCAGTTAAGGTTGGGAAAGCTCCTTCTCCGAATTTCTTTGCTTTGTGAATTTAAATCTCAGACGTAACATTTTAGCAACTTGGTTGTTTTACATTAAATTGTTCCACAGGGCAGAACTAGAGGTCTCTGCAGAAGATAGGTGCGAAGAAGTAGAGTATTATATAATTTAACAAGACCTTTCAGATTTGCAGCTGTGAATTGTAAGGTTAATAGGTTTTTTCCTGTTGAAACTGTGGCACTTTTGAACTCACATAGAAATTAATAGGCAGCTATGCATAGGATTTGTTATTTTAGCAGTGAACTTCTTTATATACAACAGAATGCCTCTGGTGTTCTCTACTGTCCAGCGTATGCTTCATTTTTACATAAAGAGATCTTACAAAGTTATTTCTTATTGTCCATTCCCCTGTTATTTTGTGCACGGTATTCCGGTCGGTCTTCGCAGCAGTCTCACAGGTTTGTGACATGAAATGTAAGAAATAACTGTTCTTTTCAAAGTGTCACTTTAGCTACAGTATATTACAACAGAAATATTGGCACCTAGTCTATCTGAATAAAAGTTGAAATGGAGCTTCCCTTTTAACCCCATCTTCCCCACCCTTTTAGCTATTCATAACTTTCTCAAACAAACTGGTGAATGCAATTGTTCAGGCTTATTCTTCAGCCAGATTCAACTCTTTTTTAAAAAAGAAATCTTGCTAGCACCTCTGAGTTTAAGATGTATTTAAAATGAACAGAACAACACAAATAAAAAAAAAACTCATCCCATGTAATAATGCTTATCACTTATACAGTGCTTTCTGTGTTCAACGTGCTTTGCAAAAATTAATCCTCAGTGCAGCCTGGGAAAATAAGTATTTTAATCCCAATTTACCAGATACGGAAACTGAGACAGTAATGAAGAATTTGCATAAGAATATATGTGTAACTTACCAACTCTACACACACTATTTAAAGTTGGCTTGATTGCATATTCTTTCCTTTGACACAAACATTAGGTGCATCTATTTATCCTAAAGTAGTCTTGAAAAGACTGCATGAGTTTTGCAGAGCTGCAATTTTGCACAGATCACTTGCACTAATCATCTCTCCTAGATGCCTCTGAAAATCTTAGCCAAACAATTCAAATGTAAAAGTTTTGTACAGCAACTGAACCTTATTGTGCCTCTCCTGTTTAACCCTAGAAGAGCTACTGGTGGATCCCTTCAGCTTCTGTGGGTGAAAATCTTTCCTTCTTTTCTGCTTACATGAAGAAGTGGTTGCTAGAAGGGGATTCATATGGACAACTGTTACATTCCAGTAATTCTCCACAAACCTGTAGGTGACATGATACTACACCTGCTCTATCACAAGTGTCAAATGAGAATTTAGGGACAAGGGGCATACTCTTCGTTGTTTCAGACTATTGAAGTTGAGAGAGGAAATTCACCTACAGTTTTTCTACACCCTGACCTGCTCAACATTTACTCAAGCTTCTAGTGTGAATAATCTATTTCAGAGGGGATTGCAGGCACTGGACCCTAGGATGTAGGCAAAAATCAGAGCCTTCCTTTGTTCCTGATTGACACAGTCTGAGAAAGCAGAAGTTGGTTAATAGATTATTTCAACTTTCTGTGCTATGCTTTGGTGAATGAGATCAAGATCAGGCCATAAGCATGAAACAATCTGACTAAAACCCTCAATATTAGAGGATTCCAGTAAAATAGTATTTCATTGTAAGAAACCTGACTCTCCTACTAAAGCAGAGAGAAGAGAATGCTTTTTGCTCCCATGAAGAAATCAGTGCCCTATTTGGCTACTTTAATGAGACCAGTGAGAACTTTTGCATGCCACAGTAAGTTCTAGTCATCACTGGAACCTATCTTGATTGAAAGCTGCTGTTGCTTCTATCCAACACAGGCTAAATAAAACAAATATTACTTTTGGCACTGACAGCAGTTGTCAGTATGGATGCAACTGAAGTAACAAGCACATCTTGCACATGAAGATAAATGCTAGCAAGAAAAGGAAAACATTTCCGTTTAAGCCAGCTGTTTGCACATCTGTGTTCCTTCTTATACCTGGGGCTTTGTAACATAAAAGACTATTATAGCTTGAAATGTAGGGACTAATTTGTTGAGGTGTTGAGCTGCAGGTGCTCAGCATCTCTAAAAAATCAGACCAATAGCTTTTTAATGGTGTATCTGGGAATCAAGAACATGTTACCTCTGCAAGTGGGTATGGATTCCAATAAAACACACACTAACCTCATGGGAACTAGCATACCCTTGACAAGGATTTCTACTCCAAAAAATCTTTGTAAAAATGGCTTCATGAGGGTCATTATTGATTTATCATTTAATTTATCTGCATATCAAATTTGCTTCTTTTACAAGTAAAAGGATTCTTTTTCTAACTGCAAGCCCTGCAAATTCACTCTCATCCCATATCCAGCAGTCAAACTAGATGCAGTCCAGCCTCATATATCAGCCCCAGTAATACGAGGTCTACAAAGCAAATTGTGCCCTTGTGATGTCTTTGCAAACTCACTTAAGAGAACAAGGTTACATGAGTATAGGTGAGGGCATAATTTGGCCTGCAGGATGATGGTGATGGTTATGTGAGAGATGGAAAGAACCCAGCTTGACTGGATACTCTAGGGTGATTTTGAAGATCTGCCAGTTATGAAAAACAATGTTTTAAGTTGTAAAGTAAGCAAAAACATCAGGAAAATATAATGAACATAGAATCCCATACTGCTATTTTTAGAGTCAATGTATAGGACAAAACTGCACTTTGGAGATGTGGGAATACTCTGAATTTCTATCATGTGGTGAATGGGGGGGGGTGTGGAATTCTAGCACTTTTAAGTAGTTAGGTCCTCTGCAAGTACAATGGAGAAACAATTCAGTTCAGTGCCATTGTAGCTATTTTTTTTTTTTTTGGCAAAATGGGATGGGCTATGGACCAGATTCTTTCCCAATGGATATTACCATACCATTGAAGTTAGTCAGGCTATATACCTTCTTACACAAAGGAGGGCTATGTTTGCTTTTTCATTAGTAACTTAAACCTTTAAGACACCGAATGAAAGCAAGATCAGGTTTATTAGAAATGATTAAATCATTACTCGGCCAAAACAGATCACATATATGTAGTGTTCTTAAATGCCACATCACTTAGTAAATGCTTCATGTCCCAGCCTTGATTCCTTCGGCCTTGACATTTTGTATTTTAATTTCTTTGTAGAGACCTCACTCTTTCCATTTTCTGACTCTTCTAAGACTTTTTTATTTTTGGGAACACAACTCTTACTTTCAGATTTCAAGGCAATCTCTCCATTTTCCTTTCTCTACTCTGGAACTGAAAGCTGTGGTATTGATGGGCAATTTAAGAGCTAATACTGTAGATTTAACTATGTCCAGGCAATAACATTGATTCTAGGATGTCACTTTGGTTCTTTACTGCCTGAGCACTTTCCCTTAATAGTCACAACACACCCTTATCTGTGTTGTTTGCCTCTGCCTGTAATGCACAATACAACAACCACAGCTAGGCTATTTTTACCTACCTGTTCTGTGGGAAGTTATAGGATATATATTTTTCTGATAGAATTTGTGCAGCTTTTTCTGGTCCACTCAGTCAGCTAGTTGGTGTGTAGAACTCTATATTTTTGCTTTAATCAAGGAGGGACTTTTAGAATGTTTTTATTGGTTGGCTGTCTTTTTCTAATATGAAATAAAGATAACTTCCTTTGTCACAGGAAGGCAAATCACTTAATGAAGGGGGCTGATCCTGCAAACCCTCTCTTCTGCACATGGCCCTTACCATTAAAGTAGAGTCTGTAGTTCTATGAATAATGGTTAGCTGACTTGGGCCCTGCCTAAATAGTGACTTTGCAAATACAAACCTACTAAAGGATAATGAAAACTCATACCTTGAATGATATTATTAATTCTTCTTCTTCTTATTATTATTATTATATTTTAAAATGGCAAAAAAGTCTTAGTTAATGAAGATGTTAGGTTTTTCCAGTAACAGTTTGTGCTCTTCCAGAATGCTGAGTTTAGCAAAACTTAAACTTCAAAAACAGGGAAAGACAGAATTAAGGTAAATGCCCCTGTAACCTTAACTCTGTCCCCTCGGAGCTGACAAGAGCCACTGGGAAATGTATGTATTGCACTCTAGCAACATTTGCTGTGTTATCTATATAGAATGGTGGAGGAATAAGCTGGAGCAGTTTAGAAGAATGTGATTGTGATACAAGATGTGGGAATCAGTTTTAGGAGAGAGGAAGAGTGTGAATGTGTATCTTGGGGTTCCAGTCAGAATCATTTCAATACGGAATTGTTTTGGTTGTGTCTGTAGCAAGCAGGGATGTAAAAATGTTTAACTTAAAATCCATTTAAACATTCTAAAACTAGAAAATTTAAAAGTTAAACACTGAGGATGAAAGGTGGTGGGTGCTTCTGGCTGCTGGAAAGCTGAGCTGAGTCAAGCCCTGCTGCAGCTCAACTTCCTACCAATTGCAGAGCCCAGGTACGGCTCACCTCCTCCCCTGCTACTTGCTGAGCCCTGCTGCAGGGAGCCAGCCCAGCTGTTGCTCCCTCTGCCCCTCTCCTCCCCTCCCTGTTTAAATGGTTTAAACATTTAAAATATTTAAATAGTTGATTACTGTTTAAATGTTTAATCTTTTAACGTTTTATGTCCTTAGTAGCAAGGCAAAAGCATCTTTTTGCCATGGACATTGTCAGTAGTGAGGTGACATATGGGAGCAATCTATGAGTTTAAAGATGGGTAGGAGAAAGTACAGGGTTAGGTGATACCCATTGTGCAAGCGTGAGAGGGCTCTATAAAGTCATCATGAAGTGCCTGTTAAATTTTACTGTTGTGATAGTCTGTCCGAGGAGTAGGCTCAGTGTGTGAGCATAGGGTAAGTGCAGATAGTTCTCATCCATTACAATAGAAAGGCTAAACGTGTGTGTTCTGGGAATGGTGGGGCACTGCTTAAAGAGGGAAAAAGTAAGGGTGCATAGGCATTTCCCTTAACTTGGTATGGCCTGGTTTTCAAAGGTTGGAGCTTTAGTGAACTCAGTGTTTTGCAAGGGTATGAGCTACCACTGAGCAACCTTAACACTGTGCTAATGAAAGATTTTTGCCATTTAAATTTCCCAGTTTTTTTAACAGAAAGAGAAATGTTTGCTGGTAAATATTACTGCTCATTGAGGCAGTAGTAGTTCTCATCCAGGTTTGCAGCTGATAGGCTATTGTGGGCAGGAAACAGAAGATATAAGCTGGATCTGCACTATAAAGACTGTTCACATAAACCCATAGTGTAAGTGCAGCCTACACTGCTGGAAAGGCTTTTCTGCTAGGGGAGGACCACCACCTGCCTGAACAAATTAGTTTCTGTTAATGAAGCTGCACCTACATTGGGGAAGGTTCCGCTCAGCTGTGTTGGTCAGGGGTGTGGATTTTTCACACCCCTGAGCAGCGTAACTAGTGACCAATCTCTTAAGTGTAGACAAAGGCCTACCTCTTATGGAGTGGTTGTCATCGGTAGATCTTGAAAAACTTGACATCATTATTCTTATTTTACAGACAGGAAACTGAGGCAGGGAGAGAAGATGTGACATGCCCAAGGGCCACATCAAGCTAGTGGCAAACCTAAGAACAGTGGCAGTCAGGTGTCCTTTCCACTAGGCCATGTGGTTGCTGTATGAGTCTGCCATGCTTCTTCTTCCTCTTGTGTATTCTATTATATTGGAATAGGGATAATGGCCATGCTTTAAAATGTTTGCAGTGTGCTAACAGGACTGGTGAGAGAAATGTCATCCATGGTCTGTGTCCCAAAACCTTGGCAGTTTTATTAAATGGTGGCTACAGTAACTCTACACATGCCAAGGCAGACTGGTGTCTCTCTTCCACAACTTGCCATCCTATTTCCTGCAACACATAGTCCTGCCCCTACCCCTCATATCTTGATCTCCTCTCCCCTTCATCTCATTAAGCCATTCGCTGGTGTAGCAATAGCTTTTAATGATAAAATGTTGCTCCTAGCTGTCTCCTGCCCTGTGCTGCTGCATAAACTGATTTCATGCAGCAGCTTACTGGAGAGTCACATGCTACTTTGATTATGTGATCTAAATTGCACACTAAGTTGAGTCCCTCCTTCCCACTACCCATCCCCAGCTAGGGCTCCCAGTCTTGCTTCAATCAGGTTTCCTCACTGGCCACACAACCACCCAATTTACCTCTCCTCCGTCTTCCGAATGTTCTGCTGTATTCAGATTGCCCCCAAATAAAAAAGTCTTTTGGGAGAATCATATTGGGGGACTATGCCTGTTTGTTTTGGGGTTTGTTTTTTTATGTTCATATTTCTGTCCTGGGCCAGATTTGAATTTGCGGTGCATGAAGTGGTGCTCAGCTTAGACAACCATAACATGTCCTTGGAGCCTTATAGCTCCTGTGATGTAGAGGCAGTTTTCCAGGTAGTTAACCTCCCTCTGCACAGCGACAGTGTAATCTAGTAACTGGTATGTTTTAGAACTGCTTGATGCATGCCTACTTGGAGAAACAAACTCTTTCCCAGAAAACATTTAAATCTGATTCCTCCCGAAGGGTTGATGAGTGCTATGCACCCTGTTAGGATAGCCCTTGTGTGTCCGGTGAATTGATCTGAGCTGTGGTTTGATCTCTTTGTTTTTGAAACAAAAAACTGGCAAAATGTGTTATGTTTTAGAAGAGCTGGGGGGAGGCATTCTGAAAGCTATAACTCAGGAACCCCTTTGTCAAAGGGCACTACATTTGGATCCATGACTTGAACACAAGTCTCCTCACATTGTTTTCTGCTCTTGGTAGCAGAGAGTGCTGGGCAGAGTCATTTTCTGCACCAACTTGATAATGGTGATTTCTTTCCTTTCCTTAACTGGCCCCCCATGATGAACACCAAATTTCCAGGCAATCTATGTAGATAAATGGATTTTAGAGCACTTAAAACAGTTGAGCTTTATACAGAAAGCAGATCTGAACCATAACTATAGCAGAGCAGTTTCCCTGCCATAATGCCACTGCATTTTTATAGGTTGTTTCACACAAAGCAAAAAATAAAAAAAATTAAAATTACTGCCTGAAGCCTTTCATACTTTCTTAGAAAACACAAATAAAATTATAGCATCTTCAGTTTGATCTAGTATTCAACACATTGTAACCCCCCTCCCCCCGAACTTGTGTCAGTGCTTGATTAAAACACCTACACAAATATTCATGAATACTTATCAGGAAAACCCTTCCAATCCTATTTTCTTTTGCTTTCATGCATTCTGTAAGCCTTATGATTAATGAATAAAATTTATGTTTGGAAAACTGCATTCAGAAATTGTATTAATTAGTAAACATTAAAAATTCCTCCCAAAACACACAGATTCAGCATTTCAGTGTGCTTTTTAAAATTATTTCAAGAAGATTCAAACTCTAAAAATGCCTGGAGTCTCATCTCTCTCCATACACACATGCATCTCTCATTGTCAGTGGCGATTATGTGCAGGATGGAGAGGAAAGCAGACAACTTGAAGAGCCTTGAAATAAATGTTTAACTATGCATACTCTTAATACTTGTGTACATTGTCCATTTAATGGTGGTTTAGATCCCTGTTTTGACCCTTAGATGCTAATAGAAATGATTAATAATAATAATAATATATTTCACTGGTTACCTTTGCCATTTTAGGCAGGTATAGCAAGGTGGCATAGCCTCTTTCCAAGACCGATGGGAAGGGACTGCCATTCAACCTCTGGAAAGCAGAGGAAAGAAAGACATACCTACTGCAACAGAAACACAGAAGTGGAGGGAGAACAAGAACAGAATGTATAAAAGGTGAGCCTTATAGCGTAGTCAGAGACGAGCTGCTGGAAGAGGAGGCCATCTCCTACCAGCTGCTGTAGGGAGGAGCTGGCAAGGAACCTCTCCTACTTTGAGGACTCACTCAACCTGCCTGAGCAGTTGAACAACCTAGATGGTAGGGCTTGCTTGGATTGCTGCTGGTGGAGGCAGTACTATGCAACCATAGTTGTCACCTCTTGAAGCAGCAGAGTACCTGTGTAGACAGGAGAAGCTTGCTGAGTTAACTTGCCCTGTCAATCAGAGTAAAAAAAAAGGCACACAATCAAGAAAAAATAACATAATTTATAGAAAACTTGTCTTTAAAAGGAGGGGAGAAAGGAAGATCTGAGGAACTGTAGACCAGCAGTCTGACTTGAATACCTGAGAAGGTACTTAGGCAGTGTGTAACATGTGCAGTTTGCAAATACCTGGTGAATGAAGGGGTAGTCACTAGCATACAGCATAGATTTGCTGAGAGCAAATCATGCCAAGCCAGCTTGATTTCCTTCTTTGACCGGGTAAGTGATTTGATGGGTAGGAGGAATGCCTTGGACAAGGAATTTGACATGGTCTCACATGACTTTCTGCTAAATAAGCTGGAGAAATCCTCAGTAGAACTACCATTAAATGGATACATAATTGATTAAACAACCACAAACAAAGAATAATTATTAATGGAATGTTGTTAGATCGGAGGGGAATTTCAAGCGGGGTTCCACAGGGATCTGTTCTGGATGCAGTGATAACATTTTTATTAATGACTTGGATGTAGGAATGGAGAATATACTGATTAAATCTGCAGATGATATAAAGTTGGGGGGGGGGTTGCCAAAACTTCAGAGAATGGAGCTAAAATTCAAAGGCATCTTGCTAAATTGGAGATCTGACCTCCACACAAGAAAATGAAATTCAGCAAAGACAAATGTAAGATGCTACACTTAGGGAAGAAAAACCAAATGCAACAAATACAGAAGGAAGATAACTCACTTGGAAGGATTTGAGAGCTGTGGTGGATCACAACCTCAACGTAAGTCTGCAATATAATGTTGTTGGCAAAAAAAAAAGCAAAAGTGGGTTTCATTAACGGAAGCATAGAGTGTAAGTTATGGGAAGTGAGAAGACTGCTGTATTCAGCTGTTTAGGCCTAAACTAAAATTTACTGTGTCTGATTTTGGGCACTAGTGTAGAGAAACTGGAAAGAATCCTGAGGAGAGCAAAGGAGATGATGAAATGGATGGAATGCCAGCCATATGAGCAAAGGCTGAGGGACTGGGTGCTTTTAGTTTGGAAAAGTGGAGATTAAAGGGGCATATAGGAGTACAGTTCTAACTCTTAAAAGGCTGCTATAAATAAAGATGGAGAAAAGAAGTGGAATTTCAGTAGTGCCAGTCCTCTCCTTAGGAGTGAATTTCATCTAGGAATAAAAATATAATAGCAATAATTACATATGAATCCTAAAATGTGTAAATCTAGTCTGGATCTTTTTCCTGTTTCTATTGCAAGAAGAAGAAAGAGTGGGTTACTTCTGGGACCAGCAACCTCTTAATCTATTGGACATCTATTACATTTCCTCCTGGGGCTCAATATCTTGACGTCATCTGCAGATATACAGTAAACTGTTATGGATTAAAAACATCTCTTTTATTTTGTGTACCTTTTCCCCATAAAGAATAAATCAATTAGGCATTTAATTACCAATTTCTTACATTATTTGAAAACTCGGCCCTTGTATTTCTCATTAATGGAGAATTCAGGAAAATATATTTTAAGCAGAGAGGTTGATTGATGGCTAAGTTTTAAATGAACATCAATGTAGATACAATTATACATTAAGTAACGCAAACCAGGAAACTACAGACATAGAAATACTTTTTGCTGTAGTTTTAAGTGCATTTATGTGAAGTAGTAAATATTAAATCCAGTGATGTAGACTTGCCATTTCCATCATGTTCATAGTGAACCATGCACAATTAGGTTTTTGAATTGGAGTCTAAGTATTATAGTGTTCAATGTAATGATGTACTGGATGTTGGAAAAAGTCATAGAACCTAATGTTTTCTGTCTTCAATTTAATGCCTAATATAATTATATGTTCTCCTAATTTGCACAGATAGCAATTTATGACTTTATGCTAGCTGCTTGTTTACTGAATTGATGCCAGGGTTTTTAAAAATGGATTCTAAAAAGCAAAATATAATATCTACTACATCATAATTTTAAATGTTTAAAAATACAGTTTGAATGTGTTTATTTTTGTAATACTATAAACAGTTCTGATTTAAGAATTACTGATTACTTGGGCAGCCCATATCTTCCACTGTAGGGCGAAAATATGCAGGAGGGTTGTGAGTATTCAAAAAATTCTACAAATTTGTTCTGTGCAATTTCTCAATATAAGACTAAGTGCAAATGGCAGCTTTTCACTCTGCAGACCCCAAAGATTTTCAGGAATGCCAGCAGCCATCTTGCATGTTCTAGACATGAGGAAATGTCCACCTTTCATAGCAATGCAGTTTTCTTCTGAGATCCCTTACCACATGTGATATAGAGCAGTGTTTCCCACCTGGTGTGCCACAGCATACTGGTGTGCTGTCAGGCCTGAGAAGGTGTGCCACAAAATTTTTTGAAAAACTACTCAAACAGCTCTGGATTGGCTCATTGGCTCATGAATATTCATGAGTGTATTTGGAAACTACATGGTGGTGTGCCTCAAATTAATTAAAAGTAGTAAAGTTTGCCATGGCAGAGAACATGTTGGGAGCTGCTGATATAAAGCAAGAAAGTCATCAGGTGCTGAGAAGGGCATGCCACATAGGGTATCTCTGTTATGCTTCCTATGAAACAGTGGCATCCAACCAGATGAAGTGAGCAAGGAGATTCTTCAGCCAGCATAAGGGAATAACACAGTGTGTTGGATGTTTCTCTGACACTTTTCTGGGTTGTATGGCCTTTTCCATTTCCTCCCCCTCCTCATTCTGCATTGCACTATTGAGTAGAAGAGGGCATAAGGCACCAGATAAAGACTCTGGCAATTCCATGACAAAATATTTTGAGTTTAAAAGACACATTTATATTATTTGTCCCTAAGGTTCAGCTGTTTTTTTTTTTTGTTTGTTCGTTTCTTTGGTTTTTTTTTTAACTTCACATGGTCTGAATAGAAGAAATAAACTCTCCTCAAGGGTAATTTTTCAATGCTGCTTGAAAGTATCTGAAGAAGTAGTTAGATTTTGCTTTTTATGTGTGCAAAACTCTGGTATGATACTTAAGCAAACAGAGGAGGAAACTATAACCAGATATAAAAATCCCAAGGTCTTTATGTATTAAAAGTGCCATTCTTCTGGAAAGTGTGTTTAATAGATTGTTGGGTTTCTGAAATGGAGAAAAAGAGGAAATCATTCAATTTATGGAAGTTTGATAAACTTCCAGCGGGCATTTTTGCCTTACAGTGAAGTGTTCAGCTGAAATATGATAAGAGTTAATATAAAGGTGCAGGTGCCATAAGGCATAGAATGTAAACTCCTCCTTCCCCCCCTCCACATTTTTTTCTTCCATTTCTCAGCATTGTGTATGAGCAAGAAAAAGGTCCTTGAAAGAAACATTATTGTACATTATACTAATGGACATATACAGTTCAGAGAATGGGATTGGTAGAACTATTTTCTTTTTACAAATAACTTTTAAGGCATGTTTAGTAAAATTGTGATTAGGTTCACTAGCTTGGGTCTGGCATGAACAGTGCAAGCTGAAGCATGAACTCAAGCAGTATTTTTCCATTTTGCTTCAAAATAAACCCTGCTACATGTTTTTTGAAGTGTGGAGCAGAGGAGTTACTGTGCTAGTTTAGATGAGGGTATTATCTGTTACTTACACATATTAACATGCTTGTTTTCTTCTGGGCAGTGCTGTGAACAGATTCAAATATATATCCTAATGGTTCTCCACCAGATAACCACAACTGATTTAGGAATTACTAGAACCGTGTGCAGAGCCTATTGAATGTCCTTTTCCCATTTCTTTGACTGTTAGGTCAGAGAGGAAAAGTGCTATCTTCTCCTTATAATCTTGGCCAGCCCTAGAGAACATATCTGTTAAATTCGGAATGCCAGAAGTACCATAAGGAACTGAAGGCATCCTTCCTGTAGCACTGACTATTAATCATTTTTAGGAATAAAAAACACATTGTTCTGCCTGTAAATTTTTATATTTTCCCATCTCATATCCTACTTTGCATCACTGAAACCATGATTTGGTAGGAAAACATTTTTGCTCGAAGAAAATAGTTAAATGTAATCAAAAATAAACTTGTTAAAATAAAATTTCTTTTTTCCCTGCTTTCCTTGCCTCCCCCTCATTGCTCTCCAAGCAAAATTTCTATAATAACTGCTGGCCAAAACGGTGACACTTCACCCTTGATAGGTGCTTTTTGTTCAGTTTTAGCTTCAACTACAGCAGTGACACAGTTCAGGTTGATCACTAATAGAGAAAGTATTATATTCCTTTGATGCAGAGGCTGAGGCACAAAGACTACTGTTTCTTCTGCAGAAATAAAGTAAAGGTGACAAAATAGTTTTTCATAAATATTAAAAGCAATTTAAGCAAAATTATTCAGCAAAAATGATTTCATTTAATCTCTCTGCAATTAAAAATAAATGTTAAATTAATTAGGAACATTTCTCAAGTGAATTGCCATGAGATTAAAATAATGGTCTGTATTAAAGTATTCCTTTTTTAAACTATGGTGTCTGTCTGATTTGTTAATATTAATATGTTTTTTAACAGATACTGCATAGTAAAAATTAAGCAAGCACATAATTTCTTTAACAATTTAAACAGTGGCCATATTTTTTGATGCATTCTACTAGTTTCATTGGCTGTAGACAAGAGAAAAATTAAGCTCAGTGTATCCAGAAGAGATAATAGAGACACATTTAGGGAAGGGTAGATTTTTGGATTCAATCAATATAACAGAATAAATAAATTTATATCCAGAATCCTGCTTTAGAGCCTCATTCAGTAAGGTATTTTATGTATGTGCCTAACTTGAAGTACTTAGGCCCTAATTCAGGAGAGTAATTGAGCATTTGAACAGGGGAAAGCACTTAAACAAATAATTAATTTTGCATTTGCTTATGTCCAATTAGTTTCAGTGGACATTAAGTAAATACTTAAAATTAAGCAAATACTTAATTTACTAGGGAGGCTTTTCTGAACAAGGAACATAAGTCATTCTGTCAACTTAAGTGGGTCAAGGCACACACTTTAGTATCTTACTATATTGAAGCCTGAGGGCTCAGTGATTCTGAAGGTCATTTTTGGCACTGATTTCCATGTGAGCAAGATCAAGACCTTTGTTTTTGTTTAGGGAGTGGAAGACAAACCACATTACTAAAACGTCAATCTTCTCTTCACTGAGTATGTTGGTTTATAAATATGCTCTACGTTAGAGGGTGAAATATGAATTCTGGGATAATTCTACACTCTGTTTATAGCACCTAGCCACTTCTACATTGCAATGTATATTTATTTTACCTTCCTTTCAGTCACCAGATTCTGGCCACTGCTGAAGGCTGGATATTGTTCTAATGAGATATGGCAACTATTACGTTCTTTTTAGAAACATGCCGGGATGATGAATGCAAAACGAAAACCCCCGTGAAACTAAGAAATACATTTCAATTATTTTAATAACAGTGTCGTAGTTTTATTATCCATTAAATTCAATTCATGTGGAAATATTAATTCTGATATTTCTATTTTTCTGGGTACTATATTCAGGAGATAGATGACAAAAACTGTACAATTAAAATAATATTTGGGAGCCTCTTTACATCTTAGAAAGAAAGCAAATGAGAGAGAGAAATTTCATCTACTATGCAATGACTTTTAAAGATTATGAAATTTCATTTGTGCTATGCAGCAATACCAGTGTGACCATAAGAACATCCTTGTGCTAAAGGGAGGGTGATCCCTTGTGTCTAGCAGTGAGTTTCAGGTGGTATCAACAAATCCATATACACCAACTCATTATTATTATAATATGTATCTAAAAAGTGTCATGTAATATGTTACTGAAAAACTAACAAATCACTCGTAGTACTCTTGTGTAATGTGCGTATGGTCAACATTCAAAGGATTATACAGATGTGTTAGAATTATGACTAAAATATATTTAGAATGTTTAAGGAATGTAGTTCAGATTCTTTGAGTGTGTAAATTGTGACCAGAGACAAAGAAAAGCACATTTCTATGCCATGCAAACCGAGCCATGTGGAGAGCAAATGGGGAAAAAGTGATCACTTAAGTCTCAACAGAGAATGGATGCTGCACCCTTCCTTTCAGAAAGCCGTTCTGTCTCTTGGAACAGGGTCACTGGACTTTTAGAAAGACACTTTCCAAACATTTACTGGAGTCTAAAGACAATGGAAGAGAAAACTCTAAGTTATTCTTCGGCCAAAGAGACAAGACAGATCAGTGCCTTGGATTCTGTTAGAGTCCTGATTAAGCACTAGTCAGCCATTGTAGAAAAAGGAAGATTGAAACTACATTGAGCAAAGACTATAGTTTGTTATGTTTTAGCCATTGGAAAGCATATTATTATTGTTGTTTATAAATGTTTCTATTTTTAATCCCTCATACTTGAACTCACAAAAAAAACCCTCTTTTTTGATGGAATAAGGTTTATATGATTTTATCTAAACAAAACTAATGCTTGATTATACTGAAGTGATTAACTCCAGTGATGATAAAAAGCTGCCATTTCTGCCTCTCTAAAAAAGTGAATTTATTAACTTTGGTGACTGTTCCACGAGAGGGCTGGACACTACAGAGAGAGAGTTTCTGGGAAATTCAGGCTGAGGGAGGTGTTTGGGAATACTCTGAAAACAGTAACTGCACTGTGGAACCATGGTATGACTTGCCTTCTCATGTGCTGACTCTTGGGCTATGCCTACACTAGTCAATTAGTCTGGACTAAACAAGCTTAGTCCGGCCTAATTTAGTCCATGTCTACACTAGGCTTTGCCTAGTTCAAACTAAGCAATTTCTTAGTTCAAAGTAGGCAAAGCTTAGTCTGAATTAATAAGTTCAACTGGTTAGTCTGGACTAAGCACTTAGTTCAAACTTTAGGCACAATGTAGACATGGACTAAGCCTTAGTTTGAACTAAGCCATTAGTTTGAACTAGCCATGCTTCCTAGTTTGAACTAAAAAGTTAGTTTGAACTCGAATGCACAGCTAATTTGAACTAAAAAGCCGTGGTTAGTCCAAACTAGCCTGAGGTTAGTTCAGACTAACTTTGGACTTTTTTAGTTCAGACTAGCAAGTCTGAACTAAAAAAATAGATGTAGGCGTACCCTTGGCTTCCAGGCTGTGTGCTACAGCAGCATTTAATACTATCCAGAATTTCAGAACAGATGGTAATTCAATCCTTTACTGGTCTGGGTTGAATCTCAAAAATACACAACTTTCATTTAAATTTAAAAGTTCAATGAGAGAGAATTGTTGAGAAGTCCAGAAAAATGCAATATTGATTTTCCATTCCTCATCCTAGTTCACTAGGGACTGGATTGTTTTAAAGGGTTAAAACCCAGCAGCTTCCACTGGGTAAAATGCTCTTGCCTTGAATATCAATGGTCAGAATTTCATCAGTCTTAAATTACAATTATGGCCAAGTTTTCAGAGCAGCTCAGCTCCCATTTAGATGCGTAAATGAAAGAGATGCATTTTCACCCAGCTGCCCCAGACCTACTAAATATGTTAGAAATTCTGGCTATAGACTTAGGAGAGATTCCACTTACATTACTTTGTTTTGAATACATATAAGCATAAGCATATTTTAGTTTTAAAACTCTCATTGTAATAAATGGGAGAGCGCATTTTAAAAAATTGCTTCTGTAGTCTTGTATCCACAATCAATCGTGGGCCAAGATGATAGAATTTAGACATTCAGCGCTCTAATTCTGCTTGCAAACCAGACAGATGTCTAAATTTATGCTTTCAGTTGATTACAGCTTCACAAATTTTGGCACAAAATTATAGCCTGGACTGAGACCTCCTTAAGAATTTATGCCAAAATGTTTGTCCTTCAATATTGTATTCTCCTTTTATGAGACCATTGTTCTTAGTCCCTGTAGTCAGAAGATTACAGCAAGGAAATTTATATGCGAGAAACTACGTAAAAGCTTTTTGGAGAAGAAAAAAACAAACAATTCCACACAATCTCTGGCACTATATAATATTTTTGTTTTGTCGAATGAAGCTACATGTTTACTATATCTTTTCTACTGCACAGTGTGTGTATGGTGAAATTAACTCCTAGGCACAGGTCCAGCAGAAGACCAATATATCAAGTTCTATGTGAGGCCTCCAAATAGGTCTTAAAAGATATATTGGTCTTGTGTTTGCAGTCTGCAAAGGGATAAATTTCATTTATGATAAAAATACAGTTCAACATCTTCTCCACTGGGAACCATCCTTTGACCAGTCGTTAAAGACAAGAAAACCTCAGAAGTTTAGTGGTGAAGGTCAGCTCACCCAAAACTTAAAGGAATTTCAAACAGTTCATGTTCATTAAGCTCAGTTCCTTTCCTTCCTCTTCCCATTTCCTCTCTTATCTCCTTGTGATTGGTTGTAGCTTTTCTGTCCATTTAGATGTCAGACTAATAGACTTAATCCTCTCTAACTTCAGGCAAGTTCTCTCAAGCTGCCTCATTTCTCCTGCCTCTGATTAGGTCATCATAGCAAGAAGTTGGGACAGTATCAATAGTTATCCTCCCACTCTTCCTGAGCAAGAGAAAAGGAAATGCCTCAGCCAGCATTTTTCTGGCTTTGCTTCATATAAACCCGTGCAGAACTAAAGAAATGGCCAAGTTCTGGTTCCAGATACTTTCAAAACCTGGTACCATGTGGGATCTTTATCTAAACCTGAATATTATTGATATCTGGAATATTTAGGAAAGGTATTTAGTTTAGTTTTTCATCCTAAATGATTGTACATGAGTGACTGTGAAAAAGAGTCTGTTGTGTGTAGGAGGTGGTAACCTGCTGGCTTTTGTGTATGAGAAATATTATGTGTATGTGTATCCCCATGTGTATCAGGAATATTATGTAAATACATATTTTGCATTTTTTATTCCCCTATTTTCTCAACTGTGGGCTAGGAAGTATTCTGACAATAGGCACTATAGTCTGCTTTCTTCTAATACTGTCTGAGATTGTCACAGCATTTTTCAATCATAACAGCATTTGGGATTCAATTATCTATATTGGCAGCACAGGGAAGAGGGGCTACTGAAGAAACCTTCATAAAATTACAGAGCTGAATCTGGCATTGTAGGAAGCTCTGAGCATTTATATAACCTAAAAATGCTCTTTGCAGAAGATGTGATAATTTTATACAGGCTTATAAAACAAAGAACAATGACGGAGGAGTGTATCAGCTCAGGATACAATCATTACCAAGCTGACAAGGAACACTCTCAAACAATTGGAATTATATTAAAATAAAATGTGATCTCTCTCACATATAGCTTGTACTCCTCAATATTAAATGTGGGATTAAATCCCACCACCACAATGAATAGATTTTTTACTTCATATTTATTTTAAAAGCTGCCCATTTTTCACACTTTCCATTTCTTCTATTCTCCAACTACATGTATTTCTCATTCAAAATTAGTTAAAACTTCAACAGGGGAAGGTTACATCTCATAGAGTCCCATCTACTCTGCCGTTGTTAAATTTGCAGGAGATGGATGACTCAAAGCTTTTGAAATGAATATGTACATTATTTATTATCTCATTTATTAGTATGTTATTACTGAAATATGTATTAGAAAAACATTGGAATTTATTACAATGTATAATAAATTATTTAAAGGTTCTAAATTCCATATCTGATAATATACATGCAAGTTTTTTATTGGACTTTATCTTAGAAAACAGGATAGGTCACTGTCAGTATTAGCAAAAAAAGAGCCTTGGGAATTGGAATAAATAGTCCCTTAGTTGTTAGTCCTAGAACATGCTGTGGAAGAAGGAAGGTACATAAAATAGAAAAGTTTTCAAGAAAAATAATCTTTATTCTATGTGGTAGCCATTTTCTTTCATTTAGCTTTCTATTCTAGCAAGTGCTAGAGAAACTAGTTTGAATGAGATGTCTGACCCATAGCTGTTTCCATTCTATCAAACAAACCAGAATCAAATTCCTTCCAGTTAAATAGATTAGCATTTCATTTTCCTTGTCTTGCCTTTTAAATCCTTGGTTTTTCTCTGTCCCAAATCATTCACATCCCTACACATGTTTTCTCTCATATTTTGGCCTTTTTCACATTCTGTTTAAATCAATGAAAAGACTCTCAGTGACTTGAGTTTGCTTTAGAACAAGTCCCCTTGAACTGATCACTAATTTTTCTTCTATTAATATAATCAACAAGGCTTCAAATGAAGATTGTAGTTAATAACAGTGATGGACTGTAGCAACATAAGAAAAATAGACCAAACTGATTCATGCTGTAACTGCATTCTCTCCAATTGAATTGTGCCAAAATTAAATCAGTCTATTAATCTATGTTTCCATACTATCTCTTTTTGTACTCTTTTCACATAATTCTTATATAAAGTTTCATCTAATGACCAAATCCTGCAAACACTCATCTATATGCCCAACACTCATATGAGCAGTCCCCACTGATGTCAATGGGACTATGAATATGCATAAAACATTGTATGTAAGTGCTTGCAGCAATTGGGCTTTAGTCAATGAATTTAATACTATGCTTATGGAATCCCTATTTTTCCTATACAAAATTCTCTTGTAGTACGTGTTGTAAAATTAAACACCCTCAAAGTTACAACTCTAGTAATAACTGCCTGAAGTTCTGAAATTAACTTTTCTGGGAAATAACTACTTCAAAGCCTAGTTATATGCTTCCTCCACAAAAAAACAAACAAAAGAAATTTTATATATTTTAATTTACAGCCACAAAGAACTTAATTAGCAGCAATGCATGTGAGACATGTACCTTATGCATAATTTCCAGACAGCACTAAGCTTCCAATATAGCAATGGAATCTGAGAACTATTTACAGGGACTATATCAGGATATGCAGAAAAAGGACTCAGTGGGATCTGTCAATCAACCTTTATTCCTCTGTATTTTAAGGGTAATTTCAAGGACAACTATGCTTATTGCCTGTGTGAAAAAGAACCTCCAAAATCAGAGCCATTAGACACTATTAAATGTATTGACATCCTAGTTTCTGTGTTTTAGTGAAAAAAAAAACATAATTAAACTGCCTATGATGTTCTTTCACCAGCCATTCCTAAATAGGCTTTTAATGACTTGCACCTTGATGTACTCTCATTCCATGTGAACTATCTGCAACTATTTTTTTCATGTAACCAGTTTTTACAAACCAACATATTCCATAACTAGATAGTGGCATAAAATAAATGTGAAATGTAAATGAAATTCCCTCAGAGGCACTGGTCCTCATTTTGATCACTTGGTGGTGACAGTCAGAAGTAAATCCACTTTCAATCGCTGTAGTTATATCAGACTTGTTGAAGAAGGAAATAAAATTGCAATGTTCATTGGAGTACCCAGAAGTTCTTGTAATCTTATGTTCCCACAAAACAAAATTGTTACCAAAACAATTTTTGATCATTTATTTCACACTGAAAGTAGTTTTTAAACACCTGTGTAAGAGTAATGGATAAAATTATTAATCATATAATATTACTTTAGCATTATTCATAGTGAAGGGATCTGAAAATGTTTTACTGAGCCCTTGTGTACATCACTTATCCCCTCCTGAAATGCACTTGACTAGTATAAACTAGTTCTAAAGCAGGGGTGGTCAGATTGTGGCCCACATGCCACATCTGGCCTGTGAGAGGGATCCTTTTATCCAATCTGCCAGATAAGCCCCTGAACCCCCTGCAATGATCTCTTCTCCCCTGCCTCACTCAGCACTGGCAGAGTGGGAAAGGGGGGCCTTGGGACAGAGCGGCCGGGCTGGCTCTGGGCTCCACCCTACCCCTGGGCCAGCTGGCCCACCCCCAGGAATGGGCCAGTGCACCTGTTTGCTCCACAGTTAATCTGGTTTTGTACATAGGCCTAGCCTGAGCATGGGGGTGCTGCTCCCCACTTCTGACACCCATCCTTCTCCTTCCATGTACAGTGGCCATGCCCTGACTGGAGTGCAAAGGCTGCTTCTCTCCTAATAGTGATGTTCTGGTCATTGATCCTTAGGGACTGAGTGAGAATAATTTTGTAGTCTGGGGTTAGAGCAGTAACCCAGGAAGTGAAGGACCAAAAAATCCACCTTCCCCTTTTCAGTGTATAATTATATAGAAAGTTGAACAACATTAACAGGAAAGACTGAGAAAGACCCATCCCAGAATAGTCAATAGTTAGGTCTTTCACTGAGGAAGAAGAAGATCTGGAGTTAAATTCCTGTTCTGAAGTAGGACCACTGCCTCCTCCTCTGTCCATTTAGTGACTAGCACCTAACTCTTTAAAAATGTTTTGGCTCATCCTATTTGGCAAATGCATCAAATTAATGAATAGGGATTTTTTTTTTTACATTTTTTTTGGCAAATAAACTATGTATCTGAAAAGTTTTACCCAATACTCTTTGATAGCTTTGTCTCTTAGTGGCAGCTGCTCAACTCCTTTCCCCTAGACTCTCAAGGATATGACTTTGAATGGTGAAACTACATATAAGTTTTGTTCATGCAGCTCCAGATGATAGGCCCTTAATGCTACCAGTCTCCCTCATATTTCTTACAAGCAGTCTATTTCTTTGTCTTTTAATCTCATTTTTCAGCCTCACCTTGGTATTTCTCAATCTTGGCCCTAATTTTGCTGATTTGAGGCACCAGTAAGCAATTGTGGGAACATTAAACAAGATATATCTTAGTAATAAATAAGACCTCTCATATTTCTTTGTGAGATATGAAAGTACTAAGGATGAGTAAGGACCTGAGGGCAGCCCAACAGTAAATGAATCACAGAGATTGAAAAGGAAGAAAGGTCAACAGAGGTGTATAGATTTCAACTATTCTGGAGACATGTCCTTCACAGGTCTGTCTTGTAGAGTGAGGCCCCACTCAGGAAAGCAACCCTAATCAGGAAAGGTACTTCAGCTTATGCTTAATTGCTTTCCTCAAGAGAGGTAGACTTAAGCATGTTTTTACTTGCTTTCTTGAATCAGAAATGAAGATGGGATAAAGTGAGCATTAATTGTATTTCCACAGGGCATAGTTATATGAATGGGCTTTTTTTTTATTTGTTTGTTTTAATTTTTAGCATAGGCTAAAGAAAAACAGACTTTTCAGAGGTTTTTCTTCTCCAAGTATCCAAGAGCAGAAGAGAAAATGTGAAATCCAAAGCAGTCATTTTTAGGCCCTAATCCAAACTCCACAGAAGTCAATAAAAAGAAGATAAACTTTAGTGAGTGCAGAATCCATATTTTGACAGGTAGAAAGAAAAAAAGTGTATCAAATAAGAATGAGAAAAGGGGCTTGGAAGCAAAAAAAAAAAAAAAATACCTACTCCTATCTTCCTAAACACTTTTCCCCATAGCTTATTATGAACCAATTACTTCTTGTGGTTTCTGTTTGGTACCAGAAACAGAAGTGTAGAAAAATTCCTATAATACAAGGACAGCATCCTTGTAGTATTTCCTATATGATCAAAAGAAAGGACATATGGGGACTTCTGGAAGACCAATTTCTTATTGCAGTTTCCAATTTTACTTTTGAAGGCCCAATACCAGTCAAGGTTGGTGTCATTGCTACGCCTGAGAAGACCAAGCCATTTTGTAAAATGCATGACCCAAATCTAACCTTGGAAGACATGGTATAGGAGAATACAATGGTATTGTTACAAGTAGGCTAGGGCTTTGATATGCATGTGTATCATTAGTGGTTTCTTAATGATGTTGACATGTATTCTGTTAGAGGTTAGCAAGGTAAATGAATGGCTTCCCTATTGTTCTATTGGAAGGTGTCAAAAGGGAACATTAACATCTGTAACAGACCTTTGATGTACCAAAGTAAATTGTCTGTTAATGGTGCTAATGAAGCTAATCACCTGTAGTGCCCAGAAGGTGAAGGTTTTACTTCAAAGGACAATATACATTATTATTGTCCACTTAAGAAAGTACCCAGGTACTGTCATCAAAGCCCACATGAAGAAATGACCTGCAAATGCCCACCTTGCTACAACTATGAAAGGAAGTTGAGACTATAATCCCTTTATCTCACATCTGTCCAAGATTCTCAGGGAAAGTTTGGGTGGCAGGATTGAGATCCCAGCTAGCACTGGCTTGGAAATCACCCTGCTAGTTCTTAGGGGAAAATTAGAACAAACTCTACATCTGAACTATTTGCTATCTATGCCTTAAAACTGGATTTCTAACAACTGAAGCTGTGAAACAAGGACTTAAACCCATCTAGGTATTAGATATATGCCTAAAATCTGGAAACTCCAAATTCTTCAAGGACTTAATCTTCTATGGACTCTGAATCATTTGTATGTATGTGATCCAGTTTGACCCTATAACATCTCTCATTTTGTTTCTTTTTCTTTTTGTATGAAACCTTTGGTTTTAGTTACTAAAGAATTGGTTGGTAGCCTGGTATTTTGTGTAAGAATCAAACTCAAACTGTTCTGTGTAATGTGGCTGACCCTTTGGGGTCAGAAGAAATCTTTCTGGGTAAAGAACTTAGAGTTTTAAGCAATTTCTCTCTTTACCAGACTTAGTGGCTGTACTGGGGACTGGTTACTGAAATGCGATAAAGGGGACTGAATATACTTTTATGGTGGCTTCTTGATATCTGGTGTGGGGGATCAGAATTATTATTTATGACTGGCTGGGGAGTCTATCTCCAGGTAATCCACCAGTGCTGGGAGAATCTGCTCTCCCTTTCTGCAGCTTGCCCTGATCTTTGCATATTTAGGTGGTTATCCCAGAAGGCCCAGGTCACACTTGAAACCTCAAAATATAAGGATCAGAAAAACATGTAATGATAGTACCCCGTAACTCACAAGATCTGTATGTGTTCAGAATAGTATTTGTTTAATATCTGCTGGCTCTATTGGCAAAAATAGGCTTTCATTATTTTTTTACACCTCTTAACCCTGCAGAGCTAGCACAGCTCTGGAAGAGTGAAATGATGCAACAGCCACAGAACAGTTAACCAGTTTCAGTTACAAGAATTGTTGTTTTACTGCTAGTGATGTACTAGGCAGAAATAAACCAGCTTAAATTTTTTAGAGTCCAGCGTGAATTTGTAGGTCTTCTAAGATAAAAGTAGTAGACCTAAGAAAAGGACTAGGCTAGCTACCTTAAAAGTAAAGACCTAAGATGTTCACAGAATAAACCACAGGACTGCAAGAGACATGTTTCTCTCAGCAGAAGAAAAATATTCTCCTGCCCCCCCCCATCATATTTTTTTCCTCTGATTCTAAGGCTATGTCCACACCTAAAAGCTTAGTTCACACTTGTTTAGTCTGAACTAAGTAGTTTGAAGTTAGTTCAAACTAAGCATTTTATTTAGTTTGAAGTAACTTCTAGTTTGAACTACCCATTCTTTTTTTAGTTTGAGCTAAAAAAGTGCAGCTAGTTTGAACTAAAAGTTTTTTCAAACTAAAAAAAAATGCTTTGTTCAAACTAACAGCTAGTTTGAATGTACTTAGTTTGAATTAGTTCAGATTAACCAGCCAAACTAACTAGTTTGAGCTAAGCTTTGCTTAGTTCCGGCCAAAAGCCTAGTTTAGACAGGGTTCAAAGGTTTGGAGTAAGCTTGCTTAGTCCAAGCTAGTTTAATAGCATTGACATAGCCAAAGTGACTCTATGTGAATATCATACTTGACTAAAAAAATTAAGCTTTTACCACACATGCACAGAGCATTCAGAAACCACTGATCATAAGGTGTAAGGAATATTTTAAAATGGCTTGTGTCCTTGCACCCTGTTTCAAGGGTTTGCCTAATAATTGTCAGGTGACCTAGGGTCACATGATGGCAGCTGTGAGCACCTTCTAGACCAGAGAGTCTACTCAGACAGAGCTGAGATTCAGGTTTGGGTTAAGAGCTTAGAGTGTTTTGTGGTATCTAGCTGGGATGGAAGCTTGACTGGAGCTCTTTGTCAGAGAGCTGGGAAAAGAGTTTGGGAAGAACTAGTTTGGGAAAGAAACTGTAGAGCCTGAGGCAGAGGGTTGATGCTACATTGTTATATTTTGTTAATATGCTGAATCCTAAGCAATGGAAGTTGCATGAACCACATGCTAGTTTTTGTGTGTTTAGGGAGGACCCTAAGAAAGAGGAATCTTTGGCAAAAAATACATGATTAGACAAGGTAAACTCCTGTAGTGTAAGTATCTATAAATCAAAGGGGGCAAAACTGTGACTTGTGAGATGCAAACAGCTTTTTAAAGTCCAGGTGTAGATTGCAGCACTCCCCCTGATTTTCTGATTGGTGGTTCTGCCCTGTGGCAAGGTGTTGTGGGGATAGGGGAGTTCATTCAGTGGGGTGTGGGAGCAGTAAGTCTGACTACCTCTGCCATATATCTTAGGAGTCTATAAAATGTATATGTGGGCACTGCCAAAATTGTTAGAAGTCAATACAAAAATAAGCATGTGCTGTCATAATGCTTGCTTATAACCAACTATCATTTTCTGTAAAGTTTCTCAGCCATGTTTAGGTAGGTATGTCCTCTTTCCACATAAGAGGCCTTGCCTGTAGAAGGGATTAGTTCTGATTGCAATGGTTGAAAGCTTGGAGCTGGAATAGCTGCAGTAGTACATTCTCTGAGCATAAAAAACACTTGAGTTCAGAGCAACAGGGATAAACCAGTCCACTAACTGACTTTTAAACCTGCCCCTCCAGCAGAAGTATCTGCAGCCTGGCATACCAGATCCCAAAGGAGCAATGTGTGTGTTACTTTTGTAACAGAGAATCATCTGATTGCTGGGCTGTTCTTTGCAATTGAGTTGGCTCTCGCTTGTTAAGTAACTTCAGTACTTCCTGAAGAATGAGTGAGTTGCAGGGTGTAAGGGGCCAGGTAATTTATGAATTACAAAATCCTTCACTGAATACAAGAGCCCTGCTGTGTCACTTGGACTACTAATTTATCCTCATGCACTAAACACCCATTTTGCCCAAAACAAAGGTTGTTAATGTGTATAGGAAACACTATTTACTAACTGCCATCATTCAGTCAAAACAAAGAAATAATCATAAAAACATGGGCTCTCAGTCTAATGCTTCTGTATCTTCTCCTATGGTTAGTGTGTGTTTAGCTCATAGCAAAGAGACTCCCTAACGGAGATGGGCTATGCAGAGCAATGCATATCCTTCAAATTACAGCATTGAGACTGCCTTATTCCTGCCAGGTGAGCCATAGGAAGTCCTAGCCTGCAGTGGTACTCTGGGCCCCTACTGCCTGGTCCTGTCACCTATCTGTCTCCTAGATTGTCTTCTGTACTCGGTTCCCTTAGGCAGCTTTCGCACCTGAGCTTTAGCCACTTCTGCTGATAGGTGAGTGAAAACGTTTGCCTCAGAGTTAAGATATCCTTATCTATATGAGTGCTTCACCAACTACATTTTAAATTAGCTTCCCAGACCTGCTTCACAATTCTACTGAGGCTTTCTGGTAGCGGAAGCTCAGGCTCCTCCAGGAATCCAGTTAGAGTAGGTTGAAATAGAGAATGTCATCTCCATAAACGCTTTTCCTTGAGAATATGAATCAGGTTTTTTTGTCAAAGTGTAAATAAGAAATTTGTAATCTGTATATTTTTGACTGGTTCTACCCAAAACTTCCCTTATCTTTACCCAGTCAAAAATAGCAGGACCCGGAATGCAACATTCTGGTTCCATTTTCTATTTTTAGGGGCCTGAATGCTGCACTTGTAAAAATATCATGCCCTGGAATGGTGTTCTTCTGTGCGTTCTGGCAGGTAGGGTAAGAGCTAGGGCAGGGGATACCCAACCAGCCTGTGCATGCACAGGGTGTGCTTGGTGACAGAAGCCTCCAAGCACAGCCTGCAGGCTGCATACTGTATATATTAGTGTATAAGCTGAGATTTTTTTGGTACCTGAAAATTGGCTTCAGAACAGCAGTTGGCTTATACATGGGTCAATACGGTAGACAGCTGCAGCCCAGCAGTTTCACTGGGCATGCTCCAGGCTGGAGCCCCAGTGTGGCTGGGGCAGCATTCTTGGGCGGCTGGCTTGGGCTGGGGTTAGACTTAGGAGGGGACACTGGCATCTGGAGTGGCCAGGTAAAGGGGCCCTGGGGGGTGTCAGCCTGTGGGTTGGGTTCAAGGAGGCCAGGGAAGCGGCAGCAGGGCCTGGGGGTTGGAGGGTGTTTGGGAGGCTGGGAAAAGCAGCGGCAGAGTTTTGGGGGTCTTGGGGAAGGGGTGTAGGGGAACAGCAGTGGGGAGCGGAGAAGGTGGCGGTGAGCAGTGGGACAGCAGAGGGAGTGGACAGAGCAGGGGGAAAGCAGCAGGGAGTGGAGGGGGACGGGGCAAGGCAACAGCAGAGGTTTGGGGGTCAGAGAGGGTGTCGGGAACTCTGGGGAAAGACAGCAGCGCTGGATGGAGGGGTTAGGGGCTGAGGCCAAAAGGGGACTTTGGCTTATACATGGGTCACCCATTTTTGTCTCTTTTGAGGCTCAGGATTGGGGAGTCAGCTTATGCACAGATCGGCTTATACATAAGTATATATGATAATTTCCTGGCCCACCATGCAGCTGCCCATGAGTGGTGAGGGCTAGGGGTGGATTTTGAGGCTGGGTAGTGGGGACAGGGGAATGGCTATTGGGGGCAGCAGCTGGGGTGGGGAGAAGGTGTTTGGGGGGGCAGGAGCTGGGGCAGTGGGCTGGCCTGTGGTGGGCTGGCCTTTGGGGGGCAGGAACTGGGGTGCGGGGTAGGCAGGTAGGGGGCTGGTGTGGGAGGGGGGCCCACCTGCATGGGAGGGTTCTGGGGCCTGCCAAATTATTCTTTAAACCCTGCTTCAGAGCTCTTTTAATCTATCTTTGCAAGTTAGTCTTTGACTCTCTGTTCTCCACTAATTTTTTTTGTTTCTTTGTTTTCAACTCTGCCGTCAAATTGTCTGTCTGTTTAGATTTCTGATAATGGAGTGCCCAGAAATCAGTGCAATATTCCAGGTGTCATCACCTGAAAAGTTGTTGCTGCTGTATTATTTTGCAGTCTCATTTGCTATCCTTTGGATTATGGAGTGTCAGCTAGTTGCTAGACATGGTTTATGACCAGAAGAATTCATACTTTACAATATTCTTTCTGTGTCATTGTTTTATGTGTTTCTCTATGCCACTGAATACATGTTTTGTCTAATTACTGTTCACCACATGCATTAACCTGGAATTTCATTTTGCTGTCTTCTGTCTCTATTTCACTGTTTTATGTCAACATTGTCACTAGCATTTTCCAACCTCAATATAAGTAGCTGTATTAGTGTAGTTCAGCAAAACAAACAAGAGGCCTTGTGACACTTTTAAAGACTAATATATTTTTCACCTGAGCTTTCGTGGGTGAAGTCCCACTTTCAGACTAGAGAGAACTTGCATTGGAAAAACCTGCAGTATGGGATAAACCCTAGATTTATCTTTCACTCCTGTATCTTAAGTTTTGTTTCTTCTATGTAAATTTTCTCTGCTTTAGCATCTGATGTAGTTGGACTTTGCCTACGAAAGCTCATCTGAAAAATAAATTTTAGTCTTTAAAATGCCACAGGATATCTTTTTGTCTTATTAGCATTTGTGACTCTTTCAGATTTAGTATAGTTATTTAGTTTCATTTATATCATGTGTACTACTTCTCAGGCCTTCATGTAAATCACTAAAGAGAGTTGGGTCTGATTCTGAACCTTGTGGTCCCCTGCTGAGTATTTACCTCCAAGTTGATGCATTGCCATGTATCATTAGTCCTTTTTTTTTTTTAATAGTTTTGCAGCCAATGTTCAATCCACATGACTGTGTTCCAATTCAGTTTGAATTAATTTTCCAAGTAAGATGCCATGGATCACACTATTAAATGTGTTACTAAAATTGAAATATATTACAGCTACTCTCTCTTCAACCACTAAATTTGTAATGAAGTCAAAAAATGTTCAAGCAATTTATTCTTTTTTTAATCTCTTGCTCTTATTACTTATTTCTGCTATCTTGTAGGTGGTCAGTAATTTTTATTACTATTTTCCCATTATTTTACTAGGAACAAAGTCAGTTATGATGCTCTTGTTCCATCTGCTGATGTTCTGTGATTGATTACTTCTGGTCTCCTCTCTGGAGACTTCCAACACAATGGTCAGATTTTCAAGCACTGTACTAGAAGAAAAATCTTGGAGACCCTAGAAAATCGACACACATGATTTGGTGAGTTCAAAAATGTATATGATTCTAAATACTGGTTTAGACAGAGATCCTGTTGGGATTTTTGCACACACTTAAGTTTATTCACAAATAATCCCTTTGAAGTTATGAGTGTAAACCCTTTGAAGTCATGTGAATAAAGTTTGAGGTCATGTGAAATGTAGAACTTTGTGAAAAATCACTCTGCACTTATATTGTGAAGTTTGATTTAAGCTTATTAGTATATTGGATTTGGTGAACAGCACAAAAAAAGTAAAAAAAATTAGTTTGTTTAAACTTACTGATGATTCTTGAACTTTAAAAAAGCATAATAAAGTTGAAAGTCTACTTTGTATTCTGTTTTACAGTTTTAAAAAGGTCCATTAGAAAAATTGGTAGTAAAATATCTACTGTTAAATAATGTGTTAAATCTTTGCTCAGAATTCATTTGGCTGAAAATGGCTTGTAATGTAAGTGGCCAATTTACAGTGTTGCAATGACAATTCACACTTCACTATACTAGGCATCATCATGACAGATATTAAGCACATCTGTTTGTTCATGGCAGCTAAATATAATATGCCTGTATATTCAGGCTTCATTCTCTTGTAAGTTTTTTGTATTTAGTTATGACCTGATTTTTATGCTGAAATGGTATCTACTAGGAACAGTTTATTTATACATACACAATTTAGGCATTCTAAATAATAGAAACACACCTAGATAACTAACAGGTACATTTCATTGTTACATATAACTGCAGAACCTGTTTCCTATTCTTTTAATAAAATCTGGTCTGTTATTGGGAGACTCTTTAGCTGCTGCTGATCCTTTCTTGTGCTGAACTGTTCCATTGCACTAAAATAGTGCAGTTGTGTTTAAAGTAACTTGTTTTCAAAACTGTTTCAGTTCTATGCAAGCTGAGGTCCCCCCCCCCATTTTCTGGTTTCTGGACTGTTATGTTAGTGTATGCTTTAAGAAAGTGATCAGATCTTTAAAAAGTCAGGGTAGGTAAAATTTGATTGTTCCTCATTGCAGTAATGTTTGAATGGAATAAAAAACTGAAGTGGTGCCAGTTATGGATAATGGACTGTAGTGTTTCAGCCCAGGAAAAAGTAGAAGTAGAGCACTAGAGAAGAATAAACAAAGTTGGTACACTATATATGAATAGATACAGGTAATGGGAAGAAAAATGGTGTTCAGAACATATATGCATTATTCTTAAGTCATTCAGTTACTGGGAGTAGTCTGCCCCTTAAAACTTTATCAGCTGGTGAAAGTAGGAAGTTCTATGAAAAAGCCATGACACAATAATAGATTATCTCGTCAATGTGTTTTACATTTGCCCACTCTGCCTGTTAACATAATCATACTACAATCATTGTGTTTCTGGAAGTATGTGTGGCTTCATACTTTATAAATCTCATGTCACCGATTTCCTAACCTGGATTTTAAAAACTGAGCAGCTGTCTCATTTTCAAATATTATGTCCTTTAAAATTTTTCTCATGGGTGTCAATAATAATAAACTTTTAATCTCCTAATACTGGTTGATGGGGGGGGGGTAGGCTGTGGTGCGCCAAGTCTGCTGGAGGTGGTGAAAACTTCCCAGCCACCTCCAAAGGCAGCAGGAAGCTTCTGCTGCCAGTGGCAGACTGAGGGAACTGGATCAGTCCCCAGCTGCCACCGGAGGCAGCAGGAAGTTTCCGCCAGTGGCAGACCAGGGGAATCCAGATCCATCCACAGCCAGGCAGTGGTAGCTGGGGATGGATCCAGATCCCCCTGGCCTGCCAGTGGTAGTGGAAACTCCTGCTGCCTCCAGTGGTGGCTGGGGATGGATCCGGATCCCCCCGGTTTGCCATGGTGGCAGCTTCTAGCAGTGAGCCTCAGCAGTGCCAGATGTTCCAGGCGCAGAATTTTAAAGGGTGCAGGGGATGGACCTGGCTCCCTGTGGTGGCTGGGCACGGATCTAGATCCATCCCCAGCTGCTGCCAGGAGATGGATCCATCCCCTGTATCCTCTAAAATTCCTCACCTGGGGTATTGCCCCATTCACCCCCGCCTAGTTACGGCCCTGCTTATTGCATTCTAGTCCCACTGACTTTGATGGACAAGGTACTGCTCCATGTAAAAGCATTACTCTGGCCCAATTGGTAGAGCTGTTTGGAGGATGACAATTTCATTTCACAGCAGCTTTGAAGGTTAAGAATTCATTGTTGTTACAGACTGGAATTAAAACTAAACCTTTTGAACTTTTAGCAAGACTCCAAAGCTTTGGAAGTGGAATTCTAGCATGCTTAAAAATTTGTGTGCATCAAATAAAATGGAAAAATCTGAACATAGCTGTTTAAAACTATTGGTGGACTGCAGCTGTTTCTGAGCATGGTAAATAATGGGGAGAACTGAAAGCAGCTTTAGACTCTGTGCTGCCTGAGATGACACATCAGACACTTTCCAGAAACCATAGAACATATTTGAGATAATGAGGTGTCAAAGGTGGTGATAGGTTTGGAAGACACGTGGAGTTAAACTCAAACACTTGGTGCAAACCCTTGTCTGTGAACACTGCTTTGGGAGGATTATGCTTGGGCAGTAATAATACATAAATGACAGTTTCATAATAATGATATAACTTGAAAAGTTTGAGGGCTAAAAGGAGGACACTTAGCTAAGTGCCTCTAGTTTTCTCTCTAAGTATATAGGCATAAAACCACATAGAATCAATAGAGATGAGAAAAATAAAAACTCAAAACTCAAATCCATACTTGTATGGGGTTCGTTGGGCATGTAAGCTTTCAACATGATATTGTGAATAGAGTTATTTCAGCTCTATGCCATTCATTTAGCTGTGGTTGGAAATGGCATTTCTAGCTGGATTTATAGAATATTCGTGAGGTTTAGATTTATTTGTAAGAGTAATGCAGAATACAGGACTGAGTGAGGAGTTGTTGGTGATATATGTGGTGAGAGATAATGTAGTATATTGCTGTTGGAGTAGCAAGAGAACTCTTTATGGCAGCATTAAATGAAGTGGGTTTTATGGTGTTGGGCTCAGCCTATGCTTTTATAGTTGTATGCTTTTTCTTAGATGACTGATGTGCAATGTTCATTGTGAGCATGTAGCGTTTTCCAATTTTACTTGCAAGTGGAATGTGAGATACAGCTTGTTTCAGTGTTCTCTGATACCTTGTTTTATCTTGTTTAAATACTCCTCTGATAACCACTTGTTAATGGTAACCATTGTAGGAATCCAAAATAAGGAGTAGGGTTACACACATGACATCTAAGGATGCCTAGAACATGCTGCTGATTTTTGGTTCTGGTGGATGGCTTTCCTACTGACTGTTACACAACTGTGAGATAAGCATTCTTAGTACAGTCTTAGTCATTGTAAAGCTCTCGGGTGTATGTTGGTTTTTTTTTTTTGATCTAAGGATGGAAACATGTAAATGCAACTTGTGCTAGTTATCTAGCTATCCGCAACTTTTAATAGCAGTAGGCAGTCCAGTCAGTACCACTGGAGACACAAGCTGTAAACCTGAAGCATGGAACCATGAGCACAATAAGGAATACACAGGTGGACTCAAAGCTCTATCTGTTGAAATGGTTATTTTCTTCAGTTACCACGCTGGCTACTTGATATTCTGGAAGTTCCCTAGTGTGCATTAATGTAGTACTGTTTCAACGGCACTATTAGATGTTTTGCTGTTTCAATGGTGCAACATTAGCACACACTAGGGAAATATTGGTGTGTACCAGCAATGCCTATGTGGATCAGTTAGGGTTCAACAGCTTGCACATTAAAATGCACACCCCTTTGTTGTGCACTGCTGCATCTGGTGGATAAGGCCATACCATCATAGAGCATTCACTAATGCAGAAGGATGAACTTTTTAAACTTTATTTCATCTAGCATTTACAGTTTTTCACCTTGCCTGTTTTCTACCCAGTGAATGTGAGACATCTCACAGTTTTTAAAACTCATTTCAGGTTAAAAATTTTTTCCCTAGAAAAATCATTGTATAATTGGACTCCTGGACCAGGTTTTTCTTCTTAATAATGGAGTTCCACTTGGCAAAGTAATTGAAAAAGTGACCTTGCTTCCTGTGTATACAGAGTATCACATCTGATTACTTAGTCACTAAAGCCAAGATTTGCAAATGAGTTCAGTACCCACAATCGAGGTCAGATTTTCAAGAAACCAAACAACCAATCCCCCTGCTCCATACAAAAACCAACATGATTTTGCCTGCAAAATACTGGATACTGTGAGAAGCAATTAACCAAATTGGATTTTTGAGGTTAAGTATGCAGGATAGGAAATAAAAATCATTTCACTCATGGAAATCCTTGGAAGGTAAAAATAGAACACTAGTAACTTTTTCCAAGACACTTTTCAGAGCATAACCTCACTGAAAATGTGGATGGAAGCCTCTGATCCTCCTACAATTAATACATAAAAAACATCCTGTCTTTGTTTTCCAACTGAGAAGTCAGTTGTACTTAAACTATATGTAGATATAGAGTGATAAAATACAGGTAAAATGAAACTATATTTCTTTCATTTCTAATAGGCATTGTCACTTTTTAGAAAAATTGCATCACATTTTGTATTAGCTGAACTGGAGGCATGAACATGCTATAAAGTATCTGAGCAAATGTGCAGGGAGAAGACTCTTTGCTTTCTGACTTGCCAGAGTAAATGACTGGCCCCAGGAGGCTCAAGTTGCTCCTCAAAAAGGGTTGAATAACTTTTCTCCCCTTGTGCTCTGGAGAGGGAGTAGGGGAGGAAGTCATTTTGCTCTGCTTCTGAGCAATGCAGTTATTTGCTACTCTTTACAGATTGTAAGAGCTACAGTCAAACCTTTAGAATTTGACAAATGTTAACTAACTGATCTTCCCAGGACCTGTGATTATTGACTTTTTCAAATGAAGATGCTAAATTTAAATAACTTGAACCAGAAGCTTCTGGAATTAGGATGTGGTAGCATATCAAGCATGTTCCACAAGTTCCTATTGTTGTGCTGGAGTGAGATGCCTGAGAGAAACCTCAGAGGAGCAATCACAGAGAGCTGCAGACTCCTTATGCTCAGTGATTGAGTGGTTGAGAGGAGCTGAGCCAGGAGTGGACTGTAGGATGTTTTCTCCATGCTTTGAACTGTTTTTTGCAGAGGAGTTGTCTCTTGTCAGACTGAGAAAGGGATAACCAGTAAAGACTGTGCAGTGCTGGTTGCATGGGAGGAGGAAAGGACTGCCTGGAATTTGCCTGAAGATTCCTGCAGCCAGAGAAGATAAGGGCTTTTTCTGTTTTGCATTCAAGCCTCAAGGACTTAAAAGACTGCAATTGAGATAGGGGTGACTCCACCTGAACTTTGGGAATCTTGGGTTTCTTACTGTTTTGTTTGAATTCATTATTGGTTTTCTTAAGCTAAGGTTTGTTAAGTTAGTTAAAAGTTCACTGTTATGTTTGTTCTAAGTAGTATTTTGTTGTGGGATGGGAACTCCAAGCAGTCTTTGGTGTGAGTCCTGTACAGACTGGATCCTGGCTCTCCAGCTGCTTTCTATAGGGGTTTAACTGCTGTTAAGCACTGGAGAGGGCCTATTGAATGAATTCTAGCCTACCCTAGAAGGTTACACAAGTGTCACCTTTTCTCACTCCTTTCAATAGAAAACTAGTCTGGGAGACCACTCAACATTATAGGACCCACAGCCTTATGTTTCATAGGTCCTGAAGATGACCTGTGTGCTGCTGTAAAAGCAAGAGGATGGAAACAATGTATAACTCGTGACTTTGAAGAATCAGTGTTTCAAATCCTCAGTGCTAATAACTGAGTTACACTTGTATGACTAGGTTCACAGTGGAGAAGGGTATGACAGTTTTAAAATTCTAAGCCGGAGTAGGGAGGCAAGGATGTGGGATACAGATACTAATACTACTACAGCTAGTTTTGGGGGTGTCTGTTTGCCTCTCTTAGCTGTGCACTTAGAGCTGGGACCTAGCTGGACATACATCTAACCATGTACATGCTAGGTTTGTACTTGTAATGTTTTTAGCACATGCTCTGACCCCATAGATACCCATGTTGCAGACAGGCTCTTTAAAGGTTTTCCCACATTTTTCCTAGAGTTTTATGAGTATATCTGCAGTACTTTTCCCACAGTTCAAACGGCACACTCTAGTGCAGGTTACAGTTTTTCATAGAAATCTACATCTGAACTGAGTCCTGACTCTTGTTGACTTCAGTGGCAGTTCACTTCAATCAGAATCCCAGAACTTTGAACCATTTGCATGCTTTATGTGGATTTTGCCTTACCCCCATTTTTTTCTATTCTTGAGCATAGAAAGACTTTTTGACTGCTTTATAGATTAATGCTACAGTTCTAAAGAATTTAGTTCTGGAACTTTTAAGCACTTAACTTTTCTAATGAATCTTAAAAATGAATTTTGAAAACCTCTAATTATATAGTCTACCTTTTTCTTCTACCTTTATCTTTTATAGGATCAGGAAGAGGACAGCAGTATAATTGAAGATTAAGTAGAGTGATGCTGGTTTTGTCTAAAAAAAATGGAGGATACAATTTAGCTGTCATTGATGCAAACCTGAATATCTAAGTCCAAGATCTTTGTCATAATATAGCTATACTACATGCCAAGTTCATTTACCTAGTGAAGTAGGGCCTTATTTTCAAGTTTCATTTCTTTATACTCCAGCATCTGACTTGCATTTGCATGATTAGCGTGTTGAGCAACCTAAAATCCCTTGTTTTCAAGGTTAATCAATGATCTTCAATTTGTTTTTTCTTCCCTGTTGACAGTCTTGCCAAGAACAATTTTAAAATGTAAAGTCATATGGGTAATTTAAGACAACCAGCTCAAAATTAGAGGCACAGAGTACAGATCCACAATGTACTATGATATAAAATAACTTGGAGAATATAAGGAGAAGCATGCATGCATATTTCTTGTTTTAAATATCTCATTATCCTATAGCATTCTGTTCTTCCCCTCCTCCCATCACTGGAATGAATGTGCCAAGGATTAAAGTATAATTTGGGGGTGGGGCCTGGATACCCCAGTATCCAGGGGTTAAAGTATAATGTGCAGGGACCTGGAATCCTCCTAAATTTCCAGGACCCCCTCATGCAGGTGCAGGCCCCTAAATGCCTGCCCCCCCACCTCTAGCTACTGCCCCCAAAACACCTACCCCGTCAGACCCCTTTTCCCATGTCCTTCTCTACCCCAGTCCCTAAGCTCCCTGCCCCCATTCCAGCCCATTATCCTGACCCCTTCTTCTCTCTGCCCCCACACTTTCCCTCCTGACTGTCCCAAGACCCCCCCCCCCCGACTTCCAGCCCCTTTACCTGGCCAGTGTGGCCGAAGAGCTGGGTGGGGGGAAGGAGGCTGTGGAGCTGGCTGGCCAGTGAGCCAGCAAAAAGGAGCCCAGACCCAAGGCTGGGGCTGGGCGGTGCGCTCCACTCAACCCCAGCCGGAAGGACAGAGCTGCCACAGGCTTGAGGAAGGGGTGGCTGGTCTGACCCCAGCCTGCAGCCCCTCCCTTCCACCAGCCTAGGCGGAGCATGTCACTACTTGAGTTCCTGCACACCCTTCTATTTTTAGAGGACCCTGGAACAAAATGTTCTGGTGCATCCCCCTATGGGGGAGGGGCTTAAAAATAGTGGGCCCTGGAATGGTGTTCTGGGGCTTTCCCCCTACTTTAACCCCTGTAAGGGGACATCTGCAATTATTTGCAATAGTTCAAAATCCTATATTCTTACCAAGTTTAAATATTATTGATTTTAAGTTATCGTAGATGCTCTAATGTGGGAAGTGTGAATTTGCTTACCGTTTACCAGATACAGGCAACTTTTCTTGTGTTCAGCTACTTGCAAAGAGTCTTTGGAAGCTACTTTCCTTCATTTTATTAATCATTTCATGGCTGTTAATATTTAAATTATGATCGCTTCACTTCTAAAAGTATTTTCAACTAAAAAAATTGAGGTCCTAAAGTCATGAAACTGTTTATAAAGTAATACTTTTTGAATTAGTCTTTTGGTTTCTAAAGCTTTAAGATGTAGTTGCAGCATATTTTTAAGCTTTTCTCCATAACCAGGAAAACGAAACATTTCTTAAATTCTCCTGCAGTCACACTTGAGGCCACAACAGGAGGGGCCAGGGGGAAAGAAGATTTACAATAAAATTGGAAGAACTGGTTACACTGCATGCATGAGCTGCTTTTTTTTTATTATTATTATTTCTGTGGAGTCACCTCTTTATATACCAAAAGTGTGAAAGACTAGGACTTCTTTCCAAGAGCCCTCCTTGACTAGGGACCTGGCAGTAAATCCCACCCACTACTTCTTGCCACTGACTTTTCTCCAATCACAGGTGACATTTCAGCAGGGACTGCAGGCTGTACAGCGGATTACATACTGTTGCAGGTTGAAAATATGAGCTTAGAGGTAGGTGACAGCTCCAGGGTGCCACCTGCCTATATAATCATATTGAGCCTACATTGTGCTGTCTGGAAACACTGGCAAGAGCATAAAGGTAGGGGTGCCTTGATCATTAACTAAGGCACCAGTGTTGGTCAGCTGGAGAGTGAGTGTGTGTGTGTGTGTGTGTGTGTGTGTGTGTGTGTGTGTGTGTGTGTGTGTGTGTGT
>ML681981.1:19070956-19203239 GCA_007922195.1 Podocnemis expansa | reverse complement strand
TGTGTGTGTGTGTGTGTGTGTGTGTGTGTGTGTGTGTGTGTGTGTGTAAAATTGATTGTTTGCTAATAAATGTGTTGGAGTGATTTCCGAATGAACTTTTGTCTTCACAAGGTCTGTAAAAGCGTTGTCTTTCCCAAGGCACAAATGGGAGTTGCCAACTAACTGCCAGAAAGGGGAGCCCTTACCATGCTTTCCTTACCCATTTACTGTTTAAAAGGAACAAAGCAATAAATAAATAGTTGTTTTAGAAAACACAAATGTTTTTGTTTGAGCCTTTCTGAATTTTCAGTCATCCAGAAACAAAATAATTTTCAAGGAAAGGAGGATAGGGTCCATGAAAAATTTATTTTGTCAAAAAAGAGTTTTCTGGATTTTGGGGGGTTCAGTTTCTTTTTCTTTAAAAAGTAGAAATAACTTTTGTTTGAACCAGCATTGTTAATTAGAAAAGACAGAAATTTTGACCGTCTTTGTAACAGGCTACTAAATCTCATAGAGGAGAAAATACTTAGTTCTTGTATAAAAAGGTGACAAAGAAGCCTGGCAACACATGGAAAACAGAATTCAGTGATATTGAGTGTAGTCTTTTCTAAGTCCTCTAAAATAAAATTCATCACCTTGTCACAAAGAGAGAAGCTAGTATTATGGTTCAAGTACTGAGGAGCATTTGAATGATCTGTGTTCCAGTCTCTGCTATACCCTTCCTGTATGATCTTAGACAAGTCAGTTTCTCTTTGTCTCACATTTAAAATGGAGATAATAGTTCCCAACCTCAGAGGGGTGTGGTGGTATAATTTCAGACGATTTAGTGATTAGGTCATGAATACTTAGTCAGCACCTTTGAGTCAATACTGGGAGACAGGTATACCTATTCACTGACAATCTAGACCTCCATGCATGGAAAAGGCACGAAGTTTAGTTACAGTGCAAGAATCCTTACAATGTCCTCCTGACAATGTCAATGTTGTTATGAATGGAACACTTCTAAAGACCTAAGAGTAGTTTATTTTCCATGTTTGAGTAATCTGCGGTCATGGTCAGCAAAGTTGCCAATTCTGATTGAGCATCGGCTCTTTTTATGTCATAATTTTACTTATAGCCATGGTCAGAAGTGACCATACTGAGATAGCAGAGCTGAAAGATGCTGTCCTCTTTTCCTCATTCCCAGAATTGTCATCCTCCTGCTGAATACTGATGTTATCTGCAATTGGACTAATTGCTCCGAACTCAGCAGGGTTACAGTAAGATGAATTTGGGCCACACAGACTAATCCACATAACTATTAGTTCTTGACCTAATCTATTTTTTTTACTTCTAATTACCGTGCATGTATTATTTTTTGAACGATAAGGCTTTGTCACTTCATTAGACATGTCAAAAGACAGCCAATTTGCTTTTAAGGCAGAATAGCTCATGATAACATGAGATTTCCATACAGTTCAGTTCAACTCACTCGTTGCTTTCAGAATCATTCCTGTTTTATTTTTGGATCTGTATTGAGACTAGAATGACATGTCATATTGTGCAGGAGATTTTGATGCAGACAGATATCTCCAGGGAATAATAATGGGAGCAAAGCTAATTTTCTATTTAAGGAAATAATTATAATCCTATGTGGTCTAGTCATGAACAGCTATGTGTTAATACACTGTACCAATTAGCTCCTTGGCAGAACATGTGTAATATGTGTATGCATGAATTGCCTGGATCATAAATTCAGAACTCTACTAGACACTGAAAATGATGGACTTAACAAAGACTCTGCTGCAAACATTTGCATCACACCTACAAATTAGCTGTTTACTATTCTTCCATAGTCTACAACAACAGAAGCTTAACAGAGAGCTCTGCACTGAGCTGAAGCATAAAAAGGACGCTTACAGGAAGTGGAAGCTAGGACAGATGACTAAGGAGGCATATAAAGACATTGCTCGGGACTGCAGGGATAAAATCAGAAAGGCCAAAGGACAAATGGAGTTGCAACTAGCAAGGGATGTGAAGGATAACAGGAAGGGGTTCTACAAGTATATCAATAACAAGAAGAGAATCAGGGATGGTGTAGGTCCCTTACTGAATGGGGCAGGCATCCTCGTGACAGAGGATGAGGAAAAAGCTGAAGTGCTCAATGCTTTTTTTAGTTCAGTTTTCACAAGCAAGGTCAGCTCCCAGCCCACTACACTAGGTACGGGGGACTGGGGAGAAGAAGAGAGGCCCTTGGTGACAGTAGGTCAGGTTAGGGACTGCTTAAAGAAACTAGATGTGCACAAGTCCATGGGGCCGGATGAACTGCATCCGAGGGTGCTGAGGGAGCTGGCTGATGAGATAGCAGTACCGTTGGCCATTATCTTTGAAAACTCGTGGCGAACGGGGGAGGTGCCAGAGGACTGGAAAAAAGCAAATATAGTACCTATCTTCAAGAAAGGCAAAAAGGAGGATCCAGGGAATTACAGACCTGTCAGCCTCACCTCAATCCCTGGAAAAATCATGGAGCAGCTTCTCAAAGAATCCATCCTGAAACACTTGGAGGAACGTAGAGTAATCAGGAACAGTCAGCATGGATTTACCAAGGGTAAATCATGCCTGACCAACCTCATCACCTTCTATGATGAGATGACTGGATTTGTGGATGCGGGAAGAGCCGTTGATGTGATATACCTTGACTTTAGCAAGGCTTTTGATACGGTTTCCCACAGCATTCTCATTGGCAAATTAAGGAAGTATGGGTTAGATGCGTGGACTGTAAGGTGGATAGAAAACTGGCTAGAACAACGGTTTCAGCGTATAGGAATCAATGGCTCCATGTCAAGTTGGCAGGCAGTAACAAGTGGTGTGCCCCAGGGGTCGGTCCTGGGGCCAGTTCTGTTCAATGTTTTCATTAATGATCTGGATGATGGGATAGATTGCACACTTAGTAAGTTTGCAGATGATACCAAACTGGGGGGAACGGTAGACACCCTAGAGGGCAGAGACAGGATTCAGGGAGACCTAGACAAACTGGAGCAGTGGGCCAAGAGGAATCTCATGAGGTTCAACAAGGATAAGTGTAAAATCCTGCACTTGGGACGAAAAAACCCCATGTACTGCTACAGGCTGGGGAGTGATCAGCTAAATAGCAGCACTGGAGAAAAGGACCTGGGAGTCATGGTGGATGGGAAGCTGGATATGAGTCAGCAGTGTGCTCTTGCTGCCAAAAAGGCCAATGGCATACTGGGCTGCATCAGAAGAAGTGTTACCAGCAGATCAAGGGATGTGATCATTCCCCTCTATTCTGCACTAGTGAGGCCACATCTGGAATACTGTGTCCAGTTTTGGGCTCCCCACTACAAAAAGGACATGGACAAATTAGAGAGAGTCCAGAGGAGGGCAACCAAAATGATCAAAGGGCTGGAGCACAAGCCCTATGAAGAAAGACTGAAGGAACTAGGCTTATTTAGCCTGCAGAAGAGAAGACTGAGGGGGGATTTGATAGCAACTTTCAACTACTTGAAGGGTTGCTCCAAGGAGGAGGGAGCTCGACTGTTCTCGGTAGTAACAGAGGGCAGAACGAGAAGCAATGGCTTCAAGTTACAGCTGGGGCGGTCCAGGCTGGATATTAGGAAAAACTTCCTTACTAGGCGAGTGGTGAAGCATTGGAATAAGTTGCCTAGGGAGGTGGTGGAATCTCCATCTCTGGAGGTGTTCAAGTCCCAGCTGGACAAAACACTGACTGGGATGATCTAATGGGAGTGGTCCTGCTTTTTTTGGCAGGGGGTTGGACTAGATGACCTTGTGGGGTCCCTTCCAACCCTATGATTCTATGATTCTAAGTGTTAATTACCCACTTCATATTGTCTTCTACAATATGTGTGAACCCCCTATGTTTAACAAACTCTCCAATTTTGTATTAATCTTGGACATTTCTGTTTATTTTCAAATGTAAGGAAAACCAGCAGAATTTGGTCTAATAAAAGGTATTACCTTACCCATCTTGTTTCCCTCAGGTCCAAGGACCAAACAGGTAGAACAGCATTGCAAACGACTTTCACAGTTGTATAAGCCAAGAGGTGCTCTAGAGTAGCTTAATGTGAAACTACAATACATGAAAGGACACTCAAACCTTTGTTTCTTTCAGAAAAACAAATTTTTGCCAAGTGGATAGGTTATCTACTGATCTAGTCACTCCTAGTGTAGCCCCGTTCCAGAACAGATGTGTTATCATTGTTATTGGGAAAACAAATGTTACTAGCTGGATTGAGAACTTGAGTAAACATCTAATGCATTCAATTTGGTGTTTAAATCTTTAATATGCAGATTTCCCGTTTGATACATAAAAGCTTAGTTCATAACAGAGCCATAAGAGCTAAACCTGCAAATTACAATATGTGGGGGGTTTTAATAAGCTATTTCTGGTACAATTAGTTGAGTAGCTCAAGAAATACAAAAGTGAATGCCACTCTTCATGCATTTTCAATTCTCACATTAATTAAAAAACTAATTACTTTTCTATTATAATATGAGTAATATTCTTCTTGTATCAAAGGACACTACATTTAACACTAATAATAATAATGTGAATCAGGACCAAGGAGGTTAAAGATTAACTTCAGCTGATTGCTAAGGCTTCTATTTCATTTTGTATTACTATTGAATGCTTTTTCATTTTAAGAGGGTAGAAATTAGTAACAATATTTTTATCCCACAAATTTATTTAACTAATCTGTGACCTCAGTTGCCAGTTTTACTTGATGTTTTTGTTGCACTTTTGATTGACAGTCTATAGCTGATGCATGATGGCTGCTTTGGACCCAATCTTCTGAACAGTTGGTAATGTGTAATACTTACTACTATGAATAGTTCCTCTGAATTAATTGGACATAAAGGCCACATTTTAATTTTTCACTTTGAATAAAGGCATGCAGATAATCAAATCAGTCATCCAGCATTGTTTCAGAATCCCACTAACCACTACTGTAAATACATTTAGTAACTCTTAAAGCTCATAAAAAACCAAAATTTTAGTTTAAAGAGAAACATTTTAAAATGATTTCAGAGCACACCTTTATCCGGGATCAGTGCGTTAAAAGAAACTTAATTTCGAGAAACATAACCTAAGATATAAAACTCTGTATATCAGAAAATTCAAGGGCATAATGTAACAAATGTGTTTAATTTGAACACTTGCAAACATGTCTGCTTTATTAGACTTTGCCTCTATCATCCTTATGTATGGATTAAGTTCAGAAGAGACCATTGTTTGAATCTCCTGAATAACACAGATATTAAGGTTTACTTCAACAAATTCCTTCTTCAAGTTCAATAGCTGTGGTGGAACAAGAACATATGCTTTGAGGAAAAATCCAGTTCTGATAGGATGGAGGGGTAGATGGAAGCAAGAGCAGTTAACCATTGGAACAATTTATCAATGGTTGTGGTAGTTTCTTCACTGGAAATCTTTCCATCTGCTTTATTTCTAAACTTAATCTGCTATTTGACTTCCATTCAGTGGATCTTTTTATACTTTTGTATGCTAAATTTAAACAGTCCTCTATTATCGAAGCTTTGTTCCCCACATGGAGACTTATGAACTGTGATCAAATCACCCTTTATCCTTCTATATCTTATAAACTAAATAGACAGAGCTCCTTGGTATGTTTTCCAAACTTATCATAGTTATTGCTTTTCTCTGAACACTCCAATTTTTCAATATCTGTTTTGAAGCATGGTCATCAGAATGGACACAGCATTCCAGTTACATCAGTGCCAAATACAGAGGTAATATACTATTCCTGTTCGATAGTTCTCTGTTTCTGAATCCAAGTATGGCATTTGCCCTTTTGGCAGCAGTATTACACAGGAAGTTCTTGCCCAACTGATTATCTGTTATGACTTCTGAGTTTTTTGCGGAGTCATTGTTTGGCAGGATACATTTCTCCATCCTACAAGTCAGGCCTCTATTCTTCATTTCCAGATGTATGACTTACATTTGGCTGTTTTTGAAATGGATGTGGCTCATTTGTTGAAAATGATCCAGATTGCTCTATAACTATGACCTACCATTAGAGTTTTTGTTACTCTGAAAAGTGAGAACATTTGTTTGCTTTGGAGTACCACACACCTTGAAAACTAGACTTAAAAGGAGACTGGCAAATATAACTATTATGTGGTTACAGCCTGTGCAGTCATTAACTAGACTAGAGGATGCTTTGTGGTCAGCTAGCTGCAGACTTGTCAGTTTAAAAGCACTTTCAATGAAAACCCTGGGCAAACTGAGGTATTCAGGATAATAAACTGAGATGATTCCATCATCTTAAACCAAAAAGCCCTATGATTATAGGATAGCATACCAGTCAGAGATACAAGGGCCCTGGATTTTATTTCTGTCTCTGCTTTATAGTGTGGTATTTTTTTTTTTTTTGGGTGAGTGATGGAAGAGGCATGTCTACACTACAAAATTAAGTCTGACATACAGCTGCCAGAGTAATTCTGTTGCTCCTGCACGTCTACACTTTGCTCCTTGTGTCACTGGTACATGTCCTCACCAGGAGCTTGTACAGATTGCACTGTTAGTGTGGAGCCATTGTGAGATGGCTGCTAAAACGTCAGTAAAAGTTGATGCGAGTAACACAGGGTCTACACTGACACTGTGTCAACCTGACTACATTGATTATATAACTCTTGTGGAGGTGGAGTTAAGTCAGCAGAGCAGGAAAGGTACATCAATGAGAGAAAGACTTTAGTTTTGACGCTTCTATAGTTAGAGGAACATCTGCTGTCTTACATTAACCTAACTCTGTAGTGTAGACCAGGCCTTAATGTGTTTGTGCATCAGCATAATACTTCTGAAATCTTGGAGTGATGTCTTATAAACACACACAATTTGCCATTATTGAATAAGTGTGACATTTCAGCCAGTAGGAGGTATTGTATTGTAATGGGAGACAGCTCTCAAGCATGCCCCATCACCAAGCAGATGATTGCCTTCGGTGCCGGTTTGGATTCTTTTAATCAATTACCCAAACCAGATTATGTCAGACAAAAGCTTCCTTTTGTGGGGTTAGGTTTATTGACTCTGGATACTGACTCTTCTTTAGTCTCTAGAGGTCACAGCCATTTCAGCTCCACATAAAAGCTCAGGTGGGTGTCCTTTCCCCAAATACATGAGGCCCTAGTCCTCTTCCTATAGCTGAGCTGAACATCAGTCACCTGATTATCTTAAGGAGAAAGAGCCTCAGGCCTTCTTCTGGGATTGGTTTGTAATTTAGATCAGCTGGAGGGCCTCAGTCAGCATCACTTCCAGTTGGTCTGTGACCTGGGCCTCCTGGGATAACCACCTGAATATGCAAAGATCAGGGCAAGCTGCAAAAAAGAACAGATTCTCCCAGCACTGGTGGGATACAAGGAGATAAACTTCCCCAACCAGTCACAAACAATGTTTCTGATCCCCCAGAAAGGATATCAAGAAGCCACCATCTAGCAGACCCAGCTCCCTTTACTGCATTCCAGTCACCAGTTCCCAGTAGAGCCACTAGGGCTGTTAAAGAAATAGACTTTTGTGACGCCAAAGGGCCAGCCACATCACCCAGAATGATAGAGGCTTGGATCTTACCCAAAATACCATCCTGCCAGCCAATGCTTTAATGACTACAACTAAAGGTTTAATATAAAAAGAAAACAAACATATGAGAGACATTAAAGAGTCAAAGTGAATCACACACATACAAATGGTTTAGAGTCTATAGAAAACAAATCCGTGAAGATCCTGTAGTTTGAAGGATAGTCCTACTCCTCGGGTGCACCCAGCTGCAGTGGCAGCTACGTGGGTCTCAGTCCTTTGTTCAGTCCCAGGAGAATAGTTCCAGAGGAAGGTGTTGGTTGCAGACAGGCTGAAGACCAAAGACTAAAGACAAAATGGAGAATGGGCAATGGCTCTTTATCTCAGAGTCCTTGCCAGATTAAAATGAAGGTGGGCCACATGGTCAGTCTAGGTAACTGGTCAAACAGGTTTCCCCTTGGGCCAGCTGTAGCTGGGAGTCCCCTCCTGATGGGCCATTAACAGGACAATAGTTTGCAGAGGCCCAGTCTGGGATTGCCTCAGCTCAAATGACTTGAAACACACATAAGACAAATAAGATTCCATTACAAATATACCTACATATAAATCATATAATCATTCCTAGCATATTACAACCTTTCTATTGATACCAAACATGGCATATCTCATATGGATTATCGCAAATATGAAATATCAATATGAAAAATAATCATACCCAGTCCCTTAGATCCAGACAGCATCACATGGCCCTCTTCCATAATTAGTCCTTTCACCCTTGAACTAGGAAGATTCAGCGAACAGGTCTTTTGCTATGGAGGAGGAAGCAGCCAGACTGCTGGTCCCCTTTTGAAAATTCATTCCTATGGGTTAAGGAGCCCTACCCTTCCCTCTCTTCAAAAGTCTTGGGCTTCTAAAGAAACAGTAATTGTTTTCTTTCTGTACACTACTTAATCTCTACCAATGAATAGATTGGAATTCCCAAACTCTTAAAGGAGACTGAGTACCTCTGAATCTGTGTTTTTGTGGTTATCAACACATGCAGTAGTTTATTGACTCTTGAGTTGTGGTACCTGTGGCATGCTATCGAGGGTATGTCTACGCTGCAGTGTGGAGTGAGCCTCCCAAACTGGACAGACAGAGTCATGCTAGAAGTGCTCAAGCTAGTGCACTAAAAATAGTAGTGTGAATGTTTGTGGCTTGGGCTATAAGGCCTAAGGGATCAGGTGGGCTAGAGAGCCTAAGTGGAAGCCTGAGTCACAGAATCCATGTTGCTATTTTCAGAGAGCTAGTTTGAACCCAGCAGCACAGCTCTGTGTACTTGGGTGGCACGGTTTGATCCCAGCTGCAGTCAACATGTGATCTTAGAAGTTTAGTAGATCACAGTGCTAAACAGCTATAATAGTTACAGTAACAGTGCCTGGAATAATTACTTAGTTGAATGGCTTCCCAGGTTTTTTAGAAGTTTCTGAGCTATCTAGCTTGAGTTTGCTGAAAGTGTTAAGCTCAGTTTTGACTGTGATTTGCCTTTTGTTTTCTCCTACGTAAATCTGGCTTACTTGCTATCACTTAAAATAATTCTGTGCTTAACATATTTATTTTTATCTAAAACAGTGCAATTGGTTTAATGCATGTTAGAGAGTCCATTTGAAGTGAGAAGGCTGGTGTATATCAATTTCTTTGATAAACAAACTGCTGAGCATCTGACTTTGCAGCATTCAGTGGGCAGCACTGAACATTGTAAGACTGCAGCTCCAGTAGTTGCTTCTGGGATTAGGGGATACTGCCTGGGGTCATTCTGTTGCATGATCTAAAGAGTGACTTGCCAGGTGCCCTTGCTCACTCAGTTGGAAGCAACTTGCTTGCTCGAGGCTGTGCATGATCTGCCCAGGAGATTTTTCACACAGCAAAGCAGAGTAAGAGGGGCTCCAGAAACAGGGAATTGGGCTGACCCAGCAATTCACCAGTCCAGACTGCAGAGGGGAAAGTCACAATATCATGAAACCAGAAATATTCATTCTGAATTTTTTCATGTGGATTTCAAAAATAATGAAATTGTTTCAGGTTTACCCCTTTCCTCAGCTGCTGTGCTCCTGGAAGAAGGCAGTAAAATCCCATTTTCATAGTCTGTCCAGCACTCACCAGCCTATTGCAAGAAAGTCTTCTGGCTAAGGCATTGCATGCGAACTCAAGAAATTGTAGTTCTGTTTCTGACTTTGCCATAGATTCAATTGTATAACCTGTTCTGAAGCCCATTTATGTCATTAGGATTCATTCTCTATTGATTTCAAGGGGTTTAAGATCAGGTCCTTAATCTTTGTCTCAGTTCCTCATTTGTATAACTGGGATAATTATGCTTCTCTACATCACTGAGTTGTAATGAGAATGAATTAATGGATGTATAAGAACGCTCACTCTATAAACAAGAAAAATAGACAAACATGAATATGCAGCAATCCTCATCCATGTTTACTACTTCGAAGTCAATAGTTTATGACAGAGAACCTGGAAGGTGGGGGGTAGGGAGAAACCCAGGTAAAGCCAGGCAAGGCTAGAGCACAAATTCAAATGTACAGGTTTAACAAACAGCTCAAAGCACCCAGCAATATATTAGCTTTATTTGCAGCTCACATCTGTTGAGCAGTTTTCAGGCCATTATCCCATAAACTTATTTAAAAATGTAATAAGTCACTCACACGGATGTTTTCATATGTAAAGAGATCTGAAGTGTCCATAGGGAATATGGCTTGGAAGAGCATCTTCTTTTTCAGCTGTGTCTAATTCTTTGACATTGACTTTGTGCTAACATTCCTTTCAACATTCAGATGAGCCACATAAGGCTTAATACTTCTCCACTAGCCAATCCAGCATGCCTTTAGATCTTGTTCTTCAGTTAAGAGGAAAAATAAATATTTCTTGAATTCCAGAGGAGTAGCCATGTTAGTCTGTGGACAGCAAAAACAACCAGAGTTCTGCGGCACCTTAAAGACTAACACATTTCTTTGGGAATAAGCTGTTGTGGGCTCCAACCCATTTTGTCAGATGCTCCTATTTCTGTACTGCAGTTCTAATGTTTGCAATTTTATTATGTATATGTTTGCATCTTGATAAATATATGTAGCTGATATTGAGGTAGAAGTAATGCAAATGTAATCACTTTACTAGGCCTAATCATAATAATAAATACAAGTATAAAACAGGCACAGATTACAATGAACATCATACAATGAAAATCATAATGACAGCATTACAGATGTGTGGGGGGGGGGAAGGTGTAATTGCAGTATACTGAGTCTAACTCCCCACCTAAATGGTTGCAAAAGATACTGATACTTAATACAGAAGGTGGAAAAATTAAGCTTTCCAATCTAGGTGGAGGGTAGACCCTGTTCCTGTATCTTGGACAGGCATTTCATGCACTCAGAAGATCCCAGAGACAGGATTGTGGATGAAATTCACCTCTGGGAAATGGCCTGGCATCATACATTAGTTGTACTGGCTCCTGAATTCCTCTAATTTTTTGCCAGGTAGTGGACCAGCATGCAGCCAGCATAGGATCTAGGAAACAAAACCAAACTCCTGAGCTGCATTGTATACTGCTTAACCAAGGTCAGAGGTCTAGAACAAAGTATGTAAATAAATATAGCTCAAAGATACAAATACACTGAAATTAATATTTATTTGAAAATATTTCTGTATAGTTGAGACAGGCGGAATGAATTAAAATGATAATACCAAGAGACTTTTTTTTCATCTAAAAAGTAGAACAAAAACTGTTAGAGGTTACAATAACATTACTCACAGACTGGTTCTTTTCTAAGATGAATTTTAAACCTTCTGTAGAGGGGATAATTAAGATAATGTATGCATCACTTTTTTCATTCCTCCACTGCAGTGTTTAAAAAAAAAAAAAGCTAGTGTTAAATACTAAGAGAATCTACAACTTTCTGGAGTGAAAGTTTATAATAAAAGATAGAGGAAGATGGTGTGCATAAAATTTCTTGGGCTTGTTAAATCATCTACAGTTTTGACTATAGTTTATTAGGAAACCAGGATTAACACTGTTGTTAATTTCATATAATCAAGGATTGGCCATAAAGAAGTTAAATATTAATGGAATATGAACACTAAATAAATGAAATTTGGATTTGCTTAGATACCATTTTTAAAAACAAACAAATATAAGTTGTCCAGTTTTATTCATTTGTTTTTCAGACTTATGGAGGTGAAAGAACTTCTCCCTAACACACAAATGCCTTCTTTCGTGGATACCTTACATAGCAAGTGTTCTACGCCACAGACTCAAAGCAATTCCTCAACAATGAGGCGGCTTCAAATCCATGGTCCATTCTAGAGAAAATTGCTAGCTACTAACTTTAAATCCAGATGAGATCTTTCCCAAAGAATAGGAATGTTGGGATCTGGGGTTTCCTTCCATTTTCTGATTATGAAAGTGAGTTTGATTACTTCTTGAGATTTAAATCCCTCTTCCCATCTCCATGACAATGTGTTTCCCTATTGTCTCTGTGGAGTTTCTAATTCTAAACTAGAAATATTAGTTTATTACATAAACATGAGAAAATAGGATAGCTTTATATTTGTTTAGATTTTTGAGGCAAAATCCAGATTTTAGTTATATAAGAGATTTTAAGGTCAAATGTTCTGATCATATATTTAAAGATTTTATAGTTGTCACCATTAAGAAATTAGCCAGCCTTTAATAGTGCCATAGTTGTTTGCTGCTCTAAGTAATGAGAAAAACTCTGCTATCTCAGGTAGGGCTATTAGATACCTGGGAAATGTTGACTTTTTAATGATGATGACTATAGTAAGAAAATTATTGGGGAAATAATTATTCTCTTTTAAAAGGCCAACATTTTACATAAACACTTCTTTTAACAGCAAATGGGAAGTGAATTAGAATAAAGTTACATTTGAATACCATGAGTGGTATACTTTATTAGTAGTCTTTCAGTAGGGAATCAGAAGGGGCATGTTTTTTTGGAACTGAGAATTAAAATTATTAATGGACAGATTGGAAACTCAACACAAGTTGAACCATAGAGTCACAGCTGATGAAAATCTTGGAGAAGGGAAAGAATTTGAAACCTTTCCTGGATTTCTGCAACAGTTTTTCTGTTGGAGATGGGAAACAAACCGGATAGATTATTAGGTCATACACTGATGACAAAACTGAAAAAGCAGATGGCAGGAATGATAAAGGATAAAAAAGGGTTCATGCATTGCTCATTAACTACAGTTTGTAATTTGTTTGCTGATTTTTATGGAAAATTCTCTATCAAATAAAAGCCCACCTTAGAAAAAAATTGAAACAATTTAAGGAGAGAAAGTAAGCAAATATACAATACACAATGGTCTTCAATTTTTTTTAAAAGTATATGTTTAAAGTCTCACAGGTCAGTGAAGATGTTTTATTTGCTTTGCAAGACTGTAAGTAATGTATGGGCACTTTACTTACTACAGTGCTTGTAAGGAAGTTTTGTGTGTGATCAAGATTCAAAATTATGGGGAATTCCTTGATAAACATCTTGTTGTAAGAATCTTCTACACTGCTTGGTATTATCAGACCAAAATAAATGATGTGATGAGTTACTATATGTTGATACCTGCCCTCTGCCATTATATAATACAGTATATATGAGCAAAATGGGTGACTAAATAGAAAGGGTGACTCTATCTCGGGTCAGTGTATGACTGGCATGCTCACATTTTGTGACCCTTACATTTTGGGTTTGGTTTTTCTCACAATGGTGTAAATAGAGGGGTAACGCCAATGGAGAGCTCAGATGAAACACATACGCAGCTTTGCCCACAACCTTGTGTGACTTTCTTTGAAGCTGGGAGATTAAATATAATTTACTCCAGATAATAAATAATTTCACTTATAATTAGGAAACTGAATTGTGCTGACTGAGAATTTTTCAAAAAACTAAGTTTTAATTGAAATGTTCTGGTTTTGACTAAACTTTTGTCAGGCAGGTTTATTAAGTCCAGGATGGAATGTGGGTTTTTTTGGGGGAACAGTTTGTGGGAATGAATGTGAGTCTGTGTGTCAGTATCACCCACCTCAGAATAGCCAAAAGCCTTGTAAATGTAGGGAACTTGCATTGCATTTGGAAGTCACAAGTTCAAATTTAGAGAATGGACTTGATCCTGGATCTCCCCCATCCCAGATGAATACCCTAGGTCCTCTTCCTATTTTTGAAGTCACTGTCTGTCTCCCTTTTTCTTATGAAAAATTTGCAAAGGTCTCTCTTGTTCTAAGGCAGAATGAAAAGTTTTTGAAATCTTGAAACTTTTCATGAAATGGAATTGTTTTCTGGGCAGCCCAACAGCTAATGTCTCTGCTGACTAGAACAGGTACCTCTACCTTTCTCACATAGAAGAGAACTAGCAACCAAAAATAGATATACAATTATTTTTTCTGGTGTCAGTTACGCTATTGTTAGACTTGCAAGCCAAGCTACAAAAATATCAAGTTATATTATGCAATGGAATAACTTGAGCATTTAGGATCCTTTCTACTTTAATTATCTTGATACCATGACCAATTGGTCCTTCCTCAGTTGGGACTGAGCCGATAACATGTACTCCACTTTTCTTATGTACTGGTCATCCTCCGCCACACTTGTCCATATCTGCTTGTCAGGTAATCATCCCACCTCTTTGGAGGCCAGCCAGATGATAGCTTCAGTTGTCATGGATACCACTCTGATACAACTGCAGTCCATTGATTGTAGCTGAGTCAGGCTACATGTCCTGCCCACCGCATTTTGCTGTGCCTGCTCTCAACCATGATGTCTCGCACTCCTGACTGCTGCCTAATTGTTTCATTGGGGATGCAACCACGGAGCGAAATACCCAAAATTATTCTTTCCATTGCCCTCTGCATGACAGTCAGTTTTTGTTCCTTAGTCTTCATTACTGGTGAGTGCTGGTGAGTGCTATTATTACTTAATATGATTGCAATTATTGGAAATTGAATGGTATAAAATACCTTTATTAGTGTATCCAGTAACCTAGTTTTTCCTCTCATAACTCAAAATATATGGGACTAAAATGTAATTGCATTCATAGAATCATGAGGGATAAAGAAAGCATTCAGACAAATATTATTTTTGGAGGTCTGAAGTTTTAAATACATTTTACAAAAATAATTTAAACCTGGTGTCCCTCTCTACTTGCTGGCACCAGCCAATAACTGAAAAAATACTGGGAGAAGGGCATACTGGGGTATTCTACCCCAATTTTGTAGACCACATGATGCAGATAAGTTTCCAAACTTTTCAGTGTATATCTGAATATCTAAACCTTTTGATGTATTCTCATCACTAGAGAGATGTATATGAACTCAGTTATTTTGAAAGAACAAAAAGTTCCATCTTCTTAGGAATCAGCATTATTAACTTACTGTGAGTAGGGGGATTACAGAAGACTACTGGGACAAGGTAGTGGAGGTGAGAAAAGGCACAGTACAGGTGAAAAAGTAGTTTATCTATTCATTCTTTATTATACACTTTCTCATCCTTTTTTCTAATGTATTCTTCCCTTCAGAGCAGTTCACATTGTGATCAGCAATGGCATAGTGCAAAGTACAAACATCTACATGGGGCACATAGGTGTTACAACATATGTTTATAAGTCAATTGGGACATTCAAGCCACAATATTTTGCCAGTTCTTTTCCTATTAACTTATCTATCAGGGCAGTACCTACTTAATCATCCCACTAGCACTATGGAACTTGTAAAAACATTTTTTTCTTTCTTTTTGAGTAACTTTTTAAAGGCAACTGAGTGCATAGAATAACAGTAATAAATTACCCAGTAATCTGTCAGTGATAAGAAAAACTCCTAGGAGTATATGAGTTGCCAAAGCATGTCACTGCTTTGTGTAGGGGCCAGTACCAGATGCTCCACAGAACAAAATACATTCAATTGTACTTGAAGTCAATGAAGCAATGACATACTTGAGAGGAAACCATTTTTAAATCTTAGAAGTCAGCACACTTAGCTTTTGTCAACTGCAGTTATTTTGTTCTTGAAATGTATGTAATAAAGTTGCATTGTATTCATGCCAATTTACTATTATCTGATGGATTGCTTAATGATTGCAATAAAAATGTTTTAGGATATAATCTAGTACCATTAACTGACTGGTAATAATTGTAGCTGCTTTATTGTTTCTTAAAGGCAACTAAGTCAACAAGAATTACATTATACTTGGATGAGTGGCTTATTGATGTAACAAATCAAATATTAACTTAATCCTTGACATAATCAGGTAGGTTTGATAACACCCTTTAAGGCTCCCTTAATTTTGCAACTAGAGTTTGCTTTTCATGAAACTTGCCAGCATTCTAAGAACCAGTGGTTCAATCAATATCACAAAGAATTAACCTTCATAATTACCTTTTGGTTATACAAGGTATCCAAATTATCCAATAATGAGCATTTCTTATTAAAAATAGCTTAACAATTAGAACATTTTTATCACAGATTTAATTTGGTCACATAATAGGTCAAATCACTAGACTCAGCTATTAAAATGTGTATTTTTTTTAAAACAGTAAATTGTTAACTTCTACAGGGATTAAAAATAAAATTAGTTTCCTAAAGTTATCCCCATTCTAATCTTTGGTGTAAAAGTTTCTTCTTTGCTGCTAATTCATTCTATAAATAATCTTCCCATTTCTAACAACTTGAGGTCTATGATCTGTGGATACTCTACTTTCTTACTGTATATTAAAATCTCTTACTCTTAAAGTTGGCTTCAGTTTAAATTTTAGGTCTGTAAACGCTGATAAGCCATTGTCCATCATAACTGTCTCTTTTAATTGCTTAATTTTCTTACTAATAGATCAACCCTATGCACTCATTCTGTTACCTAGCTAAAAAAAGGGGTGAGGTTCAATGCAAAGAAGCTTATGCAGAGGCATGGTCACACATTTAAAAAGTCAAGATAAAAATGGCCACGGTAAAAAAAACAGTGGAAATAAATTGATCAGCAAAAACATTTCTGAGTTAGATAGAGCAAAACTAGCTCATTGCTATTAATACGAAGGGTACTGCTTGCCACAGGTGAGGAATGTCACAAAAGAACTGTAGAGAGGCAGCATGAGCAAAATAGGGGGCTATCATGAATGCACATGATTGTATGAAGCCATGAAAGCAACAAAGAGCATTTCAGCTTGGTATGATCTGCATTTCCTTACCTGAGTGGGAGAATGGGGATATGTTTTCTGGTTTCCTGTCTCTATGACTCATGAGTATGTGTTTTTGAGTAACTAGGTGCCTGAATTTCTTTTGTGTGTCTGCATATTTCAGAGAATTGAGCAGAACACTGTCTACTTTCCGTACCTTGGTATAGAGACAGTTTCTGTTCCTCAGCCTCCTCTAGTAATTCAAATGTATCTAGGATGAAACCCTGGTCCTGTTGTAGTCAATGGAACATTTGCCATTGCCTTTCATAAGAGCCACGATTGCACCTAATGTTAAATGGGCCAGGACTCATGCTTACACAATCATCTGATAGGGCTTGGAGGCTTGTTTTGGGTTTGCTCCCATCAGCTGTCTGTTCACAAAAGTGTTTTTGGTTGAAGATGCTTTTATTACAGCTTTGCTTTGGCTCTTGCGCTGACTCCTTTCTCCAATGCAGCCCTAGCTAGCACTGTGGTATTTGCAGTAAAATGACTCAAGTAGGAGTCCCACCTAGATCATTCCTTAGTGCATCCCTTAATAGATGTTAGTGATGTTGTCTTCTCCTGTTTATCTCAGTAAGAGCTTAAACCTTGGTTTTTAAGGGAATTTTGTTTATTTGTGGGTTATCGTGTCCATACACATCTTAGAATATTTGTTTTTTTATACCTTTAGAGGCCATTATTGAAAAGTATTTGTTTGCTACATGTTATGTGTCTTCTCTATCCCCCTTTATTTCTCATGCTGTTTGCCTACAATGGGCTTAATTATAAGCTCTGTTACAGGTGGAGCTGACAGCAACACTAATAATTAAAGTTGCCTAATACTTTCCATTATAAACCTATTTTTTCAATTCCATGTAACTTTGCCAGATTCTAACAAGTCAGGCTGAGATTTTCGATTTTGGGTGTCAGCCTCTAACAACATTCTTATTTGATAAGTTGCAGAAAAACCTGTTCATTTGTTTCCAATTACTAGGTTGGGGAAAATACCAGTATGTTGTTTTATAAATGTTCCAAGAGTCCTACAAAAATTTCTTAGAGTGCTAGTACTTCTGTCCTTTGAAGTAGGAATTAACAATTTGGCAGGGGGTAGTCATGGGAACAAGGATGAGCATTTTTTATGTCGCAAAATTTTGGGTGAATTATCAGCCTCTGGGAAAAAAATACTGTTTGTTCATGCTCAGACCTTTTAAGAGCTGGTTTCTAAAAATATCATCAAATATCCCATCTGCACCCAGTATTCTCTACCCCCACAGAGATATATGCCATTTATATTGAGAATGTTTTAGCCTTAGTGCCCTTTGTCTGAACTGAGCATGGCCCAAATACCATAAGGCTCCTTAGAAAACAGAGCTAGAACTCTAGATGGATACAGACTCTATGAATATAAATGCATATTTTTAATGGGTGAAAAATTACTGTTCTCCTTTCCCCCTTTGACTTCACACTCCCACAGATTCACTTTAGTATTTTTTCCCAGCAGCATGGGGTTGGAATGCCCAAAATTATTTGTGTGGGTGTCTCAGCTGAGAATGAGATTGGTGCTCTTTCCTGTCTGCATTTCTACATTCCTAACTGAAAAGGTTAAATCTAATGTCTACATGGCAAGTAAAAACTATGCCAAATGATTTGGGATTGCACTAATGGGCTGTTTAATTGTGGTGTAGACCAGTGGTTCTCAACCTGGGGTTCGAGGACACCCAAGGGTCTGCGGACATGTTGCAGGGCGTCTGCGGAGTCTCTCTGTACCTGGGCCGGAATCCAGCTGCAGACCTGATGCACCCTGCCAGGGCGGCCTCTCCCAACCAGAGGCCAGATCCCAGGCTTCCTAGGAGGGGCAAGGGCAGGGGGCCCATAGCCACCACAGATCAGTTCTCCAGTGGCGCAGGCCATGGTAGCAGCGGTGCCACTTGCCAGCTGTCCCAGCAGCACTGCCAAAGTGGCGCAGGCCACATTACATAATCAGACAGGGGGGCCACATAGATTTTTTTGTTTAAAAAGGGGTCCCCAGCCTGAAAAAGGTTGGGAACTAATGGTGTAGATATTTGGGCTTGAGCTACAGCCTGGGGCTTTAGGACCCTGTGAGGTAGGAGGGTCTCAGAGGTTGGGCTGGAGCTTGAGCCTGAAGATCTTTACTGCAATTAAATGGCCCTTGGATCTAAGCCCTGCCACACTAAGTCAGCTGACATGGGCTAGCTGCAGGTGTCTAAATGCTGTGTAGACATATCCCAAGACATCATGATTTTGTGTCTGGTATCAATATTGTTTTTCCTTAATTTTCTCATCTACACAGAAGGAATCATCTCTAACTGTGCACATAATTATAGATCTAAAGAATATGAGATGTTTGAGTTTTATATTCTTATTCTGTTTAATATTTTTCATTAATTTGGTTTTGGAACACCTCAAATAGTCTATATCCTTCTGTCCAAGATTTTCTTAATAGCAGCATTCCCAAGTAGTACCTCCTTTCTATCCTACATTCTCTATCAATTTGTATTATGATAGCATGTAGAGACTTCAGTCATGGATCAGGGTCCTATTGTTTTAGCACTGTATAAAGATCTAAAAAAAATTATGTAAATTTTTCCACATTCAAATGTATGATTTTGAGAACTCAGCATTCCAACAAGTACATTTGTCAGTGCGGCCAACTTCCCAAGACCTATGAAGTTATGACCCTGTTCTCATTTTTGTTGTTCCCTATGTTTTGCTGAAGCAGACCATTAAAGGATAGGCAATAATTTTTATTTTTATTTATTTACTTCAGCAAACAGTGTCTGATGAAATGTGATTTTTCTCCTACAAAAGCTCATGCAATAAATAAATATGTTAGTCTTTAAGGGCCACAGGACTCCTTGTTTGTTTTGTCTAAAAGTTAATTTTTTAAAACTGATTGAATTAATATAGTTTTAGTTTTCAAGGACTGGTTAATCCTTTAAAATAATTTCAAGTTTCTAAGAATATCAAGCAATAAACCATAAATTCACTGCTCACAGATTGCAGCTTCCTAAGTGCATAGCTTGCACAGAATTTTCTTTAAAAAAATAGACTGTTGTACATTGCCATCTGTTTTCTACTTGTCAGTTTTCTCTGGACATCACCTATTCTCATAAATTTGCTTATAGCTGTTTTGAGGAGATTACATTTATCACAGTAATCTAATTAAATTCTTTTAAATTAAATTCGAACTTTTAAATGATGCAAAAATGGCAAATGAATTTTCTTTTGTTCTAATGTGTTGTAATAGAAGTAATCTATTAATGAAAACCCTCAGAATCATTTATTTTAATTGATCTATTGAAACAGCATTTAATTTAATTGCTGTTACTTTTCCTTTTTATGATGACTAAACTGGATGAATAATTTGTAATGAATTATTTCTTTGACATATTTTTTCTTTGTTTTTGTTTGGAAGTTTTCCATGAACAATTTATCACTTTACTGAATATATTCATGATTGAAACTATTCCCCAGATCCATGATAAATATTATTTATAGAAAATAACTATTTCATGAACAACTCATTGACTTCAATAGAACTTTAGCACGTCCTAGTAGACTTCATCTCAGTAAATTCAAGAGTAATTAGAAACCATGTCCATTCAGTGTCTGATCCAAGAGTGACAATTTATAGTGCTGTTTATAGTGCATAATTACAATACTTACAGTAACACTGGAAAGGGACTATTATGATTCTAAAAATAAGTCTAGTTTCCCAGCCCTCTCTAAAGTTTTAAAATTCATTTTAAAGTGGAAGTAAAAACATTTAAGAACCTAAAGCTTCATCTTGGTTGCTGCTTCAGAATGAAAAACAAAATAAATATTTTGTATTTAAAATGTGCATTTGTATTAAGATAATAGTCAATGTGAAATCAATCTTAGAATCAAATTTAAAAGCTTATTAAAGTAGGCATGGTTTTTCTCTTATTCATCTCAATAGCTTCTTTCTTGTTTTCTTAATCTATCATGTTAATTCCACTATCCAGCTATCCTTAAATTAGCTTCTGCTGAATTCTGGTATCAGTCGTGTATAAGCTGTCATTTTTAAAAGCATGAAATAAAAAAATAGGGCTGTTTATTTTCTTCATACCTGTTAAAAGCTATTTTTTTCAAGTTCAGTAAAACTCTTTATTTATATCCATAACTTACTATAGGTCAACCAGTATTCCAAAATGAAACATACCAATGGCAAATATTACACTGAAAAGTACAATAAAAATTATAATAGCTTTAAAAACACATGCTATTGTTTATAATCTGATTTGCATCATACACAAAATCCATTTTCCAGCTTTGTGCCAGTTAGTCTAAAAGAGATGGCTGATGTGATTATATTAGTTACCTCTTTCAACCCAAGCAGCTAACCAAAATTAGAGGGTCCTGTAGATCATTACATGTGGGAAGTGAAATTCATGAGATTTGGATATTTCATTGATGGTGCTTTGTTTATTTACAAAGAATATGCTAAGTCCTGTTTCTTGGAACATAAAAGGAATCAAATAGGGGACAGTGTCTGGTCTCGCAGGTTCAAGCCTCTTTTATTCAGCACTTGCCCCATAATCTCTCTCTAGACTTCACCCAGGGCCACGCACTGCTCTTCCAGGCTATCTAGACAAGGAGCTTTTTTGTTTGGTTGGTTTTTTTTGCCTGCTTCTGTTCTTTTTCAGCTTGTACAAGATGCATGTGCATTCAGGTACACACAGCAAAGTGTTCCCCCATAGTTCAAATTTATAAGTAGACTCTTCATTAAGCCTTTGTTTTATGTGGGAGGCTGCATATCAATCTGTTAAATCAAATGTCACTGTCACATTCACTGGTCTGAGAGATGATAAGTTCCAGAGAGAGAGCTGTGTTAGTCTTCAGTTCTGCAAAACAAATAAGGAGTCCTATGACACTTCTAAAGACTCACAAATGTATTTATTGCATGAACTTTTGTGGGTAAAACCCCACTTCATCAGACTCATGAAATGGAAACTACCGTCTGGAAGGGATTATATAAAGGCGGAGAAGGGTAAATCACAAGGCCTGCTCATACTTTTTTCAGGAAAGCAAGCAAGTTCTTTTGATTCAAACAGTGTGGAATAACAGGTAGGATGGTGGGAAAGTTAAAAGAGGGGAAGTCAGCTTTTGATACAAGAGGCAGCCCAAATCTCTCTTCAGACCTTATTTAGTGGTGTCAGAATTGCATATGAATTCTAACTCTGCAGTTTCCCTTTGTAGTCTTGATTTGAAGCGTTTGTGTTGAAGCATTGTAATTGTCATGTCTTTCACTTAATCTGCAGGGAAGTTGAAGTGTTTCTCTTGGTTTTTGAACATCACATTTTTTGATGTCCAGTTTGTGTCCATTTATTCTTTTGAGCAAAAATAGACCAGCATGGCCAATATATAAGGCTGAGGGGCATTGTTGACCCATGATGGCAAATATCATGTTGTTGGACAAGCAGGTGAATGAGTCCCCGATGGACTACCTTGTTTGGATAGGTCCTATGATGTTGGCATTAGAATACTTATGAGGACAGAGTTGGCAACGGAGTATGTTGCAGGCATAGGTGCCTGCCTCAGTGTTTCTGTTGTATGGTCTGTAGTTGCTGGTGAGTATCTACGTAAGGTTAAGGGCCGTCCGTAACTGAGGTGAGGCCTACCTCCCAAGGTTTGTGAAAGTGTGGGGCTGTAGATCAAAGGTTTCCAAATCCTGGCCTGTGGGCCAAAAGTGGCCCGCGGGGCTTTTTAAAATGGCCCACACTCCCCTGCCTCTGGCTGGGAGCCAGGCTGCAGCCACCTGCTTCCTGCTCAGTCCCAGTGTTCAGCTCAGAGCTGGGCTGGTCCTGGTATGCAGCCAGGAACTGGGCTATGACTGCGAGCCAGGAGCAGGAGCAGGAGCTGGGCTACTGTGGCTGGGAGCCAAGCTGTTGCAGCTCATTCCTCCTGCCAGATCTCAGCACACAGCTGGGACCAGGAGCCAGGCTGTGACAGCTAGCCAGAACTGGGACTGGCACACAACTGGGAGCAGGAGCTGGTCTGCTGTGGGTCATTCCTCCTACCTAGTCCCAGCACACAGTTGGGAGCTTGGCTGAAGCTGCAAGGCTGCAGCCCTGTCAGATGCACAGTGCAGCCAGCTGCCAGTCTGCCACAGACACCATCCTTTTGCCTGGTTTCTTCACCTAGCCCTCTTGCCCAGTGCCTGCTCCCAGCTCTCCCAGCAAACCACATACCCAAGGAACAGGGACTTTGTAAAATAGAGCTTTTTGTTGAGTGAAATGAACCATTTTTAAGACTTTGGTGGGTTTTTTTAATTTTAAAATTTAAAACTTTTTAAAAAATAAACTTTTAACAGTTTTACAAAAAATAAAGTTTGCTTTTCACTAAATAAATGTTTACTTCAAATATGTATAGCTCTGTGGCCCCTAATGATGTACTCTGTACTGCATGCAAATACATCAATACTTTTCTTTATGATTTGATAGACTGGTGGCCCTTCAGGGTTATAGAAATGGTATTTGTGGCCCTCTTGAGCCAAACAGATTGGGAATCACTGCTGTGGATTCTTGATGATGTGCTGCAGAGATTTGAAATGGGGGCTGTAGGTGATGACCAGTGGCATTCTGTTGTTTTCCTTGTTGGGCTATCTTGACTTTTGAGTACCCCTCTGGTTAAAAAACCAATAGTGGAACATTTCAGGCTCCCTGCACTTTCTGTGAAAGACATGAGAGTCAGAGCTTCTGCAGAAACACTTGAGATCGGGGCTCTAATGGGAAGCTGCAGACTATGCAAATTTGACACTATTAAATTAGGTTTGAATTGAGATTTGGCTTGGGTCTCATTAACCTTCCCACCTTCTTATCTGTTGTTTCACACTGTTTGAATCAAAACAGTTTGTTACAGGACTCTTCCTTTGTTTTTCAGTTTGAATGATGTTTCACTTAACCCACCTCAGAATGTCTCTCTAAAGTTCTCAACTAGTTTTAGGAAATTTAATAACACAGTCGCCACAGGCTGAGGCCAAAACTTTATAACTTGGGTGTCAAAAGTTAGATCCCCAAATCCATCCTTATGTACCTAAAAAGATGAGTTTCATGGGTGATCAACAACTTTAGATCCCATTAAAATCACTGAATTAAGACATTATAATAAAAAAAAACCCCACCTGTTTTAATAACTGCTTTTTGAGCAGATTTTTACAGTGATTGTTCAGTGATTCTTGCTTGAATATAAATGCTTTAATGGTTTTTCTTCTTTTCTCCTGTACAATTCTGATATAGTAGCAATTGAAATCAGTGGGAGCCCTGTTCCTTTGAAAATCTGAAAATTAGCTGGTAATGTTTGTTACAGTTGTCAGTTGATTTTGCAACATTATTTCTTGCACAGAGTGACAGAGATTGCACAGTAGGACCAGAAAGGTTCCAGAAGCCTGGAAGAAGCATTAGAATGTAACAAAATGTTAAATCACTTAATCTAAATTTAAGGAGAAAAGCAGAGAGCACTGTCATCTAGGAAGTTTTTAGAAGTTGCACCGCATTTAAACCATAACTAAAATTGATCTGAAAGCATATGGCTAGCATTTTCAATCTTAGATTCCTAAATTTAGACTCTAGAGTGATATTTGGGCCACTAAAACTCATCACTTTGGGTTCATAAATATCGGATACTAATGTTAAGCAACAAAGATCCTAATTCTGCAACCGACTCCATGTGGACCTTTTTAGCCTCCCAATGACAGCTGCAGGATTGTTATCCAAGTTTGAAATTTTGGTCTTATCCTTTTCACTCAGTGTCATTTGAGAGATTAAATCCTATGCAATTCTTCAAAAGAAAACAAAAAACAAACCCAACATCCAGACAAAACAACCATCACAAGTGACCAATCTCTGTTCATTACTTTGAAAAAAACTAAGTTTAGTACTTTGTTTCATTGTAAAGTTCTCTAACTTTGCACAGACCTTCCAGCCCTGCTGTACAATCTTTGTCACTCTGGGAAAGAAAATAATGCTCTAAAAAGGTCATCAATTGGCATCTCTAACTTAAAAAGTCAGAAGCATCCAGTGACTACCAGCCACGTCTGTAATGTATCTTTTAAATCAGTTTCTTTAGCATCTACTTTCTATGCAGATTTTTTGCTACCAAATGGCCCAAAGTAAGTATTATCTTCAGGAGCAAATTAAATAATAGAAGGATTGGTGGCAATCTCCTGTGCTTCATTACCTGGCTTTAAGGAATTGCTTTAAAATATATCTCACAAATGTTATGCCTTTGCAAGTATTCTAGACTTGAATTTTTAGGATAATAAAGGCATTCTTTTTATAAAAAGTACTGAAATAATGCTCTCTCTCATTTGTAATAGTTCTTCTTGGTGCATCAGTGACCATAAGGATTTTTATAAACATACTTTATAATTTTAAAATAATGGTAAAGTATTTTACCAAGATGGAAATATACTCAGTTAAATAATTGAGTGTATGCATGGTTTTAGCATTTTGCCAAAATAATAGAATATAAGTTGTTTTGGTCTTTATTTTCAAATCCTAATCAGAAATTTACAAACAACAAACAAAACCACCAGTATATTACATGGAAATCAGTGCTGTGAATATATTTAATACAAAACTATGATGAGCTTTTCTATGAAAGAATGGTATAGTGTTAGCATACAGGGCTTGCTCCAGAGCCCTTTAGAGGTTACAGAAGGACTTTTTTTGGCTTCAGTGTGAGCTTGATCATGCTTGTCAGTTGATGGATAGGCTGTAATAGAAACCAATAATAACAGAAATTCAGATTTAGGGGTACCAATTTATTCTTAATTCATGCCAAAGCCATTACAGGAAATAAGGCACAACAGTATAATTTAAGTATAGCCTGAAATGTCATTTTTTCTGATGCAAAACATTACTTAAAAAGAAGTTTTATTCTGGATTTCTTCCCTCTAGGAGCTTATTAATAGTACTGGTATTAGTTACTGAAGATTATGAGGGGGATTGTTTTGGCCAAGTCTTGTGATGGAGAATTACACTTTCTAAACTGAAGCTATTTTGTGAGCCAGCAGCATAAGTTATTGTCTTAAATTATTCCTAATTTTAACTTCATTACAAAAGGCTGTATAAATATTTATTATTCATTATGGTGTGTAGAGGCACTTTGATGGATACCACCTGCCCTGCTACTAGATCATGTCTCCTACTGACCAGAGCACTAACTCACCATACCCCCTACGGTTTGATATTAGGGGGACTGGAGACAGCATCTGCTGGCTCAAATCCAAGGGGTGACTAAGGTATCTATTAGCTCAAACTGTGACTGCTAGCAGTAGGGAAGCCCAGGCCCTCTTATTCCCCTGAGTTCTGACTTCTATTCCCTTGGGCCTTAGCCAAGCAAATCTGGAGTTCTCCCTTCAAAGGCCTGGCTGCTGGCTTGCAATGCTTCCTCAGAAAGGGGTCAGGAGATTGCTTATCCCATTCCTAGCCAGAAGCTCCACGGTATGTTGTGCAGGGGTAGGAGTTGTGGGTTGAGGTCCACTTCAGGGTGGTGTGGGATGCCTGCAGGAGTTGACAGTGGAGAGGTTGACAGGTCTGCTCCCTTGCATTGACCAAGCTGGGTCGTGCCCTCTTATGCTCCACCTTCTTTGAAAGGATGTTCAGCAGGTGCTGCTGGTTGATAAAGTGCCTTGAAATTATGCAGTTGAGTGGAGAAGTGTCACCTCATGATCTGGGCATTGGCATCTTTCATGGAATTCAGTCAGTGGAGAGGTGTGTGTTTTGTGATTAGCAGGGAAGAGCTCCCCAGAAAATAAGATGTAGCGCATCAATCGTGTATTTTGTGGTCAAGGCTTCCTTTTCAATGGTCAGGTAGTTTACTTCCTGAGGGAAGAGCTTTCTACTCATGCAAACTACTGACTATTCTTAGCTATCAAGAGTCTGTGCTAGCACTGCTCCACGGCCCACATCTGTCCATGGGATGAACTGTTTCAAGAAGTCAGAATCAAAAAGGACTAGCTCATTGGCTAGAACAGTGGATGGTTTTCAACCTGTGATCTGCCACTTCCTGACAGTCTGAAGACTATGTCTAAGATTTCTAAATGGGGTCAGTATCTCTATCTGAAATTCTTTAAGGGACTGCAAATGAAAAAAGGTTGAAAACCACTGGCATAAATAAAGTTCTTTAAAGTTCTGAATGCACTTGGAAGTCTTATCCATTTAAGCTTTTTGGCACTAGTGACCTTCAGCAAGTCTGTATAAGGGCAGCTATTGTGGCAAGTCTGACACATACCCCCTGTAATTGCTGGCCAAGTCCAGGAACTGAGGTACCTTCTTCTTGGGTAAAAAGCGTATGAAAATAAACCTCTCTCTCCTATAGCTATACTTCCTCTTCCTCACCACTGGATGGAGAGAACTCTTTCTCCTGTAAAACTTATTCATATGGAGTACTGCATAAATAACTTTTGGAGATGAAGCAGCTCTCTGGCTATTCTTCTACACAAATTGGAGCAGAGATTTCCTTACAAACTTTGGGCCACTCGATATACAGTAAGTTGGATACTTTACCAACTTAATATTAAGATATTATAAATTAATTAAGAAGGTGGTGACTGTCTGCTTAAGGAAGAAAGACAGCTGGTTACACCTTCAAAGGGCCATCCGTTCTAAAATATGTGGGTCAAATGCCATTATCAGATACATGCATCCAGCTCTGTCAGAAGTTAATGAGAATTCCTTGCATGTTGGCCCTATATTTTTAATGCTACTGCAAATATATTAGCCTGTCATCATTTATTACCTTAATCTTTTGACTAGATTACTGAAAAAAAAATGCATATTGTTGATACTGAATGGCACACAGCTTCTAGAATCATATATACAGACTTAACTTTTGAACCTGTAGCCACTGTGATTTATTTGCTGCTGCCTTAGAGATTCAGATCTGTATTAAAAGCATGTCTGAGTTATATTATTGGCAAGACTTATTTTATTTCTTGGCCATTTCATGACTGAGCATTTTCATTGCTCTGAGTCATTGTCTTAATCATCCTTATAAGTGCTAATGTACAAGTTACCCTTTTGACTTTATTTTGGACAAGCATGTGCCTACATAATAAAATTAAAATAATGTGATGCTTAATTTTTTAAAATTCAGATATGAGCTTTAAAATCGATTGAGCACCTTGTGAATGAAACAGCAACCCCATTAAATCATAAAATTCATTTACTTGCTGCCTGCTCAGACATTCTATAGGAAATCTGTCATCTGCTCACTTTCAACCACTGCCACTAACTTCTTTGCAAATCTAAATGTGTGATCTCCAGCATTAAATGAGCATAATTTCAGTGAGCTGTTACTAGAATTTTGAAATATGGTGGACAGGCCCCTGTTGACTTGCCTGAAATTCTGGATTCTTAGCATGCTATACTCAACAAGACCACCAATCAAATGTCAGTTAGATTTTATTTCTAAAGATTAGTGCTGAACAGTCTGAGCTTTGGAACTGTTCTAAGTGCAGGAATATAAATGGATAGACAAAGATCAGTAAACTGGTTCAACCAGAAAAAAACAAATAAATAAAACAACAACAACAAAATCGCTCAATCTTCAGCTCCTAATTTAACTTGAAATTTCCTTGCAGCGAGAAATACTTCACTATCTGAAGTGTCTGCTTAGGACTAGTGTAGAACTCATGTACAACGCACAACAGATAAGACTCTTTTGCTATCCTACTGCACCATTAAAAGTAGGAAGTAAAGTTTAAGCATTTTTGCAATACTTTTCAATGTTCCTGAAGGACTAAGCTTGGGGTACATTACATGTGATGTAAACTGTGCTGTGACTTAGAAAAAAGGTGCTTTTGGAGTACACGGTTTTACTGGTAAAGATGGGAATTCCTCACAAATCCCAGAATGTTGTTAATGGAGGAGAGTCAATAAAGGGACTTCATAATGCAGGTTGCCTCTTAAGAGAGGGTCATGAGGAATCATAACTGGTTGCATAAGAGGGTAAGAGAGAGTGGTCATGTCCTCCACATTAGACTTCCATATCTCTCTGCCCTTGTTTCACCACTAGGGGTGGGAGGAAAAACATGTCATACCAGTGCTCCACATAACTACTGGCTATCTCTTAACAGATACACGTTGAGATTTTTCTAATCTTTGAGGGCATTAGGGTCTGTGCGTGGCTACTTTGAGACCATCTGTCCTTTTGATTTAAACAACTGTGATCAATAGATGCTATGATTGACAGAAATTTCCAGAGAGGTAGCCATATTAGTTTGTGTACAGCAAAAAGAGAGAGAGTCCTCTGGCACCTTATAGACTAACAGATTTCTTCGGGCATAAGCTTTTGTGGGCTTCAACCCACCTGGATGCATCTGTGGTTGACAGAGTTCAGCATTAATTTCTAGATTCCAGAAGAAAGAGATTTCTTTGAAGACAGTCTATGACTAGGGAATTTCTTGCCAGAGGAAAACAGAAGCCAAGCTGGTCTAACCATTTATATAGCCTTTTGCAAAAGCTGTCCTCTGACAATGACCAGGGAAGATGTAGGGAAGAATAGAAAGAACTGAGGAGAAAATCAGGGATTATTATCCTTAAAATAGAAACAGTTGAACACAAGCATGGTAGAGAACACACTCCTTTGTGGAAAGGTTCACTTTCACTTCTAGCTCTGTATTTGATACCTACCTTCCTCTACCTCTGTGAGGAAGATTAAGAAAAGGACATGACAGCTGGTAGAAACAGGCTGAAAAAAAGAGAACGCAATAAAAAAAATAGAAAGGTAAGTGTAGAGATGGTGTCAGATGGCAGTAATTTAAAATAGGGATTAATTAAGATGAAGAGGATCTAAAGACCATGGAGGAATTTATTATAAACAGGAAATTGAATATGGCAGATGATATTTTATTAGCAGGCATTTAGTGATAAACTTGTAGCACCATGGGACTAGATGGCAAACCACCAGGACAACATTTTTCATCAAACAGCTACCTGCCGATGGATAAGCAAATCCTTTGTCTCTTTCACTGTGCATACTTTGCTTTCTTACTATAAAGCTGAGATTCCCCTTAAAGGAGGATGTATTTTTGGGCAGATAAAATATGAACTGAGTCCATTTTATAAAAACTAGAATGGCTCAACTTTTCATTATTAGCACCAGTCTATTCAGGGTTGTTGTAGAGAGCTCTTTTAGGCATAAAATACACTTAGAGAATCATTTAGTTAAGATTTCTCCCATGATTCCATTACACAAAAACTTACTGAATTTGCAAGTGTCAGTCTTGTCTGTTCCTGGTTTCTTTCTTTCTTAATTTTTACCTTTGTGAAGGTGGTGAAAATAGCATATATGTCCATCAGCCTTCCAGCATCTCCTCCCTTCAGCTTTATATTACATTTAAGTGGATATATAACTTTTGGTAAAATAGCTAGTATGATTAGAGATTACATCTTGTCAAATGGATCATTATTTCTCTCAAATATACTTTTGTATGGAAAAGAGAGAAATGGTGAACTGCATCCAGAAATAGACAAAAATCCAGCAAGTGAGAGAGAAGTAAATAGATCTGAAAGGCATGACTTTCTCCTTGACATGCTTTTGTTGTTATAATTATTTTAGATTAGGTTAGCACTAAGAGGGTGCAGCTAAGATTGGAGCACCATTATTCTAAGTATTCCATAAACACATAGTGATGGCTCCCAAAGGGTTTACAGTGTAAACTGATGAAACTAAGGATGGGATGGAAAAATGCATGCAAAGGAGAGAAAGAATGGCATGACAATGGTAGCACAGGTCAGTGGCAGAACCAGGAATAAAACATTCCTGATTCTCAGTCTGGTACCCTACTTGCTAGATCCTGTGTTGCATATATCAGTGTACTTGAAAATGGTTGATTTTACTCAAGAACTTAAGTGGATTTTCAAAGCTGAAGAGCAGTGTTTCTTCTGTGAACACAGTGAGCTCTTCACAGACATGCTCATTTGGGGGAAAATATCTGAGAATTTGCAGGCTGTTCCGAGTTAGATTTCAGCTAAAAACAGTTCAGAGGCATAAATCATGAAATTTTACTGTAGACTATAAATAAATTTTCATAAAAATTCATGAAAGGCCTTTTAGAGCCCAAAATTAGATTTATTTATCACAGTTATTCTTTTGGGACATTATCTAAGTGCCAATAAGGGCAGCTGTTTTTACATTGTTCATCATTTTATCAAATATAGCGTAAACAGCCCATTTTGATGCGATGACTCATTCTGTTTAATACAATACAATCTTGGTTTTGAATCCAACTATTCCAACCTCAACTTTAGGGAAAAACCTCCTTGATGTCATGGTTTTTATGATATGTAACTAACAGACTTCCCATCACCAGACCACAGCAGACTTTAATGCTACTATGGAGTTTTTGATAGCTCTGCTGTGCTCTTACGTAAATTACATGTACTATAATAATGCTCCTTCCCTTAAGTTGTTTTTATTTGGAAAGGTAGTTTAACCTCTTGATTTCATTGACTTAGTAATGTGAATTGCCTACAGCTGGTGATGATATAGTTCTAATTCCCATTTTATAGGTCATATAAACATAAACATTTGGAGCACTACCGACACATTTCAATCCCTTACAGTTGTTTCCTAAATTTAATTACTTCATAATCCTTTGTACAAAAATATGTCATTTAAAGGAAACAGAATTAAGAGTCAGCATGGTGGTTCATAGTGCTTGTGCTACAGTATCATCTCTACCAGAATCAACAGACTATTTCACAGATACAATTCAAGAGACAAACAATAATAAAATATGGTCTCATGATTGGTCTTACGAACCCCACCATATGCAAAAAAGAAAAAATAAAAGCCAGTCTTGGGCTGATACTAATGTAACCTTATTAAAATTAGAGATGTATGGTAGAAGACCAGCCTCATAGGGCAGCAAAGGTAGAAAATACAAGGAAAAGAAAAGTCTAACTTATTAAATGGTTATTGAAAATTAATGTTATGGTGCCCTTAAGTATTCTGGACACTTCACAGAACAAGTTTAAGATAAGATGCCTCAAAGCCTTTGCAATCTAATTTTAAATGTGACAAAATCAATAAGAATAATATAAACAAGAGTTTGTGGTTGGAATAATTGCCTCCCACTCCTTACTTATTTCCTCCTTGATCTTCACCTGTTCTCATCTATTTGCTGACTCCAGCCCTTTACAGAACATCTTAATGAGAGAAAACACCTCTTCCTGTGCCTATCTGACTGAGATAAGGAGTGCAGGGTTAGTCTCCTAAGCACCTTATCCTGCAACATTTACCTCAAGCAGCTAAGGGATCCCCATCTCTTGTGGCAGTGTGTGTGAAATTATTTACCACTAGATTCCTTAAATATTGTTCAGAACAGAAAAGGGGAGTAAAGCAAGAGAAACTGCTGGAATAACATCTGAGTTGAATACTCTGTAAAGTCCAAAGAAGTAGGCTTTCTTAGCTTAGATATAGTTCAAGTTCTCTTTTCTAACCATTTCCTGCTCAGCTTGATAACTTCTCTTTGATGTATAGAAAAGTCTTTTTACCTATCAGCCAAATTGACTAGTACAGGTCAGTTCATTATTATGCTAGGGCAAGGATACGTGTAGATTGAAAATGTTATCAGGAATAGAAATGGGTGAGAGAGTTTTCCTACCATGAGAAATATTTCAAATTTTGTAATTTCTTTTTGTCCTGATTTGTGCCAAAATATCAGAATTTCAAAATGGTCATGGACCCAAAATCTTGCAGAAAGAATTGGTCCAGCTCAATCAAAAATTTCATTTAAATTGTGACTATTTAAAAAAATATACAGTGATTAAAATTGAGAAGTATTCATTTTGAAAATGGCAAAATATTCTGACACTTTAAAAAAATTCAAGTCAAGAAATTCATCAAAACTTATCTTTTCCTGTAAGCAGTCTTGGTTTCATCAAGTCACAGGTTTTTTTCATGGGAAGAGTTGTTAGTCAAAGATTCTGATTTGCTCTGATCAGGAGTACCATCTGGAGCAAACACCACATCCTTCATCTCTATATAAAAACTATCATTTTCCCCTTTGGGAAGATCCTCTGTCATCTTATCTCAAAGTCCAGAATTTCTGATCTCTTTGTTTTTTCTCATCAAGGCAATTTTGTTTTGATTTGCATGTGCATTGACCTTTGCCACAGGAATTAAATCATGTGCTGGTATTGCATGCGTTTAGCTCTTTCTTGATTGACCCCGGAGGTGACGTGGATTTATCAATTTTCTGTTACTGTGAATTATAAATTACTGTCAGACACCAGAGTCATTTACAATATGATCAGACAGTTACTTAGATTACTCAGTTAATATTTAGATTTATAGTAATACACAGTTCTAGCTAAGTGCTTGGCAAACAGAGGGAATGCACCAAAGAGACATGTAAAATTTTGTTTCACTTTGATGCTGTATGTTGTTCATGGTCCATCTAATTTGCATTTCAGACTTTTACAATCTCTATAAAATCAAGAAAACTGTATTGTTTTATTTTAAGTTTATTCTGGAGGAAGAAGTTCTTGGAATCATCAGGCTTTCAGCCAGAATTAGCCTTAGCATACTTGTCTGAGCCTAAAACCAAGTTTTTGCCACCACTTACAATGTACCTGACTCCACTGTGCTGATGCTGTCATGTACACAGTTAGCCTGACTATTATTGGAAGGGCCTACAAAATTCTTCTTTGGGGCCTTTATATGGACACATTTTATGTAAGGGTGGGCGAAGTTCATTTATGCAAAAACACTTGTTTACACAATATGACTATATTCAGTAAATGCATATGAATGATTGTTGTATATATGACTTGTGCTTTTTAACTCATTAGCCATTAGTTAGTTTCACTTGTAGTTCTTGTAATATTACCTCACATGAACTGTTCCCTTTCTTCATTGTTAGAAAAAATAATGAATGCTGCTGAAGATATTCTTTTCTGATTGCTGAGACCCAACTCTGAAACCAGCACATGTAGTGAATTTCCAATATTTTATTTATCAGTTAGTATTATTTTTATTGGAGCATTTTAAACTAAGAATGAACTTTCTGGTAGAGGGAATCATCAAGGGTGATATAATGAGATTACATGTTTGTGAATGCAACTGGTTATACTATTGCACTTTGGCACTTGAACATCTGCTTTTTAAATTGTAGGTTTTAAATTAACTAAAGCTCTGATTGTTTTGTGCCTTTTTTTCTCTCCATATATGAGGAATTTTAATAATGTATTTTTTATACAAGACAGTTTGTTCCTTAGAGGATTTATGATATAGATTACACATGTAGTATTTCCATAATATCAAAGCATTTTTTTCTAGCTTATTTTATATGCATTTGTAATTTTTTAATAAAATCCTTAGCCATATGTGGTCTACTATTATTGTATCTCTTTTTCTAAGGGATGAAGTTATGAGTAGGGCTGTTTGGGAATTTTGCAGTTAAATGCTTTTTCATTGGAAAACACCATTTCTTTAAAACCAAAATGTTTCAAGCACATTTCCATCTGCAGCATGCCTGGGTTTCTGCCAGCTTGTCTGTTGGGTTGCTGAGAAGCCTGGGTTTCCATGGTCTTTGAGCCTTTGACTTTTTCTGAAATAAAAACTTTCCAGAATTTCCTTTCTATGGAAAATTTTGGCATTTCTGATTCTTTTAGTTCATTCTAATTCAGAATACAACCTTTTACATTATGTTAAACTTTCCAACAGAATGGAAATTGTTTCAACTAATTCTAGATTGGGTTGTTTCCCTCCTTTCCTATCCTGAATATTCTCCTAGGCCCATTCTTTCTCTCTTATTTCCTAGGCCTTCCTCTCCTAGAATACCGGGAAAGGGGCAGCCTGGCTTCACAGCATTCCCTCTGTGACCTTAAAGAGCCAGTCTGTACTGTGAGAAAGATAAGGCTCTGCTCCTCAAAATTATTTTTCTTTTTTTTTTTTTCTTTTTTCTTTTCTTACTATATTACAGAATGCTGCCCTTCAGGCACATTCACTGTGTCAAACTTTACTTTCTCTCTTCTACTCTGAGTCTCATTTGCTCAGCAGGCAATCATGTGAATGGCTTTCAGATCAGTAGGTTGTATCATTATCCTGTTCTGGATGTGGCTTTAACTGTGTACAAGAATGTATGTTGTACCTTAGCCTGCAGCTTAAAGCTAGTGAGGTATGAGTCTGACTTCTTCCTCATGAGCCCAGTACAACAAGCTTAATAGGGGATAGATACCACAAGAAGCTTTGTATGCATAAGCCTGGAGGGTCTTGTTCACTGCAGTTGAAATTTCTGGTGAACAGATAGCTAACAAATTATAATGTCATAGCAGTCTTACCCACTGAGTGTTTTAATTTCATGCTTACTTTTAGATAGTTTCTTTTGTTCAGTAACAGGTCATTAAAACTCAGCAGTCATATGTGTACTTATTGCAATGTAGAAATATAAAAGTGCATTGCCAATAAAGGTGAAGAAAAGAAAAACTGATAATTTTAGTTTAAACTATATATTTAATTTTTGCACAAATGTGTCTCATACATTATCTCTGCAATTATTGCAGCATGAACAAATTGGCAGCTGAAAAAAAATCTTTATGTGGTATAAGGTTCCCTTCTTGGAATCTGATCTGCTATGCCTCCCTGATCGCTCACTCCTTGCTCCCAACTTACCTTGCTTTCCCAGGTGTACCCCCACTCTTGGGTCAGCCCATACCAGCCTCCTGCATTTAATTGGTCCCAGGCAATGAATGTGCCCTCACTAGCCATTAGGGGACAGTCGCCCAGTGAGCACCCACAGCTCTCAGGTGCCACACCAGGAACTTCTGCCCTGCAGGGACAAAGAAACTGATATGCAGTCAGCTTTTGTCCCTAGTTAGACCCATATTCATTCATATTCTCTGTAAAAATCCACCCAGCTTTAGACAACACAACTAGTTTATTGATTTTAAGTGAATAAATAGCAAATCAATGCACAATCAATCGATCAATCAATCAGTCCATCATGAGTTAATCACTACGAAAAAAAGTTCTAACCTAAAGTTTACTGTTGTAGTCCATTTCACTCTTACTCACATGCCCTGCCAGTGATGGTTTTCAGCCAATCTCTGCCCTTCTGTGGGCAGTGCACAGTCCTTGCTTTCAAGTTAGAGCTTCTCTGGCAAAAAGCCCCAGAAACAGTTATCCAGGTGTCTCCTTTCCTCCCCTTTTTTCCTGATCTTCTCACTGGTCAAATGACTTTTCCAGCTCTGGCCAAAGCCTGTAGCTTGCATAGCCTTTGTGATGTGTCCTTTCTGTCTGCATGCTGGGAGACAGTTCTGATTGTCTGCCCGCAGCTGAGCGATGTGAAATACACAAGGAGTTGTTTCACATAGGTACACACCTGTGATGCTGCATGAAATGTGCTACCATAACAATAGTGTACGGTATATAATGAGCCTTCAAAAAAGCTCTTGCATGGCATATTCTGCATTAAACCATACAATTACATTGCCAAAGTGAACAGGAAAGTTACACAGACCATACTCTGGGGCCGTGGGGTGGGGTGGAGTATGCATCCCATGACATATGGGAAAAGAATTGATTAAGCAAAAGGATTTCATCTATCTTTGGGTATTTGTTTCTTAGCAAAAATGTTTTTAAACTTTTTTATTTATTTAGAGAGTAGAGGAGAAACAATTTAGAGAAATGAATAGTATCTTAAACTACATTTTTAGTTATTTTATATAATTGTACTTATTAAGGCTGAAGTTAGGATGATCATGGCTTCATGGTCAGCTTTTATATGAAGTACTAACTACCATTTCAAATTCTCCTGAGCTGAAACTTACAATAGAAATTAATATTTAGGACCAAAGATGAAATATAAGATTGAATGGATTTTTATGTTGCTTAAGAATTTATGTGCTTCTGGCAGCCATCTTTATATTCTGACAGAACTCTCTGTCTTCGTCTGCAAATTTGCTTCTATACTTTCCATTAACCTTGTAAATCAAAGTAAAGAATATTTTGCCTATAGTTTAAACTACAGAACAAATATATAAATCTAAATTCTGCTACAAAGTTTACAACCTAATTAATCAGATTACACTTGGAGGGCACACAGAGTCACTAATTCATTGCTGTAGTTAGAAACTATTTAATTGGAATTTATTACCTTGCTCATTGCCTGAAGGTTAACACCAAAGTGACCACCTCCCTTCTTTGAATATGCTCACATTTGCATTAGAAAGTGAGGGTGGTGTGTCTTTGGGTTCAACGATGTCCTTCTGTAGTCATTCTAAAGGCTTGTCTACACTAGGAATGCTACAGTGACACAGCTGCTGAAGAGTTTCACTGTAGAATTACCCATGCTAATAGGTATAGGTAATCCATCTCTGTAAGAGTCAGTAGCTAGATCAACAGAATAATTCTTCTATTGATCTACTGCTGCCTATGCTAGGGTTAGGTCAGTTTAACTATGTTGCTTGGGTGTGTAGATTTTTACCAACCCAGAGAAGTTGGCTTAGCTACATCTAACATTTTAATGTAGACCAGAATTGTACATGTAGAGACTTGAGGACATAAAGCCATGAGCTATATTTCCAAGATCACTTTGGGTTTCATAGACTGTTGGAATCTCATTGTAATTAATAAGATGAGGATTTGAAATCACTTTAGAAAACTGTGTACCCATTTGTCAAAGAAAACAGCTGGACCTAACTTGAGTACAATTCAACAGCTAATTGTTTATTCTCACTGCAGCAGGGAGAGCAGATAAGATGCTGGTCTTCGCCTCTGAGATGCGTTACAGAAACTTTTATAGCTTAACAGCTGTATTAACATACATGCATATACATAGGTAGATGTGACAAGACCTAACATTCTCTAATTGGTACAAACTAATATCAGTTCCCTAAAAGGAATCGGGGTCAAAAGGGAAAAATCTCGTATAACAGTCAAGAGAAACAGTGTTACAAGTTAGCACAATCTAGGCAGGTTTAATAAACAATAAGTCAAGGATGTCAGCACAACATGTGGCGAGGGAAAAACAAGGACATGGTAGGCTGGCACAGAGAGGTATTGATTACATTCTTTAGGTCTGCAGTTCTTCAACATATCTCTAATAGCACTGTTATTTGTTGTAGAGTGCATTCCTTCTAAATCCTCTCTCTTTCAGGCCTGTTAAACCATTCATGTCTCAACCCGGTCAGTTCTCAGTTAAGGAATTCCTTCACACATTCTTACAACTGCAGAAGTACCTCTGTTCTGATAGACTTCTAAATGAAGAGGTGTTTGAAAGCCCACACTGAATGCCATGAAAACTGAGAGTGTAAAAGCCTTACTCTTCCTTTTTGAATTTATGAAAGTCCATTGCTCAAGAGGAAGAAGGCTCTTTGGTCAAATATTCACCCTTTAGTGGACATATGGGGCAACTCTGAGATACTCAGCAAATGTAGACTTCATTGACACTGCAGGAGTGACCCTTTTTTCCTACACTGTAAGATTTTCAGCTATATTAAACAGTAATTTTGTAACTTAAATGGATGGCCTACCTAGTAAAGTCTTCCAGTGTATCACGTTAGGCCAATGTCACAGATGATACATGCTTCAAGGAGGCACCTTTTAGGGCCTAATACACTGGTACTATTCAAATTTTACTACTAATCAGAATAAACTGTACCTATCCATTCACATTATTCTTTTGTGTCTGTTTCTATTATGGGCCAGTTAATACCATTTTTTAATTTTAAACACGAGGAAGTAGGTCTTGTTTCCTGGAAGGCAGGAAACTGTCACTGGATTGTACATCAGAGAAAACCTCTTAAGTGTGATTTTGAGAATGGCACAGATTTTTTAACTTCATTTCCAATGAGTGCCAATAAGAACGCTTGGGTGGGCCAGAGTGAGCACAGGCAGAACTGCAGTTGTAAAATATACTTTATAGTGTATTAATGCAGAAACTGAAAACAATTAAAATTGTCTCCTGGACAATGAACTTTGATTATTCTTAGTTGTAATTTACTGCTTATAAGCCTAATTCTGAGCTATGTCAAGGTTAAAGTATTTCAAATTACGGAGACAACTTTAGGGTGGGTTTTTATTTATTTATTTATTTATTTATTGGCTTCCCATTAGTATAGGATTTCTGGACCATCAATTTCCAGAGGGGTAGCTGTGTTAGTCCAGTTCAGTTCAGCAAAATAAGCAAGGGGTCCTGTGGCACTTTTAAAGGCTAACAAATTTATTTGTCACATGAGTTTTGTGGGAGAAAATCCAACTTCATCTGTTTCTCCCACGAAAACTCATGATAAATGAATTTGTTGGTCTTTAAAAGTCCGACAGGACTCTTTGTTTGTTTTGCTGGATTGTCAATATAAAGCAGCAGAACTCTTCAAAAGTATATGTTTCCTAAGCCCTGTCCTGTGTTGGATACAAAATATGTTTTTAAAGCTACTGGAGTTTTAGAGCATGCTCATTATAAAGCTCTAGAACTTGAAAAACACATTCGTTATCTAATACAAGTAACACCTTGGGAAAAGTATGGCTTGCAGCTTAGATGAAATGTATTCTCATAAACTTGATTAGTTGAGCAACAGCATGTTTGTTTCTAAAACAAAGAATGCTCATCATTTCACAGAAACTGGAAGCTGCTGAATGTTCCCGTGAATAGTGGAATTGTTCCTTAGGGAGAGAATGGAGTGGTTTTAATAGGCTAACTAGTGCAACTGTAACTAAAATTCTCCCCTCCTCCCACCAGCTGAAGCTGAATATTTTAAAGGTTTCAGTCTATTTCTTCTGTAAGACTGTTCCCTTTTTAGCTGCCCTTTCATCTGAAGATAGTGACTTTTCAGAATTTGCAACACTCTGGATTCTTAATCTTCCAGGGTTTTTTTATGTGAAAAAAACCCCAAGGAGTCATGTGGTACTTAAAGACTAACAGATTTAATTTTTGCATGGGCTTTTGTGGGAGAAAATCTCACTTCATCAGATGCTTCAAAGATGGGTGAACTTTTTTATGTGGTCTTACACTGGCAGGATTAATGGTTTAGTGTGTAGGTTCCTGGAGTAGGATGCAGGAGACACTAGTTGATTTCCTGGCTCACCACAAATGTCCTGTATTACCTTGAGCATGTGACTTAATTTACCCTGTACCCCTGTTCCCCATCTATGAAATGAGGACAATACTTCCCTACCTCACAAGAGTGGTGTAAAGTTAAAATTGTGAATGATTATGAGATAGTCAGATCTTATGGAAAAAAGGACAATAGATAGATTGTTCTTTCTTTCCTAATGTAATCTCTTTTTGAGTTTACACAGCAAGTAAGTCAAGGCAGCGTTGGGCCTGATTGTATTCAGTGCTTTAAGTGGTCTGAAAAAAGTGTGTGATGGGGGGGGGTGCCTGTGATTTTCAGTTCATTTATCCTCTCATCTGCATGCCTGTCCTGAGCCCCCACATCTGGTATATCCCCAACCCTTGCTCAGTTCTGAGGTCTTCAGGTTTAGTTCTTGTCTACACTACAAACCTGCATCTGCATTGCTCAGAATGTGAAAAAAAAACTACACACTGGAATAATACAGCTATACTGATCCAACCCACCAAGTAGACAGTGCTATGTTGGCAGGAGAGCGTCTCCTGCCAACATAATTATCATTTCTTAAAGAGGTGGATTAACTGTGCTGATGGGAGAATTCTCTCCTGTTGGCTTACAGTATTTAATAACATAGCGGTACTACAGTGGCAAAGCTGCATCAGTTATGGGTTTTGAAGGTAGACTTACTCTTAGGGAGGAAAAGAACTCCCTATATTGGGTACTCCTTATGGTACCGTAGGTGGCCTCATCATAAATCAATCAGCAGTTGGGAGTTGGACAAGTGGGTCTTAGATTTACTGCATCAGGCCCCCTTTCTTTGGCCCTTCTCCACAGGTGTATATTGTCAATATCCCTCTTCATAGCAGACTTAGATGTAAGGGTGCAGCAGCCCAGAAATAAGGGAAGCAATAGGAAAAGTGCTCACAGCTCTTCTGCATAACCAGAGCTGACAGCTACAGTGCCTTAAGAACAAAAGAAAAGAAACCCAACCCAACTCAACCCCCCAAAACCACCAAACATACCTCATGCATCCCTTGGGAGGAGCACCCCATAGTTTGAGAATGGCTGGGCTAGAATGGTACCTGGACAATGACCTGTGAAAGGCTTAAAGCTTGGAATTTCAGATTGTCAAATTTCAAAAGTGTGAACCTTGGCCTACCTTTTTCTTTACCATTTCTAAGACCATATTCTGTGGTCTGTGTCAAGGCTTTTTCCCCACTCTGGCACTCTGAGTGCAGAAGGTGGGGGCCCGCAACAGGCCAGAAAAGCCACTGGCCTTAAAGCCTGCTCTTAAAAGTCTCCAAGGCCTCCAATTCCTGGCCTTGGAGTGGTATCGCTGCCACCACCCAAATGCAAAAAAACCTCTTGTGACCCAGGAAGGCGCACTTGGGAATTCCTCCCTGTGAGGTACTTGCAATCCTCTTTATTCCTCTCTCAGGAAAATGACTGAACTCCAGCTGCAATATGAGCTGGAACTGGAACAGGGTTCCCTCTAGTAGCTGCCTGTGCAGTCTAAGGCACGGGCACACAAACCTCTTGCCTCTCAGGACACAGAACCAGAACTTAGTTAAAAGGTAAACTCTTTAATCAAAAAGAACAGATGATAAACACAGAGAGTTGCTTCTCTGGGAACTAACTTAGGTAGTTACAGGGTAGTGGGGTGAGGGTTTCATGTGCTTAGCACAGAGAAATCCAAAAAACAAGCCAAAAACAAAGAAAATACCCTGACCGTGTCTAAGTAAACATTCCCTGTTCTACCCACGCCTGATCAGTAACAAATTTAGCTTATCTCTGGTAAGGATGTTGCTGGATTCTTCCTCAGGCCCCTCTGGCCTCCTCCTGATCCTTCCAGGAGCTCTGCTGCATCCAAACAGGCCCAGGCCAGGCTGCTGTTACCATTCAAAAAGCTGTGCTTCGTTCCTATTGGCTGTCCTGGGACTCACTGACCAGAGTGTTAACCCCTTCCTCCCCAAGGGTTATTACAGTCTGTAATCAAAATTTTGTTTGTTTAAGGGCTGTAAAATTTGGGTTTCGAGCCTGAAGAAAATCCACTGACTGGTCTTAGTTTTATTCCCTTCTCTAAAGCCTTCTTCAGCTGGGTGGAATAATAGAATCAAAAGTGAATTTTATTCCAGTTTTTCATATTAAATTAAAGAAGTGGGTCAAAAATGTTTTCAATAAATATATGCCTATATGCTCAGCCAGGAAGCAATGTGTGAGTTACATATGTATATTTCATTCTGCACAAGGGCGGAACAAAGCCCAAAAATTGTATTGCAGAGACAGACCCAGATAAACATAGTCCGTATTTCTTGAATAAAAGTAAATCCCAACAAGAGACTTACTACCTCCTACATACTCTGTTTTTTGTCTTTGGATAAGTTCATATTAGAAGCAGGTGGCACTGTCAAATTATCAGCAGTTGGTACTACAGGTAAGAAATGAGAAATGTTGAGGGCTATTGAACACTATGGAGCAATTTTCATTAAGGAATACAAAGCAGTAGCTGTAGAACTCCCATAAATTTTAAATGGAGTCGAGCTGATGATCTCCTTCTGGACTTTTTCATAGTGAATCGTAAGAAAGTTATTTAGCACAGTTGTTTATGTAATAGTCTTCTGTTTAATACCAAAGCCTAAATAGCGACAGGAAGCCGCTGAAGTTAATGAACAAAAAACCCAGCAGTACAAAAATGTGATACTAGTTCTGCAAAGGACCATATTAAAAAAGAATTAGACAATTAAATCACCTGGTTAAATTTAGTTTGATGATTCAGTTAAATTTCGGAATAATTTAGGATGTCCTGCCCTAAGAAGAAAATAGGAAGGTGATATTTTATTTAACTTGCCCACTTAAATGACTTTTAGTATCTGTAATAGGGTTGCACACACTGTTCTTGCACATCCTGATATTCAGTTTGGGGAATGGCTCTGCAGGTCCCAGTATCCCATGCCATTGTGCCTTGCCTGCCGTTACCCCTGCCTTAGGACTTACATCTCTCCCAAGCCCATGGCATCTGCTTTATGACACAGCCCTCTGGCCGTATCACAAGCTGTGTTCTTCCCCTCCTCCTTCTGGGAGATTCTGCAGTTCCAATATAGCCATGTCCCCCGACAGCCAACTTCAGTCCACTGTCCTGCCATCGTGTCAGGGTCCTTAGCTGCTCCTTCTCTGGATCCAGCCACTTCTTTGTCTGAGATACTGGCTTCCCTTGGCCTGCAGGGCAGCCAGACTTCCCTCCCCAAGCTCCTGGGTGTGACTCCTGCTCTCTGCTGGCTGCCTATGTAGGGCCTCTCAGCCCTGATTGCCTAAGTCTGCTAGCATGCTGCCCCAGGGTTTTTTAGTCATTTCCTGGTTGGTATGGGGGCAGCTACCCCATTATACAAGCATAGATTTCACATGTTTAAATAGTTAACATTTAATTTTGGATGATGTTGTACATAAATTGCTTTAGTAAAGGAAAAAAGTTAAATGATATATTCAGGCTTGTCATACTGGCAGAAAACTGAATAATGGAAGGCACATGCTGAATATGCTATACTTACGCTTTCCCTGAAAATTCCAGGGTATTTCAGTAAGGTGATATTACTGGCCTCACTGTAGAAAAGGATGCAATGCACTTTACATTGTTACCTCACTTTCCAGGTATCTGTGTTATATTCAGATTCTTGGAGAGAGATGGTAGTTGGATCTGCTTACGCCAGAACTGAATGTGCTACTGAATCTGGACTCTATGTCTCCATATACTGCAAGGGATATTTTTAGAAAACATCCAGTATCAGTAGTCAGTGTCAGATATAGTCAACATTCTCTTAACTTAGTATCTTATTATAGGATGGAAACATTTTACCATTTCCTATTGGTAGCTAGTGCTACTATTCTGGTTAATCTTTGTAAGGACAGCCTATCAATTAAAATAAAATATTTTCTCTACTGAGCAGAGCATCTTGTGGAAATCCTTCTATCAGTGGGTTATCAAAGGAGCTTAAGTGATCTCTGATGCTCTGTCACTTAAAAGTAGAAAATTAGTGTGTTTGCTAAAGATTAGCTTGCAGGTTTTTCTTTCTTTTTCTTGTCTTTTTTAAGACTCAATAAGTGTCTGTCTCTATTTTTAGTCATGGAAGAAAGAAAATGTTTTTCTGCTTTAAGATTCTACTGGTAGGTTTGCGTTTTCTTTCTTCTATTGTCCAAGACCTTCTTTGATCTTTCCTAAAATCATTTTTGATTTTTCTGTTCACATGCCAACATATGGATGGATTTTGCATTCTACTGGTGGGGTTTTTTTGTTTTTTGTATTTTTTTAATTTTAAGGGGCTGAAATTTACAACTGAAACCTAAAGCACAACAATTATCATTTCCAAGTAGAAGTTTTTAACATCCATTCCTCCCCAACGCCCTTCATCTCAACCTTTACAAAAATGGCAAAACCACTTTTCTTCTTACTCTGTTAATTACTTATTCTACTGAATAATCTGTATTTATTGCCTTGTTACTCTGATATTTTTAGGGTATTTTTAAAAAAAATGCTATTGTGATGAATAACGCCTATAGTCAATGACAGGTATAAATATCTATTTTCATAAAGCTAATAGGTTAAACATCACATCACAGCTTGTTATTAATATATGTAAACTACTTTGAATATGCAAGATAAGACGATAAGTGCTAAATACTACATCAAATTGTAAATGGGTTCAAACAGTGATATATTTATGATATGGATAATTGAACTCAAAATATCTAATCCAGACCCCATTGAAATAAAGGGACTTCCCTTTGATTTTATGGGAACTGGGTTGAGCTCTGTATAAGAAGAAGGACAGAAGTGACACACATGTTCATTAAAATGTTTCTCTTCTTTTTGACTTGACTTAGTTATAAGTTCTATTGTTATGCACTCAGTGGCTCTCTGCTTGCTTAGGCATTTTTTCTTATGCATTATATTGGCTCGTTTGCCAGATTTGGCACTTGTGCCCTCGTTAACTTCTAAAGCAAGGATTTCATTTCTTGCCCTTAAGAAATTGGGGGGGGGGGAGGGTCGGGAGTGTGCCATTTTCTGTGTAGAGCCAGGTCAACAGAAAGCACTAATTTGGTATGTGGTTTAGAGTCAGAGTGAAGCTTTTATAGACTTCTATAGGCTGTTTTTCTGAAAGCATTTCTCCAGTGCTGGTTTGTGCAGACACTATAATTATTAAACATAGCATTAAGGAGGTGCCTTTTCACAGAGGTAGTCACTCTCTTGTTCTGTATAGGCCTATCTCAAAACAGTCTGCTAATTATTCGTTGGCATTTCTTGCCAGCGTTTGCTGTTGCCCAGAATTGGAATTATGAATTTTAAGTTCAGAATCTGTTCAGATTGGGGAAATGGGAACAAGAACCAGTTGATTTGGAAGCTGAATGAATTGTCAGGAAATATGAGACATGAAGCTGCTTCTTCCCACAGAGACTTTGGTAACACTTTTTCTATAAGATATTTCTAAAAGCTGAGTTGTACAAATCAAAGTTACATTGTAGCACGCAATGCTGCATGATGCCTGAAGATAATTGGGTATGCTTCCTTTTATGGTATGCAAATTGTATTTGTTATATAAAAAAGATGTTGCCAGTGACCTTTTTTATTTCACTTATTGTTTTGTTTTGAATATAGTAGAAGACGACCAACGGGAATTCCATAGCATTATAGAAGAACATTGCCCACAGCTTAAAATCTGTTCAGGAAAAGTAATGTCCAAATAAAGCAATAAAAAGCTTTCTGATATTTTGGTCTATTAAGGACATTTAGCAATGCTGGATAAAAAAATTCTGAAAAGTCAGTGTAAACTACCTAATACTTGACAGATGGTAGCACCTACTAGGGTTAAGATACAATACATTATTCCTTTCTGTATGATATGGAAATAAGTGTAAATGAATTATGTATAAAAAGGAAATTGGCTCATTACATTTAACTGTTTGCTGCTGAATCTACTAAAGCCCAGGCCAGTGCCCACTAGAGGCCTTGCGAATGGCTGGTTTGAGGACAAAATAATGCCTGGCCAAACTGATTGACCTCTGTGATATGACTGACTGACTGACTGGGTGGATGTGGGAAGAGTGGTGGATGTGATAAACTTTGATTTTAGCAAAGCTTTTGGTACAGTATTCTTGTCTGTATGTTTAAGATGTATAGGTTGGATGCAGGGCTGACCCTGGGGGAGTGCGGGGCCCCTGAGCGAATTGCCTTCTGCAGGGCTCCCACCCACCCCCCCCACGCCCAGCACTGGTGGGTGGGGACAGCTGGCCCAGGGGAGGGGGAGACCCCGTTGACCCTGTGCTGGCTCTTCCCTATCTGGCGGATCCAGCAAGCCAGCGGAAAGCGGCATCCACTTTTAATGCTCACAGTCCTTTCCCCCGCCATGCGTGCTGCCTCTGGCACAGACCCGAAGGCAGCGCGCCTGGCAGAAGAGAGGAATGGGAGTGCTGAAGCCAGCTGCTGCTTTTGCAGATGGGGAACAGCCAGCCGTGGGGGGGGGGCAGGGCATCATGGGGCCCACAGAAGTGCAGTGCCCTGGGCGATCGCCACTAGCCCTACTTTAGGGACAGCCCTGGTTGGATGAATGGAATATAAGGTGGATAGAAAGCTGGCTGGATCACACGGCTCAATGGGCAGTGATCAACAGCTCAATGTTAATTGGCAAAGGGTATCAAGCAGAGTGCCCCAATGGTCTGTCCTGGGCCAGTTTTGTTTAATATTTTCACATACGACTTAGAAGATGGGTTGTATTGCACCCTCAGCAAATTCATGATTGACATTAAGTTGCAGGAAGCCCTAGATACATTGTATATTAGATATAAGACATACAGGAGGGCTGGGGCAAAAGAAATGTGATGAGGTTCAACAAGGACAAGTGCAGAGCCCAGCACTCCTACAGACTGGGGACTGACTGACTAAGTAGCAGTTCTACAGAAAAGAACATGGGGGTTACAGTGGACAAGAAGCTGGACAGGAATCAACAGTGTGACCTTGCTGCCAAGAAAGCTACTGGCATAGTGGGCTGCACTAATAGGAGCATTGCCCGTAAATCGAGGGAAGTGATAATTTACCCTGTATGAAGCACTAGAGAGGCTGAATCTGGAGAATTGTGTCCAGTTTTGGGCCTCCCTGCTAGAGAAAGGATGTGGACAAATTGGAGAGAGTCCAGTAGAGGGCAATGAAAATGCTTAGAAGGCTGGAGTGCATGACAGATGAGGAGAGGCTGAGGGAAGCTAGGCTTATTTAGTCTGAAGAAGAGAAGAATGAAGGGAGATTTGATAGTAGCCTTCAACTATTGGAAGTGGGGGTTCCAAAGAGAATGGAGCTAGGCTATTCTTTGTGGGCTTCCCAGTTTTGAGCCATTTGATTTTTATCACTCTTAGAGACAATATACTGCACTATATGAATTATTAGTCAATCAATAATGGTAATTCTGATATCTGCAGAAATCATTATTTCAGAAGATTCACAACATAGTCTGGGTACTTTCTCCTAAACATACAGACATGCTCTTGCTCTTAACAGTTTACAATCTCAATGATATAGAAGTAAGGATGAAATATACAGCTGGAGTAATGAAGAAAGACGCAGGTCACATAAATATCAGAGAGGCATAACTCAGTTTAGACATATGATCTTCTTAGTTTCCATTGCTGTGGAAAAATGTGTATTTTTATTTTAACAAATTAGACTAATCAGAGTGCTCAGTACTGCATTAAGGAAACACCCTTTTAGAAACAAGATATTTTCTGGGAAAAAATAACTTATTACAGGTTATATTTGAAAGAGTGAGATCCGGGGCCCAGCCGCCCGCGGCCGCGGCTGCCACTCCTAGCACTGACCCCCGCTGGGGATATGGGGCCCAGCCACCTGTGGCAGCCATGGCAACTTCTGGCCCCTTCAAAGGCTGGGCGACCCCATGGCCACCACTGCTGCTTCCTGCCCTGTCCCTGGCTGAGGGTGTGGCCTGCGGGCAGGGGCGGAGCCTGGGCCCATGCCCTGGATCATTCCCTGGGCCAGCGACGCCCCTGCAACTACCCCACATCATGTCCATGAAGGAATTGTCTTCCTAACCCAGATATTTGGGTTGATTTATATCCCTGTATTTTGTAATTGTTTTTTGTCCCAGACAGTGTAATGAGGATATTTTTTTTTATTTCCCGTTATTCTTTTGTAGCTTGTGACACTGAGTCTGCAAATTGGTAACTGTAAAAACTTTTCCTTTTATCAGTTGTAAATAATGTCTCTCTTTTTTCATAGGGGACACTAGTGTTTTTGTATTATCATGAAAGCTAAACAAGAGTGGATAACTGATATTATAATTCTACTCCCTAAATTGAATAATCCTAATTTTTATAAATATCTTCTTAAGTAGGAGGCCACTAATCATTTTTGTCATTTTTTGCTTGTCTTTGGATCTTTCTATATTTTATTTTATTTTTAAATAGGGTTCCTATAATGGCATTATATTTTCAAACATACCCACAGAGCTTTTTCCATTTCTCTTGTTTCAAGAAATTCGTTTAGTTCCCCCCTTTGAATAAGCCTTCAGAGGCTACAATTTTGGATTTTTTTCCCCCTGGATGTCTCCAGGAAAAACGTCATCCAGAGTTTCCTGAATTCGAACAGTTAGTTCTACTGTAAGAACTTTGCTTAGCAGGAATTCTTTGATTAGCTGTACCATATGTAAATTTCACAGGTGCTAGAGTAAGGGCATTATTTCACAGCAATATTCCAGTAAAGTTTTCTGGAATTTGGTCCAACTGAATCTATGACAGAGTTCTTTTTTTCAAGATGTCTCACGCATCCCTTTATTCAGATTTATAGCAACTGCAGGCCTGAGCTTTCATAGGAGAAAATCTCACTTCATCAGATGCTTTGAAGATGGGAGAACTTACAGAATAGGAGGAAATAAATGCAGGGGAGTGTAAGCCATGGGAACAGGTCACACTGTAACATCAAATCAAAATAGTTATAAAGATTCAAACACTGGGGAACAGCATACAGAGGAAGATCATGTCAAATCACCTGTTATGAGAGAAAAATTCAATGTCCCTTTAAGTCCTGAGGCAATGCAACCAAATTTGCAAATGAATTCAGTTTCAGTAGTTTCACTTTGAAGCCTTGATCTACTATTCATCTGTCTGAACACTGCAATTAGCAAATCATTAATGGAGTGACTTACACTCCTGTGCATTTATTTCCTCCCATTCGATAAGTATCCCCATCTTCAAAATGTCTGACCAAGTGGGATTTTCTTCCACAAAAGCTCATGCAATAAATAAATTTGTTAGTTTTAAGTGCCACAGGACTCCTTGTTTGTTTTACTGAACTAGACTACCACAGCTGCCCCTTTTGGAACATGGATGTTTAGACCCACAAACCAGTGTAGGGGAGGCCATATCTTCCATTCTGTTCCATATACAGCAGTTGTTGGCTGCTGCCTGGTTGTTGTGATGTTCTGAATACTACTTCAGTGTAGGATGAAGATGCTCCCCATGGCTACCCTCTGGCTTCTTTGCATTTCCTCTTGGTAAAGCTCTTTATCTCCAGCACTGCTCATGGATTCAGACTGACACCTCTAACTGTAGAAATTATGCAAACATAATAAAGCTCATAGAATTAGGAGCTTTACCCAATGATGGGAAGATAATCAAAGAAGCCCCATGACAAGAGCTTTTGCTTTCAATTGAGAGAATGAGAGTTCTTAAGGTGGATGTGTGAGTTCTTACAATGAAAATTTAATAAGATACTTTATAGTTTTCTGTCTAAAACATGTATAACATCATTCAATGGCTGGAAGTTAAAGCTAAATAAATTCAGGCTGCAAATTAAGCATAAATTTTTAACAATGAGAGTAATTGTTGGAACAATTTACCAAAGCCATCACAGATTCTCTCTCACTGACAATGTTTAATTGAACATTGGATGTTTTTCTGAAAGATATGCTCTAGGAATTATTTTGAGGAAATTCTTTGTAAAGTGGTTTACAGAAAGTCAGACTAGAAGATTCCAAGGCCAGAAGAAATCATTATCTATTAATCAAACCCCTTTGAGCTGAAGACCTAAATACATATTTACAGTGGACCCAATTTGGTGCATTGGCAAATGCAAGATTGCATACTCCTGTTAAATATCTGCCTTATGTGGAAACTGAATGGCACAAATCATCTGCAACTTTTTCCTCTACAAGGACAAAGAGCTGCAGTGCAACCCAAGAAAATTGCGGGGTGAGGAAGGTCAAGAGACAGATTTAATCAATTCATCTCCCATATAAATGCCTTGATAGCGGGCTCAGATAGAATCCTGGCTGAAACTTAAATTTTCTTTCATTCATAGAAGTCCTAGGAGAGGACAGCAGCAATACAGATGATCGTTCTTCGAAGCCAACCCCAACATTGGTCTCAACTGATCCCACTAGCTTCAGTGTGTGAACTGAACTCCGCTTGCTTTAGTGACTGTGAATTAAGCCCACTAATTGTATACAGTTGTAAAAACATTTATTATTTTTGCTGCTTATAAATTTTATGTGCTATCAGTGGAGAGCATAGAATAACCTACAGTCCTGTTTGTACATATTGGGTCAAATTCATCCCCAGTAAAACTGCACTCATGTCTATTTTGATTCCTTTTGAAATCTGTGTAGTCAATGAAGATGTAAAGGAGTTTATTTCAACCTATTTTAAAATCAGGAAGCATAGTATGGCTTTCAGCATTACTCACAAACTCACAAGATTTGAGATAGAAAAGGGTTATTCCATTATCAACTTCAACTCCCTTGACAATCCCTTGAAGTTTCCATTTTACGAAGCCTTATTTGATTTCTACTCAAAGTTCCTATTCACCCTTATACCTCTATAATGAAGGATTAGTGCAGGGAGAGATAAGATGCATTCTAAAATTTCCAGGAATTTTATATTTAACCATGTAAAAGCATTTGTTATACTTGTTCCTGGAGATTAGAAATTATTTGTTGAAATGTCTTTGTTACATATGAGGGAACAGTCCAAACTAGTGGGAGGATGTTGCCCATGCCCTGTAATGCCTTGTTGTTGTAGCCTCCAACCTGGCCATCAGCATGTTCAAAACAGGCCATTAGCATGTAGATCATCTCAGATGTGACACACCCTGGCTCTCACCAGTATGATTTGTATTGCAGGGTGACCCTGACACACTCCCAGTGCTGTACTTTCCTCCAGAAATGCATATTTGAACTGTTTCTCCTTGACAATTCAAATATATTAAGTTTGTTATCCCTTTAAGGCAGGAGTCTGTAACCTGCAGCTCTTCGGCTGACTCCTTGCAGCTCTGGGCAGCTGGATCCAGGTTCCCCCCTCCCTCTCTCCACCACCAAGTGACCCTGCAGGTGACCAATGCCAGGTTTTCTCCCTCCCCACCACCAGTGGACCCCGGTGGGAGCCTGCTCCTGGTTCCAGGTACACACACAAAACCCTACAGAGGACCCTGGGGTAGGCACCCTGGCTCAACTCCCTCCCCCCCCCCAGGAGATTACACCCGTTGTGGCTCTCAAAACACTTGGTTATTGAAGAAATTTTTAATAATGGCTCTTCTAATCTTCTGGGTTGCCAACCCCTGCATTAAGGAAATAATATAGAGTAGCCTGTTCCTTTAAACAATTACCCAGACATTTCAACTTAAATATACTGGATTCACTGAAACAATAAAACAAGTTCATTAACTACAAATAGAGAGATTTGAAGTGAGTGTAAGTAATGAGGCATAAAAGTCAGAAACGGTTACCAGAAAAACAAAGGTAAAATGCTTACTAGTGCTTAATTTAACAAACTGTACTGGATTCAAGTACAATTTCTCACCATAGGCTTCCTGCAGGATTACCAACCATACTCTTCAGATCAGGAGCACTCCCCAGAGTCCAACAGCAGTTTCCTTATGTCATTTTAGTTGAGGAAAATGCAATGGACAGGAAGATAGAGTAGGGTACCATGGGATGTTTGCACTTCCTTCATATAATTTCAGTTCCCAGTCTTGAAAAACACTTCCAGCAGAGAAACAAAAGACAGAGCCTACATTGAAGGATGTTTTCTGCTATTCCTCTGTGAGCTTCCTTTGTTTTATTTAGCTGCTTGATTACTCTGTTCCCTGCTTAAATGCAAATTTAAGGCAAGCACACATTCCTTTGTTTGGGACATCTTGCCAACTGATGCCTAAATTTGGCTCATGTGTTAATTACATCATACAGGGGAATCTTATAACTTCACATACAATGTTGCTGCACATATTTTTATCAAGACAATACTGACCAGCAAATTGAGTTATAAAATTATACAAGATACACTTAGAAAAAGATCATTACAGTAGCATGTGATACAGGGATGTATTCCATTGTATTACAACAATATGCAACATTTATCAAATAAACAAATATCAATAAACTCAGATGCAGAAGTTCTGAAACAGTCATTATTTTCCTTTTCCACATCAGTCGGACACTTTATTTATTGCCATTTAATGTGCTTACATCTGTGTTTCTGTGCAACAACAGTGACATCCAGTGACCAGGTCAGTCAATTCAGGATGTGTTTCGCATGCATTTATTGGGAAATTGATATTGCATGCACAGTTGGCCTTTAAAAAAGATGACATTTTCAATTCAAGTAGGCATAAACAACTCACTGTGTTTATCCTATCAATATGTGTAATATATCATATCAATTGTGCTGGTCTTGGTGCAGAAGACCATTAACTTATAAGTTGGAGGGAAGTCTAGTGCACAGTTTTCATCTTTTTCTTTGTATGCTTGACAGCTGCATTTGAAACAAAGTGTTTACTGCTCATGTAAGTAATAGATGTAAGGATAACAATGTAAGATTTTACCTGCTAGTGGCTCCAGGAGAGGGAGATTTTGCTGTACAACTGCCTTCTCTGAATTGCTTGCATTGTGTCTGAGTTGCTTAGGATCCAGGGAAGGCAAAATGATCTGGATACAAACTAGCAACTGAGGGATTTTTTGAATGCAACAATCTTATGAGAAAAATGAGGAGCTTTGGGTAAAAGATCCTAAACAATAATGTTTGACTTCTAAGGGAGTGATTATGTCCCCATGATTTGCATGTAGAGGGAGTTCTCAAGACATGTGCCCTCCTCCTACCCTGAGCAAGGAATAGATGACTCTCTGATGCCGTACCTTCTGCATTGGACCTGTTCAGTATTCTTCATGTGTTTTAAGATGTTTACGTAGAGGGGACAAGAGGGCAGGGCATGATTTCAATCTGCTGAAGGCCTGGCATAATCCCCTCTCAGCAGTGAGAGGCAGCAGGATTCCTGATTTGAAAATACTATGGATTTTGCCATTGGAAAGTCTCAGATTTTCTGGATGCCACAATTCAGAACTCTTAACTTGATAGCTGAAGGCAAAAGAGAAGTGACCCAAGTCAACTGTTGGTTTATATATTAAAGTTCAAGACATATTTCCAAAGGAGGTTGTAATACTTGAAGCTAGTCCTGCCGTCCTCTGTTGCACCAAAAAAAGGGAAAGAAGAGTTCCATTACTGTTTTCCTGAGTGTCTTTAATTTTATTATATGTAAGGAAGCAGTATGTATAAGATAAATCTAGAAGAGAATCTTTTTAGAGAGGATTTTAGAAACAGTTGTTGCATATGCTACACAGAACAGCCTTCTTTTCCCCAGGATGACATACTTGCTATTTTGTCATTTCATTAAAATGTTAGGGCTAGAAGAGACCTCAAAAAAATATCAAGTTCATCATCACATCTTAAGGCAGCATATCTAGACCATTCCTGACTGATTTCTGCTAAGCTTGTTGTTAAAAATCACCAGTGATGGGTATTCTACTACCTTTCTTTGGTAACCTGCTCTAGGAATTATCTTTATAGTTAGAGAACTTTTTTCATAATATCTAACCTGTAAATAATATCTAACCAAGTAAATAATTTGTTGTCCTACTTTCAGTGGACAAGGAGAACAAATAACCTTCATTCTCTTTTATAACATCCCTTGCCACATATGAAGACTTTTACCAGGTTCTCTCTCACTCCTTTCTTCAAGACTAAATGTACTCAGTTTTAAAATTTTTCTTTAGTTGTCATCAGGGGCCTGCTTTCTTTATAAAAATGATTCTCCAATCTGTCTTTATTTGGCTCTTGATATTTGGTAGTACCAAAGAGCTACAGTCCCAAGTGGCCATTTAGCAAGCAGTGCTATTTTCTGCATTTTCCTCTCGTTTAACTGGTATTAATTCCTGTTAAATGTCATCCCTCAGTTTGACATTTCTTATTCCTGAGGAGATATGGTAGATTTTTAACAGTATTGGATCATTCCGGTTTTTTTAACCTCAAATTAAAATGAGGAGTTGCAAATTGCACCTTGCTGAAAGTTGTACAAATTTTCAGTTTGGGCGGAGTTTGGTGAGGTTTTGTTCCTTTCCCAAAATAGTTAAATCCATTGAATTTACTTGATTTTTATATATTTAAAAATGTTAATATGGATTAGAGATGTAAGAGCGTAAAACAATTTCTCCATGTCTGAACATAAGAACTAAAAAAATAGGCATTAAAAAATACAAATTTTAGATATGAATATAATACTTCAGAAATCCCTGAGTGCTGTTGGGAAAATAATTAACTAAAGATAACTTCTCCTGTAGACTTCAGAATGAATATTTTGTGATTTTATGATTTTTTAAAAAGTGCTGTCCTGGTTTGTCGTCAGCAAAATCTATAATGAACCTGCCTTCCTCTGAATAATTCTTTGAATTTCATTCTGAATCCACTTAAAATCAGATAGTATGACAAGTGTCTGACATGAAATGCTTCAAATGTGATATTGGTTTTGAATGGAGAAATTTATCAGTATAGTTATAAATATAGTGTCATAATATTCCCTGTGTGGACACTCTTATTTTGAAATTATACAGTTATGAATAGACAAGCCCTGAGTGGCTGTTATTACAGGGCTTGATGTTATGTGGTGATGTGGCACTGTAACATCTGATGATAGTGGGATGCGAAAAGGGGAAGAGAATAATGTTGAGAAAAGATGGATCTGAAAAGAATTCCTCTTCTCAACAAGATCTATAATTACGAAAGAAAAAGCGTGTGTATGCAGTGTTTATGAACCACATCCCTGATGCTTCCCACCTAATTTTTTACCAGAATGGTATAACCTTGCTGTTTGTACATACAAATAATAAAAATAGGAGGTTCTTCCTTGAAGAATTCTGAAATACCAAAACAATTGCAACTACTGAGCAAATTATTTCACAAGATACTGTGCATTATTATTCTGTCATGAGGCAGCAGGGGTCTCCTTCTCTTCATCACTCACTGGAAGGGATGCCCATCTGGTGTTCTGCAGCCAATGGAAATGAAGTGTTTATTTGATGTTTAAAATACAATCAATAAAGATGAGATAAATAAATATAGGTAGGTTAGTGGGAGAACACTATTAATGTGACCAATCCCCCTCCTCCCGCCCCTGTCTGATAGACTTCACTTTTCTTCAGCTAGAAGTTTTGAATTTTGGGTGAGCAGCTGCTGGAGCTCTGACAGTGTTTTACACCTTTTTATTATGACTATGATTAAGATTATGATCATACACTACAGCAAAGATGGCTTATTTTCTAGACTAATACATACTGTATTGCAAACTGACTTTGAAGTTACCTGTCAAGTGTATTTTTTAGACACGATAAAAGGCCACAAAAATTAAACAATTGAAGGAGTATGTGCACAGGGTAACTTTCATAACTTTTCATATGAAGCAATCCAGAATCTGCAAATATAAATGGTGTGAGGATGAAGGTCTCACAAATAACTGTAACAAGATTTGGTATTACACATCAATTCTAATGCAAGTGAATTAGAAATCATCACTTTCCCTTGAAATGGGGTTACCTTCAATTTGGAATGCCTAACAAACAATGTAGCTCTCATTTCTTTCATCTGAGTCCAAACTACAGTTGCTCTGACTGCCTAAACTAATATTTGTGTTCATGCTCAAAGGAACTTCTATCAGATGAAATATTCTCTTTGCTGATCTGCAGTGCAGGTCTCTTACTTGAGCTATAGATTTTTATACATATTTAATTTCTGCTCAGAACTCTCCCACTGATGTCACCAGAAGATTTATATGCACAAGAATAGAATATGCAACAATGGCTATGCCTACACTGTCAAATTAGTCCAGACTAAGGTGTTGTGGGAGAGTGGGGCACCCTTGCAGGGTGAGAATATGTCCCAATCGAGAGGCAGGAGACCAAACCACTATTTTTTGGGTTAACCACTGTTTTTGTGACTTGTATTATAATTATACAAAAAGCTACTAAATAACATCCTATAACTACAAATAAAAACTTTAAGACATAAATTCTATACTACTAACTGAAACTAAGCAAATTGCTAAAATTCCTATGACCACAATTTTAAAAACTTGCAATTTCTATTAAATCACACTTATTAAAACTTATACAAACTGGTCTCAATCTCTGTGCCTAACCTTGAAGTAAAACCCCGGTACTAATTCTGGTTGGTGCAAGTTTGTTTCGACCCCAAATGGGTTTTAACTTGTTTCGAAACAACTGTGCGTCGTGTGAACATGGTTTTTTTGTTTCGAAACAACAAAAGTGCCGTGTGAACACAGCCTGTGAGTTAAGGGCAAAGAAGCTCATTAGATTTCATTCTCATTTCCACCTATGCACACCCGTATAGCAGAAAACATTATGTGGCACAGATAAGCTGTCCTTTTCTCTTAAATATTGAGCTTTTTTGCAAGAGTACAGAATCATATTATGGTCCTGATTCCCCACTGCCTGCACCTTGAAGTCATTCACACCTGTTATCCTCATATGGAAACATTTCATACCTGCTTGCACAGGTGTAAATTACTATAAGGCTATGTCTACACATGCATTGTTATTTCAAAATAAGTGTTTCGAAATAAGTTAATTCGAATTAACAAAATGTTAATTCGAATTAAGGGAAAGCCTGCAATCCAAATGGCTGTTATTTCGGAAGAGATATTTCAAAATAAAGCCGTTTGGACCTGTTCTTTCGAAACAGCTCTTTCAAAACAACAGGTCTACACAGTGTTGTTTTGAAAGAACAGCTTTATTTCGAAATATCCTTTCCGAAATAACAGCCATTTCGGGGGGGGGCAGGTTTTACTTTTTTGAAATGATGATTCTTATTTCGAAAGGACGAGGTCTGTCCTTTTGAAATAAGAAAACGTCATGTAGACCTAATTTCTTTTATTTAGAAATAGAGTGTTATTTCGAAATAAAAGTTCCATGTAGATGTGCCCTAAAAGTACAAAGAAAGAGAAAATCAGATTCTGTATATCTGACTGATCGTAAAATAATGAACTATTGTTCTCCTCACACTTACCCATATTCTTATTGAAAGTTAATCTCCAGACACTCAGCATTAATACCAAATTAAAAAAAAACATTTTAAGTCATTTAAGATAATAGCATCTCTTAGCAATAAACTCTGATTTGATATTTTAATTATTGGTCCCCATTCTCAATTCATCTAAATCAACATGTTTCATGTGCTTATTATTGTCTCATTAGAATGAGGAGAAAAACAGTAAGTTTTTCAAGAAGGATAATGTTTCATCAGTTCTCCTAGATCACGTCATCCATCATTTTTCTTCTGTCTTTTTCTCCTGCACTACCAATCCATCACCTATAAAATTTACTACCTTGAAGGTAAATTTTTAATTCAGCTAAGCCGCCACCAGAAAAGCTGTCTTCTTAGGATAGATATGCTAAGGTCAGTAGCAATGACTGTGGGTTTATTTCTGTTTTGCCTGGTTATGAATGCTTTGCATATACAAAGTGTAAATTAATCTCATAGGACAGAAATTATACCTGAGCATTGTAGAACATTTAATAAATGGTTGAGTTAAACAGCTGTAAATGCCTGCTGCTATTTTACATGACAGCACTGATAAATATGTCCCCTTTTGTGAGAGTATCAGACTGTTCAGTTGTGCCATCCAGATCTGTTACTTTTTAATTCAGTAGAAGCTGCTTCTCATTTCTTTTCCTGTGAAATACAGCTCCTCCTAAACATTACTGTCTTGAGCAGCATGGAGATGCATGGATACATCTTCTGATGTGGACTCTCAATCTAAAATGCAGTAGAAAGAATGAAACAAATCAGACTTCATTTAATCTTGTATATGCTATTAAACAGAATGAAAACAAAGATATGGCCTAATTCTGTGAGGCACTGAGCACCAGCAATGCATAATTAATCTTCCCAGTCTTCTAATAGTTGAATTCCCAACAGCCACATGGCAAAGGCTATACCATATTCTTCATTGCATTGCACCTTGTGTAGTTAGTTATACCAGTGCAAAATAAATGTTAAGTGGCTATTCTTTTGATCCCCTAGCATTTACACTCACTATGTATCAGTGTAAATAGCTACTCAAGGTACAGGACAAAAGGGGCTCCGGCCTGCAAAAAGGAAAAAAAAAATTCCTTTAGGCAACAAGGATGGAGAGAGAAGAGCAGGTAAGCTACATGCAACTGTTGTCAGTGTGGCCACAGCTGCTTTCAGCATGGACATTGGTACTGCTAATGTTGTCTATTGCTTTCCTAATTAATCAGAAGAAGGACAGTGAACTCACAGTAACTGTCATTTCATAAAGATGTCTGCAACGGATTGCCAGAGGATTTTATGAAATAGCGAGTTTGTGATCCTTTCAAATAGAAGTGAATTTTATTATGTTTCTGCTGAAATTCTAGTGATACCAGGAGCCACAGATGTTAAAATTACCATCAGATACAAAGAACTTCATACCTTCTCCCTCCTGAAATACCAGGAAAATGATGCATTGAGATCCAATGATTCTTGTTTTCTCTGTACCTGCCTTCAGATGAGAACGTAAAGTTTTCTCTGTGCCCAACTGTACTTTGATCTCATCAGTAGAGAAGGGAGAACTCTTTTTTTAACAAAACTTCTTGTCAGCAAAATGTACAGATTTGCTAATATTGAAACTTCCCTTGAATCATGTCAATTTTGCTGCATTTTTCCATTAGGAAAAAAGCTTTGTAAAATCCTGAAACAATTCAAAATAGCTAGTTTTAACACTTTCAAGACAAAATGTAGTTTTCAATCTGAAATAACTTTTCGTTTCAAAGTGTCCTTAAATTGTATTTTTAAACCAAACATTTAAAAATGACCAAAATGTAAACAAAATGTTTTAATTTTGCCCAAAAGAAACATTTTATTCACTCTGAATTTTGTTTTGAATTTTAAATTCAGTAAAAACTTGATTTGAATAAATTTTTATTTTATTTTTCAGAGTCAGCAATAAACAGAAAGATAAGGCTTTCACCCAACTCTAGTCAATGGTTGCACAAGAGACCCAAGGCAAGATAGGTCATTATGCAGCTAGGAGACCTCATGGAAAAGTTAAAGGTGCTTCAGGGAGCATTACTGCCCTCTGGAGTCAGCGTGTTGACACTGAGTGTATTTAGACTGAAGCTGTAACAATCTGCTCAGTTGTCCTTGTAGCTGAAATGGCCAAGAGCTTCTCTGCAGCTGAGGTTGAAAATAACTAATGAAGCCTTGCAAAAGGGCCATTCTGGGGTTCTGCACATGTAAAACAGGTGCCTGGAAAGTTCAAGCATTTTCTGAAACAGCTAAATCCATTCTCCTATTGTGAGTTTATCAAGGAATTATAGAAAGTGGAAGGGACTATGAGAGGTCATCAAGTCCAGTCCCCTGCACTCATGGCAGGACCAAGGACCAAACCATTGCTGACAGGTGTTTGTCTAACCTGCTCTTAAAAATGTGCAATGATGGAGATTACATAACCTGCCTAGGCAGCTAATGCCAGTGGTTATTCACCCTGACAGGAATTTTTTCCTAATGTCCAACCTAAATCTCCTTTTCTGTAATTTAAGCCCATTGCTTCTTGTCCTATCATCAGTGGTTAAAAAGAATAATTTTTCTCCCTCTTCTTTGTAACAACCTTTCAAGTACTTGAAAACTGTTATCATGTTCCCTCTAAGTCTCCTCTTTTCCAGACTAAACAAATCCAGTTCTTTCAATTTTCTCTGGCAAGTCAGGTATTCTAGACCTTTAATTATTTTTGTTGCTCTTGACTTTATCCAGTTTATCCACATCTTTCCTGAAATGAGGCATCCAAAACTGGACACAATACTCCAGTTGAGGCCTAATCAGCATAGAGTAGAGCAGAAGAATTTCTTCTTGTGTCTTACTTACAATACTCCTATTAACACACCACAGAATGATGTTTGCTATTTTTTGCAAAATTGTTATGCTGTTGACTCATATTTAGCTTGTGGTCCTCTATGACAGTGTTTCCCAACCAGTGTGCTGTGGCACATAGGTGCATCCTCAGGTCTGAGCAGGTGTGCCATGGAATTTTTTGAAAAACTACTCAATATTCTGGATGAACTCATGAATATTCATGAGACAATTTGGAGACTATATGATGGTGTGCCTCAAAATACTTAAAGATATTAAAGTGTGCCACAGCAGAGAAAAGGTTGGAAACCACTGCTCTGCGACACCCAGATCACTTTCTGCAGTACTCCTTCCTAGGCTGTCATTGCCAATTTTGAATGTGTGCAAATGTTTTGTTCTTTCATAAGTGGAGTACTTTACATTTGTCCTTAATGAATTTCATCCTAGTAACCTCAGATCATTTCACTAGTTTGTCCAAATCATCCTCCATAGCACTTGCAACCTTTCTCAGCTTGATACCATCTGCAAACTTTATAAATGGTGTTCTGGTAGTTTCTTCTCTACCTTGATGGGTCCCGTGCTCCATTCTAGCAGTGGTTCTGTTTCCTGCAGGCCTCCAAGCCTAGGAAATGTCCTTTGCTGCCCTTAGACTGGGTCTTCTTTCTTCCCCCAGTCTTTGTGCCTGGGGTGCTCTTCACCAGCATTTTGCTCCTTCTCCAGAGGTCTGCTTTCTAACCACCCCTTGCTTCCTCTCACACACTACTGTAGCTCTCCTCATTCTCACACTCCAGATACACCCTTTCTCTGAAGGGAAGGCTTTTTAATAAATCCTTGGTGGGGCCTTAATTAGCTCCAGGTGTGCTACTTAACCTGGAGTAACCACTGCTCATCTACAAGGGGAAAAGGGACCTGTAAAGCCTGAGGCTAATACATTGGTTTTCTAGAACTCTCCAGAAACCCTCCAGTCTGACCCTGTCACAATGTATTCTCTATGTCATCATCTAAATCATTGATGAAAATATTGAATAGGATTGGATCCACAACCGATCCGTATGGTACCCCGCTTGTTGTGCCTTTCCAGCATAACTGTGAATCATTGATAACTACTCTCTGAGAGTGGTCATCCAACCAGTTATGCACCCATCTCATATTAGTTCCATCTAAGCTGTATTTCCCTATTTTGTAAATGAGAAGGTGATGTGAGACAGTATCAAAAGGTTTACTGAAGTCTAGATATACCACATCTACTGCTTCCCCTTTAACTACGATGCTTGTTACCCTGTCAAAGGAAGCTATCAGATTGATTTGACACAATTTGTTCTTGACGAATCCATAATGACTGTCAGTTAACACCTTGTTCTCTTCTACATGTTTGAAAATTGCTTCCTTAATTATTTGCTCCATTATTTTTAATGGTACAGAAGTTAAGCTGACTGGTCTGTAATTCTCTGGATTGTCCTTATTTCCCTTTTTATAGATGGGTGCTGTATTCTATTTAATTAGAATACAGCTACTCAATCAGGATCCAAAAGCTTTGGTGGTATACGTCCCTGCGTCAAAGAGCTTACAGCCTAAAAGAGAACATAGATGTGTGGTGGGAAAAAGGAATATGTTTTCCACATCTGCAAGAACTAAAGCATAGAGGGTTTGCTACACAATGAGTTACTGTGCAGCAAGCCAAGATGTGAATCGACAGGGCATCATCTTGCCGTGCACCAACATGTCATCTGGGCAGTCCTGCAGAATGGTAAAAGTCTTGGAGTTGTGACTTAAACTACTAGACTTCTAGTGCACTGTAGTAGTGTCCACACAGCAAGTCACTGTGCTACAGATTCACACTACTTGTTTAGGTTGTTTTATTATGTCAGCAGGAGTGCTGTCACCCACCAACATAATGTTGCTACACAAGGATTCTTGCTGTGACACATTTGTACTGTGATGCGACCATGCTGCCATAAATTTTAAGTATAAACTAGCCTAAAGTGGACTGTACAATTGGGCGCCAACATTGTCTTTGTTGTAAGACTAGAGTATCAGTTGATGTGAGGTAAGTGAATGGTCTTTTGGAACTGGAAGCAACCTAAATGTGTTGTGATATTTGGTATAAGTGACCGTCTATGCTAAAGCCCGATTTGTCTGGGTGGCAAAATAGACCGAAGAGTCTAAGGGGACAGTTTGTGACTCCTTGGTAAGACTAGGATAATGACCAGGAGTTCACATTTGTCACTGGGTTGGTGAAATCTAATTATAGATCACAGCATCAGTTTGGGGTGTCTGACCTGGTTTCTGACAATGTGCCCTGAGATTGGCATTCATGGTCCTGAATGACAAACACTTTTTAGATTGCATTCATTTTTTCCAACACCACCACAACTCAAACCGTTAACATCTAACTGAAAATTCTTCAGGTAGAAGGGCTGTGTTTTAGTTTGCCTTCTGTCAAAAATGAGCCATCTGTCACTTTTTCCCACCCAAACATCTCCCTGTGGGAATTAATATGTAGAAGTGCCCGTATTTACAAATGATGCAGAAATAAAATGGGTATTTAGTCTGGAGACATCTTATTTTCTAAGCTTATTGAAGGAGTTGGGGGGCAGAGGCACATGAGGAGGGGCTGAGCCAAGATACATTATAAACATTGAAAACTTTTGTTGCTTAAAGAAATATAGGCTTTAATTCTCTCTTATCCATCTCTAAAAAGGTTCTGCTTAGTTAACACACCCTGAATCCCACTTCTTGACACACACACACGATAGTTGTAGGAAGTGTATTCACCTGGGTATCAGTAGTGTCAGGAATGTTTTCCTGGCCCAAAAGACTGCTTAAAGTTTTAGTGAACATTTTAAACTGACTCTGCTTTGAGAACATAAATAAAAACATAGGCAGATTTAATGGAGTCAGAGCTGACAGAGCCCAAATAGTACAATATTTGAATGAGTGAGACGGCAGTGGCAGAAAGTGGCTGTAACTTTCCTCTATAGTGGGACAGGAGAAAGCAAAGATGAAATCAACCCCAGACCACGTATGGCTGCTTGGGAAAGCAAGAATTGATTGACTAGGGCAAGAGGTGATTTTGCTGAAATAGTACATCTCTTTAGCCTCCTCACCAGTATGGCTAAGGAGCGAGTCTCCCCTCTATGCTTCAAAGCTTGTTGAAACAAGGCTATATAATTTGTGTTACATGACACAAGTTGAAGCGTCAGTTCATTGGCTATAAACAAAAGCATAACTGAGCAGTCTGTTTATTGTCCAAGCTTTGTGGAGAGGCTATTACAAAAAAACCAGAATATGCCAAAATACCAGGGACCAGAAAATCAGACGTTGAAACATTATTTCAATTTGAATACTCTATTTTGTACTGTTATTGTATTTGCTGTTTAAATATGTGGGCCAAGACTATCAGCTGGTGTAATTTTGTATGAGTTCATTGAAATGAAGGGACACAGACTAATTTACATCATCTGAGGTTCTGTTTCTTTACTTTTAAAGTTACAGTGATTCATAAAATGGGGTTTTCCTGCTGGAGGAAACTTCAAAATATTTCAAGTATAAATCATTAGTTCATATTACCAATAAGTCTATCTTCCTGTTAATTTTGTTTTATCTCTGCCACCTAGTTCTCATTTTACTTTATCAAGTTGACAAAATAGTTTTCAGCCTCGGAAATTATTTCAATGTCACAAATTCAGAAATACTGTATCACATTTCCCTTGGGAATAAGGAAGAAAAAGTAATTGTTTTGTGACAGAAATACCCATAAATTAGATAATGAACTTGTGAAATATGAGGCAAGAGTCCAACAGACCCTCCCACTGCAGCCATGTAAAGGCAAGTAGAGATGAATTCTGCTGATGCCTTCTGATAGGCGAGGAAAGAGATTCCTTCCTGCGGTGTTTGAGCATCTACACAGGGAACAACTCCCTCTGAACTGTTTGCTGGCCCTGCTCCGTTGAAAGTGCGGCTTGCTCTGAGGAGGAGCGTTGTCATTGGCTTCCACATAGTTGCTAAGCACTAGCAACCCTGTAGGTGAGGTAGAATCCTCATGGAGGGAAAACAATGTTGCATCAGTATTTTTGTATATTACCACTTGGAAATCCTCAAGTTCTTGAGGAGGTAAGTATGTCACATAGAGTAGCCACTTGCTCTATTCCTTGTGTTTATTATCACAATAAGCCTCTATCTTCTAAAGTGAGAAACAAGTTCCATAGGCACCATTCCTCCGTTTGGTGAATTAAGCATCAGCTAACTAGCTCAGCAATTCCTTTTATTTTACTTTTTTTGTGTGTGGCTTCTTTTATCTATTATAAATTATTATACTATAGTTGTGTCATGATATTTAAGTGCTACACAATAAAGGAAAATGTAGGCTTTCTGAAGAGTGTCTGTTTAATAGGGAATATTTCAAACCACTTTATTTTCTCTATCATTAAAGTTGTTTTCAGTAAAAAAAAAAAAAACCTAATTTTTCCTGAACTGATTTATAATGAAATATTACATCAAGAAAATGTTTGTGGAAAAGAAAGGTATGTAAGGATATTAAATTATTTTTGAGATATGGCTATTCAATCAAGATAAAGCTTTTTTTTTTGTTATGACTTGGGGAAATTGATTGCTAAAATATATGGAGCTACTTCCATTTCTTTTAATCATAATAATTTTACCAACATTCCTCTCACTCATCTCCTTTATTTTTTAAATCTTGTCCTATTTTGACAACTCTTTCAAGTTAATATACTTGATTTTATTTTCTGGATTCTTATAGTCAAGTATTGTCAAATAGTACATATTTTATATTGCCTTTATAGTTCCCAGACAATTTATCTGTTCTCTTCCAATAGAAAGATGTACTGAAGACTATTACAATAGTAACCATTGAGATTTTATAATCAGCAACACAGTCCTGTATGCATAACTAACTACTTACAAGAAATACAATGACATTTTTATTGTTGACCCATTTAGTGGGCACAAAGAAAAAGTTAATTGCATGAAGATCAACAGTAGTTTAAAATAAAGATCTTGATTGGAATTAGAGCTCCAGTGTGGTGGTGTTCTACAAATGTGGGACCTGATTTTCATAGGTGCTGAAAGCGAGATTTTCACATACTTTGCATGTACAGTTGGACCTAGACTTTTAAAAAAGTTCAGCTCTGATTCAGGTATCTGCATAATTATAAGATGCTCAGCTGCCACCTGCTCCTTTTATGAGACTTATCATTAGATTTGTATGTTGAGGGCTGAGCTTTTTAGAAAATATGGTCCATAGAAAAGAATTACCCCAACTCTGATAGGGTTTAATACTCAAAGTCAGACAATGTGGTCACAAAAGTCGAACTGCCTCCTAACCCTCTTTTTCATAGTATCTCACTGTTCTGCATTAATTCCTTATCAATTTAAAAAGCCAGAGCCACCTGCTGTCTCATCAGCACTCAGACTCACACTGCCTAAAGACAATTAAATGACTAAATGTCTGACACTGCCTCTTAAACACTGCCAGGCTCTTGCTGTAATGAACTGCCAAGTGTCTTCCCCCAAGAATCCATCAACATGATGTTTACCAGCTAAGAGTCTCAACCAAACTGCACCCATCACCAGCTTCCAAGAATTCAACTCTGGAGAAAGACAGTAAGAGCATATCAGCAAGAGTGTATCAGCTGAATTAATTGATGGAATCATATCTGCTCGCTATAATGCGTAACTGAGGCTATCTCTATACCATTAGCTATAAGGGTGATTCAGAGTTTGTGCTAGCTCTCAACTGAGATGGCATACTAAAAATAGTAGTGTGTAACCATGGTTGTATGGGAAGTGGTGGCACAGATTACCTGCCCCAAAGGCACAGTCATGTATTTAGGTGGAGTTCTACTCAGGGCAGCTAGTCTCTGTTGCTGCCCATACTACTTCAGCTGCAGTACTATTTTTCAGTATACCAGCTGAGAAGAGAGCTAGTGTGAGTATGTGTATGTCAGCTGGGAATCACACCCCTAGCTTGCAGTGTAGATGGAGCTACTGAAATAGTTTGTCTCAGTTCCATGTGCTGCAGTGCTGATTGGCTAATTCAATATTTTAGGTGAAGCATTAGTCTTTGCCTTGTAATCCTTTTGGTTTGCTGGTGACATTTTATTCATTGACAACAATATGAAAAAAAGATGCACATAGGAATGCATAATCCATGCATCACATTTTTATAGTGATGCAGCTGTGCACACATTAGGTGAGCCAAAAAAGATATACAGGTGAAGAGATGTGATTGCAACCATAATGATGCTGTTATGAGAATGAAAACAAGTTCATGCACTTTCCTAACAAAATATGGGTTAATATATTATCAAATATCCACAATAGATGCTTCATAGTTCAGTTTATAATTAAAATATAATGTTTGCCTCTCAACAGTTTAAGCTGTTCCCACTGATACCAATAAAAGTTGCATACACAGATGGAGGATAGACCGCCAGAATAATCTTATATTTGGAATAAAATGATGATGATGATGATGACGATAAAAATTACACAAAGACTTTTATGGTGTAGACATGCAATCAGCTGGTCAGTCTGGATGGACAACTTAACCTGTCTTACTTTTCTTATTAATACATTTTGATTTTTAGCAGAAATATCCACCCAGTGATACCTTCAGTGACATTCAGAACATATTTAGATAGACAGGTAAACAGATTCCTGTGTGACACAGGGTGCATTGCTCATCACTGGGCCGGCATCTCTTCTTGGTCACTCGGGGGATTAGGTTTTGAGGCCAAGGACCTCTTCTGTGGCTTGCTCTCTCTCTCACTCCCCCCATCTCCGTGGCACCACAGTTTCCTCTTCATGACACAGATTTTTGGACAGGTCACTCATGTTCCCTTCTTCTACTATAGCAATGTCCATTCTCCCTAGCAGGCCTAAGCATTTTTTCCTCTGACCCAGGGTGCCACTCACTCAGTTCCTTCATTTCCCACGGAGTGACTGCTGTCTGTCAACCTGTAGCTTTTCTAGCAGCCTGCTCTGTTGCCAGCTACTTAGCTTTAAATGGGCCCGTCCTGTTTCAGCACTGCTGAATCTGCTTCCCGTAAGTTCTTTGCTCCCTGGCTCCTCCTTTAGGTGCAGACTGTGGAGTTAATTGGCTTGCCTGGCCACCTTAACCCATTCAGTCCTGTGTGGGGCAGTCATCCCATGACACTTTAATAAATAATTAAATTAGATTTAATTAGAATTCTCTAATATGACTTTCTTCTTAGCTGTCCAGTCTTCAGAACTGGCTTTATTTTACTTGAGTAAACATGCAAAAACAGGTGAGACTTCATGGAAAAAATTGGAGGTGGATAGAGTGACAAAGAACAGGAGAACATGAATGAGTCTTTCTGTTGTTTTGAAGTTCCAAAGGGGCAGCTGTGTTAGTCTAGTTCAGTAAAACAAACAAGGATTCCTGTGGCAAATCCTAACAAATTTATTTATTGCATGAGCTTTTGTGGGAGAAAATTCCACTTTGTCAGACACTTCTTTTGAATTTTCTCCCACGAAAGCTCATGCAATAAATAAATTTGCTAGTCTTTAAGTGACACAGGACTCCTTGTTTGTTTTACTGTTGTTTTGGTATTACAACCAGAGCAGGACAATAATATGGAGACACAAATACCCTTCAGTCCCTACAGAGGTTGCTATTATGTCATCAACTGCGTCTGATGCCATCAAGTGGCATATGATGTTCTTGCAATTTTCTGTTTGTTAAAAGTCATGAAGTTATTCTTACTAGAACTAAAAACTGCTTTGTTCATAAATTCTCCATATTATTTCTGCCATATTTCTATTTTCAGTAATAATCTTTCAATGCAGCTTGTGCTATCAATTCAAATTGCATCTTAAATATTTTATGTTGGTTGTAAACATGAACATAATTTAGTAATGTGAATTTGTTTTATTAGTCATTTTATTCACAAATGCTTCCTAGAATGACAGATTGGCAAATATAAATTATAAATTGATCTTAAATAGATAGAAGAGAAATGTTCCTATGTTTCATAGTTTGAGCCCAGTGCTGGTTTGCAGCTGCTTTAAACTCTGGGAAACAGCATATAGAGGGTGATTTTCTCCCACGAAAGCTCATGTGTTCCCCAGAGTTTGATTCTTAACAAATGCTTTGATTTGCTGTTACACTGGGACCTGATCCCATGATTTAAAATTCCATACATTTATTTCCTCCCATTCTGTAAGTTTCCCCCATCTTCAAAGCATCTGAAGAAGTGGTCCTTTCCAACCCTATGATTCTATGAAAGCTCATGTAATAAATAAATGTGTTAGTCTTTAAGTGCCACAGGACTGCTTGTTTGTTTTACTGAACTAGACTAGCACAGGTGCCCCTTTGGAATTTCACTTGGGAAGTGACCACAGCTCATGAAATTCACCCACATTTCTGCTCTATGATCTTGTCACCCTGGCTGCTGGACAGATGAAGAGTTAGCAGGTCATTAGTACTTTTCATACTTATGTGGTTTTAGATCTGGAACTGTCTGAAAACCTTTCACAGTTTTCCTCCTCCGTCAACCTAACTGATAGTCAAAATCTCTTGGGAATTTATTGGGAATTTTAATGCTTTCTAAATTGTTTTTTATTCTTTGTCCTGGTTGCTGACCCTGCTTTGCTTCAATACTGTTTGACACAAGAGAGACAGCTTATGATTTTAATACAGGAGTAGAATTGGAGAGTAGCTGATCTGGAGTATTAAAAAAATGTTGAAATCTCAAATGTCTTTTCATTACAAGTTCCCCAAAAAGAGACATTGACCTTCAAGAACAAAATACTTCCCACCAGGTAACAGAAAACGGTGGGTTACTCACCAATAACCGTCCTTCTTCGAGATGGGCTGCTCGGATCCATTCAGTAATAGGTGTCTCCATGCCGGAGCACCAAATTGGTCAGAAAAAATCTTGTCCTAGCCTGTCAGGAGAGAGCAGGCGGCCTCCATCCCTCGTGCCATTCCGTGGCTATATATACGGCCGCCTCCTGACCCCTCCTCAGTTCCTTAGAGTCGCCAACTCCAGATGCGGGGACAGAGCGGAGGGACCTCAATAGATCTAAGCAGCCCATCTTGAAGAAGGACGGTTACTGGTGAGTAACCCACCATTCTTCTTCGAGTGCTGCTCAGATCCATTCAGTAATAGGTGACTACTAGCCCTGCTGATGGATGGCGGGTGGAGTTAGGTCTTCCGCCTTCAGCACAGCAACATGCCCGATATAGGACAAGCACAGCAACAAGATGCAAGCTGGAGTCAAGACGCGAAGAGGCCTTGCTGTGGCCCAGAAGAATCAAGAACTGAGGGCCAACCCAGGACAGGGGCAGGACCGAACCCGCCGAGACATATGAACATAAGCAGGTCGGATCAAGGTCACCATTACCGGAATAAAGGATGCAACGTGAATGGAGAGGGTTGCGTTAGATGCTCCACATAGGTGAAAACATGAAGGATATAGTGAATATAGTGTCTAGCCATGGGCCTTGCAGTGTGGCCGTGTGAGAGAACGCTGGATGCCAACAAGTGCGGATTTAGCCATAATAGCCATATCCCGCACGAGAACGAAGAAAGGGTGGTGATTACTTCTTGAACTGATCACCCCAAGGCCTTAGCTGGACCCACAGAGTCATGAGCTGATCTGGTCAACTACTGGGTATGCAGGTAGCTGCAGGAGAATAACCTTATCCCTTCGCCTGGCCGTGACCAGACGTAGCAGAGTCTGGTTGATGCAAGTGAGGGTGAAGATACAGGGTTGTAGGGTGGGACCCCAAGAATGACTGACTGAGAAGGGGCTCGCGAGACACTTCAAAGCAGCATGTAGAAGGTCAAGCTGAGTAGTGCGGAGGGCCTACAGTATGCTAGCTATAAAACTGGGTAGTGCACGTTTTCAGCCGAATCAGGTAGCAAGGACTGGGTTCTTGCAGGAGAGAGACTCCAGGACATAAGTGCCACAGAGAGGCAAGGTGGCCTGAGGTAGTGCTATTGACTTGGTCCTTGTAAGGACGCAGTAGCATGAGATCTCATGGGAAGGGCCTGCTTGGCCTATTATCTCACAGGGTTTTGCATCACGAGGGCCCTCACGAGAGCGTGAGGAAGGGAGAAGAAGGATCGGGGATAGCGCCAGCTATTGCTTGGTCACCCCAATGTGGACCAACAGGTTCGTAGAGGTACCGTGTAAGGTCACAGGCTCAAGAGCCTATAGAATTTCCAGGAGGGATAGCGCTACCGCTCTGCTGCGCCAGCATGGGTGCCAGGGAAAGCTCCTGAATACATGGGTATCCTGAAACACAGATGCCAGAAAAGGTTTATTTCCTACCAAATAGGAAGTGAATCCACCACAAAGTGGCAACTGCAATATCCCAAGGGTACCTTGGGGTTAGAGGACCAGACAAAGTATTGTCCCCAGCCGAGAGGTCGGAAGTCAATTTGAGGGAGTGCAATCCTTAAATTCCTGGATATTGTAGGAAGTGGGCTCTAGATTGTTTCCCTCAGTTCATTACAGAAAAGAGCGGCCAGTGTGTGCCAATGGTTCCTCAAGGATTGAGGGGAAACAGCAGTATTATTGGGCACCACCAACACATGTGGCGGTGACCCCGCGGTAGAGTTGTAGGTCTGCAGCAGACATAGCAGAGAGACTCAGGGAAACAAAACAGCAGGGGAGGGGCATGCCCTGCCAGGGTACGTGGCTGAGAGGCAGAAAAGGCAGCTACAAGTCATTTGGGAAGGATTCCCTCTGCCTAAATGTGGTCTTCTCCCCAGTTATGATGGGCTGGTGATGTGGAGGAGGGCGCCGATGAAAGAAGGCCCAATAAGGTATCCCATCACTGTTCCCTTTATGTGGAGATGCAACTAGGTGTCCTCTCCTAGGTTCCCTTATCTGGGGGTTTGAGAAGGGTACACTAGGCCCCTGCTTCACGAGCGAGGGGCATAAGGAGAATTGACCACCGCGTTTGTGAGGTGGGCTTAGGATGAGGGTTCCTAGGGTAGGTGCCCTGGTCACCACTGAGATCACCCACGAGGTAAGGGTGTGTGGAGCTGTAGTTCCCATGAGGGGAGGAAGTATGGGTTGGGGTGGGCTGTTAACCTTGGCCCTCGCTCAAAGGCTAAGATCCGCTATGGCTAAGTGGATGTGTCCCCCTCAACGAGTAGGAGGTAGTTCTCATAGAATTTGGGGGTTGGAGTCACAAAGGCTGGTACGCATTATGCCAACGATATGCAACCAGAGGTACCCCCCCTCCTCCTGACCTGGACTTGAGAAGGCCTACCTGATGGAGGAATCAGGGTCACAGGCGCAGTCCTGTGTCCAGCTAAGCTTCAAATATGCACGTCTCGGAGCCTCTGCAGCAGTGCTGTGGCTACTATGAGACACGCCTCTCATCCCAGGCAAGACTGTTGGAGTGGACGACATGGCGTTGAAGGGATGTCCGGGAAAGGAGCGGGGGGTTGGTTCTCTATGAGTGTTCGAAGTAGCCGCTGCTTAGGGAGTGTGGAGGTTGGACCATGGTACGCGGGTAGCGTCGGTGCAGGCAGGGACGTCTTTATGTTGTCTGGGCCATGCTGCCCAAGATCTGAGGGAGGAACACCTGGTCGGGGTTGGACGCATATGGACGCAGTAGCAAACAGGAAGAAAAAAAGGGGGGGGGGACGGTGGTTCCCACCAAAACATGTTCCCTTTCGAGGGGCGAAGTGTGTGTCGACTGTCTACTGTGATGACGCTCCGATGCCTTTATTCCCCGCGGTTCAAGAGTGGGGTGGCAGTGAGTTGGGCGGGCCCCTCCCTGTGGGAGAAGGGGGAAAGGTCCCAGCCTTTGCAGCGGATGATGGCGGTGGAAGGAAGTTCCCCTGTGTTCCCACTATAGGAGAAATGGGTGGGAATTCGCGGGGGGGGGGGACTAAATCGGAGGGGTGGGTCCACGGGGAAGCAAGCCAAAGTATTTGGCCTCTCCCTGGGGATCTGAGTGGTGCCCACCACCAATAGGGTTTCAGGAGGAAACAAAGTGTCCCCTTCAAAGGGCAGGTTGAGGACCACCTACTGCACATTAGGGGGAGCTCTAGCCTCCCTAAGCCATGCCACCTGGCGGATGGTTACTGCTGAGGCCACAGTGCAAGTGGCTGTGTCCACCGCATTGCATGCCGAAAGGAGGAGATCTTGCGAGATTATGTTGCCTTCCTCCAGAAAGGCATCATACTCCTCTCTGGCCTCAGCTGGGAGCAAGCTTCTAAATTTTGCTAGTGACTCCCACACATCCAGCAGGTATCTGCTGGTTATGGCTTGCTGGTTTGCCACTCACAGTTGAAAGGCCAATGAGGAGTAGACCTTACGGCCCAAAAGGTCCAGTTCCCTGGCTTCCCTGGAGGATGGGAGGGGGTCACTGGGGGACTCCCCGTGGCCCATTGACATCTGGACCACGTACCTTGGGGGAACCGGGTGACCAACGAGAGAGGGAAAATCCGACTCGGACACCAGATATTTAATGCTCGCCATGCCCGAGATAGGGGGAATGGAACTTGGGTTCTGCCATCAGGAGCATGCAAGGTCCCGTACACTCGGGTGGTGTGGAAATGTTAAGGGTTCCATTGAGGCAAAGGCTGGCCCAAAGAGGGTTTTGGGGGGGAGGCTTGAGGGCTGACCTCCATGCCTAAATTGGCTGTAGCCCAGCACAGCAAATCAAATTGTGCTGACAGGTTTCCTGTGTAAGACCCTGGTGCCGGAGAGAGGGCAGTACCGGGAGCTTGCCATGGTGGGGAGGGAGTTTCTTGAGGGGACCATTGCTGAGGCCTGAAGCGGAAGGGCAATGGTGCTGATGTGCGGCGCTGAGGGCGCTTGGAGCCCCTGGAAGGTCCTTCCTCCAGGCTGGAAGTGGGGGAAGGGGACCGAGACTCCTGGGGTGGTACCGGTGACAACGGGGTGATCTCAGCCCCTACTGGAGTGGAAGACAGGGGGCTGTGTGGTGAGAGCGAACACCCTGGGTGGATCCAGGCCTTTGATATGAAGGCCAGTTTGCCCCTTCTGGTTGGGAGTGGGGCAGGGGGTGTCTGGAGTAACAGGAGGGCTCATGCAGCCTCCACCACTTCTGGGGTGGACGGCACGAGGAGCAACTCCATGTGGCTCCATGACAAGTCCTCACCTGGGGAGGGAGGACTGCCTGGGTGGGAGGACTCCCCCTTCTGCGGCACCGGGCTCTGGTGAGCCTGCGGTGCCGAGGGTGAAATTGGCCAGTGCTGGGGTGAGCTTGGAACCAGCGAGGCAGGACTGTACTGAGCCATCGGCGCCAGAGATGATGCAGAGTGGCCCCGGGGCAATCCTGTTACCAGTGGTACCAGACTACCCAGAGGTGACCTCGAGTGGTGCCAAGGTGCTGGGGCACCGGGTTGGTGCTAGGATGTTGGAGTCGGCACCGAGGTGCCGCATAGGCTCCGGTGCCAAGTGAGAATCTGAAGCCTCAGGTGAAGCGTGCTGGGCCTTCTCAGAGGCTAGGGCATGGTGCCACTGTTCCCTCTCCTTGGTCATTCTAGGTTTGAAGGACAGACAGATGGAACAAGGCGAGACCATGTGGTCTTTGCCCAGGCACCTAAGGCACTTCCCGTGGGGGTCATCCCGGGGGAAGGTCTTGCTGCACTCGGCGCAGGGTTTGAACCCTGGCATGGTTGCGAGATGTTCTGGCCCGACGGTGGGGGACTCTTGTGGTGGAATTAAATCCATGAAGAGATGCTCCCAGCTGGGCAGTAAGTTTGTAGAAAAAGGACAGGCTGCTTGTGGTTCGCAAGGAGCAGACATTCCAAATCTGACGCGCAGGATGGAAGAAATGAAACTGAGGAGGGGTTGGGAGGCATTTGTATATATAGCTACGGGGTGGTGCGAGGGGCGGAGGCTGCCTGCCCTCTCCTGAAAGGCTAGGACAAGTTTTTTTCCAACCAATCCGGTGCTCCGGCACGGAGACACCTATTACTGAATGCATCCGAGCAGCGCTTGAAGAAAGGTCAGTTGCTAGAACAGTAATCTCTTTAGTCTGAAAATCTTCAAGGGGGTTAGTCCGAAATGGCATTCGTAAACACACACATACAGTAAAACAAAAACAAAGCCTAAAAGGATGTATATTGGTGATTACAATGATTGGTGGTAGGTGAAGAAGGGAGTGGTAGGTTTAGTGTCAATCTATTTCTGTAGTGCTTTTATTAATTAAAACTATACCATGTTATTTTCTCATCTGGATTGATTAATGTATGCTTTGATTATTTTGGATTCCCCAGGATAGGGTGCGGTCAGCTCTTGAAAATCTTTCCACTACTGTACACATTAAACCAGTCCAAAAAACCAAAATGAGCCAGAAGGGGTAGTCTGTCTTCATAAGTGCATTATTCTCTTTAAATCAATAACTATCTGTACTTTCTGATGGTGGAAGTGAACTTGAGTTTTACTTCAGCAAGGGAAATACAAGGTTTCTGGCTTTCATTGCATTTAAAAGAAATGTTTTTGTTCAAAACATTGCTGTGGCTATGAAACACCCCATCAGCACCTTATGCTAAAAATACGCATGGCCTCAGAGTTATGAGTTTTTGGAAGAAACTGAAAATAAATAGCCAGTGTGGAAAGCTTGCATCAATATTTGGCACCCCAGCACTTCCTTCTTTGTACCTGATGTAAGACAGCCTAATCAAGTAATTAGGAACATCTTAAATGTTTCTACTTGTTTGAAAGCTTTTTCCAGTTTTGTTCCCAGGTGTTTTTCCAGTATAGCTGAGATTTTCAAAGGTGCCTATGAAAATAAAAATCCATCTTCAATTGGGTTAAATGGGATTCAACTGTCTGACATCCTTTGTCTTTGCAAATCTCAGGTGTGTACATGTCCTGCTTTAAACAGATGTGTGCATGTGCGTGTTAATTGAATATTGTATACTCTTCCCACAATTTTGTTCATCCATGTAAAGCATTCTACAGTGCTTTGCAAACCTGAAGACAGCTTTGACATTAGAAAACAGGATACTTGTTAGAGCAAAGACGCAAAGATACTTTGTGCCAAGTACAGTGTTGTGGCTTACAACACTTGCGATGTAGTATTCAAAATGAAATATGGGAAAGTACAAGGAGGCACCAAGAACAAAGATGGTGCAAACTATTGGTTTACATTTAAACTTAACTATTGTGTAAAGAATTTTGTTACTTATAAAAACATACTATAAATGCTACTACCTGAGATGAGTATATTTGAAGTACACCTTGTATGTAAGGTGAACGTGCTGTGAGACTTACTCCTCAGAACAAGAATGTCCATGTTTTCTTTTGTATTGCACTGGTTTGTCTTTTAGACAATAAATTTTGCCAAGTCTGCTTATTAGAAAAGCTTATTACTTATCTCTTGGACATCTTTAAAAATGAGCCACAAATGTAGTCAAACAGTTGGCTACATCTTTTAAAAAAAACAAGGAGTCGTGTGGCACTTTAAGACTAACAGATTTATTTTTCGCATGAGCTTTTGTGGGAGTTTCAAGAGTTTCACAATTTCAGTTTTTTTAAAATGAGGTTTTTATAATGTATGCAATTTCCTGGGTTGTCAGACATCTCAGGCACTTCTCATTCCTAGATCATTGTTATTTGTTTTACTCTGTGCTAACATGTCAGAAAGAGGTTGCATCTTCTGTAAATGGTTCATTCCTATCAACTTCTAATTTCCTACAGAATTGAAATAACATTTGGGAGACCACTGGAGGACAGTCAATTTGACTCTCTTTTAGTTTGCTGATGCAAAATATTTCGGAATAAAATAAGTTCTGAGCATCTTATCATTTTTCTCTTCCTTCCAGGCTTCTGATTAATATTACTTTCCATCTATATTAAAGGAAGTGTCATTTAGGAAATCAGTGTGACAGACTAGGAAAAAGATCTGGGTTCCTTTATTGCCTTTGTTATTGATTCTGTGTGTGACCTTGAGCAAAACCTTCAACCACTCTGTGCCTCAGCTTCCTCATCTTTAAAATGTGTTTGCCTACCTTGTAGCATTGTTGCAATTTTAATTCATTAAGGTTTGCAAAGTACTTTGAGTTCTTGGATGAATAAGCACTGAGTGTTAATAGTTGTGTCACTATTCCTAAATAATGCCATTCATTGATTCTAGTTTATGAACAGATAAGGAATCTCTGCTCATTTATTTAAAAAGATAAGCTGTGGTTAAGAAAGCTTTTGTTTTGCAAATGATAACATTACATGCTAGGGTGATAAGAAGTTTCAAAACAGGCCTCCAGTATGAATGCAAGGAAGAAATTCAGCTGGAGAATATGTGTAAGTTCATCCCTATAGTTTTCCTAGATAAGAAGCTTTCAGAGCTATCTCTTAATGTCTGGTAATTACGAATTCTTCTGAGACTTATTCTCTTAAGATTAATGTGATTTGTATTCATGAATTGCTGGGAATTGCAATTATAATATAGCCCTGGCACCTCCGCCTCAACTCCAGAGGTTTTTTTTGGGACAGGCCTATGACAATGCAGAATACGTTTCCATACATAAAAATCCACTATGCATGAGGCCTTAAAGATTAATGGAGACTAATAGCAGCATAGCTGATGACTTATGAAATACAGTTAAACAGCAAAGTTCTGAGTTTTTGTTATTGTGCAAGCAGTCATCTGTTTCAGGAATTTGCATCTGCTACGTGAGACTGAACAGTATATCTGTACAGAAGGGACTTGCCACTGATGTTTTACACCAATACTTCATCCGAGAAGTGGCACTCTGATAATAAGGTGCATATTCTCCTATGCCAGCAGAGCGCTAGTAAGCAGACATGCCACTTTAATTATTTGTTAGTCTCATATATCTACGCAGTGTCATCAGCTGATGCTTACTAACATAACCCCAGACAGGTGGAGATAGAGAATGTTGTCTTACTAGAAAATGATTTAAAATATTGTATGAAGTTCTTTACAGATCTTGTGTGTTGTATTCTCCCTTTCAAATTGTACTGAAAACTTCCATTAACACAGAGGTGATTAATATAGCCAGAGTAAGAGGTGAGCTTCCCTGTATCCTTTTCCTACTCTCATACTCCTGGGTGCAACAATGTAGGGAAGCAGGATTTGGCCAAGTGTTTGTGGGTAACCACCTTAATATTAAAATATTAAGGCAGTGTTAGTATGAAAGTTTAGTCAGATATTTACAGTAATAAGTTAAAGGGGCACCACTGATTTGAACATTCTGGTCTGAAAATTCCTCATCTCTTACTACTGTAGGTGAGAGCTAAGAAATAATAGAAAGACAAGAGGAAAACCTATTAAGCCAGACTCTCTGATTTATACTGACTTTTTGCACCAGTGCAACAATTTAAAATAGTTACAAAACCAGTATAACTAGCCAGCTGGGCACTTCCAAGGTATGAGGGAATCCCAGGATGATACATAGCCAACTCCTACATAACTTCCTTAATGGCCTAGGAGGAAAGGGTTGGGAACCTTTAGCTATTATGTTCCAGCCATCTTTTGCTGACATCCCAGCTCCTAGGTGCATTAGCTGGCTGATGAAGTTTTTAAATCAGAAGTGAGGCATAAAATCTGCCCAGGATTGGGGCACCATAAATGTTTTATTTGATGCCGCTCCTCCCTCCTTTAGCTACATTTGTCAGGTATGACTGATAATTCACCCTGTTATTTGTACATTTTTCTCAGTTTCCTTACATGGTAAAAATCACAAAAACTGGCAAGGGTTTCCCTAGCCTTCCACAATTTAGATAGCTGCAAAGTTTTCAAAAATCTATAAAGAAAATGAAGTTAAAAATTAATGTCTTTAAGCAACTATACAGTAGTTGGGAGTTAAATAGAATAGAAGATAATTCTAGACCAGGGTGTCCAAACTTTTCATGTGAGCAGCGTATTACAATTTTTTTCCCACTCAGGGAGCTGGTGAGACAGATTGTTGCCTGATAAAGTTGTGTTTCAGCACGTTCACTTGATCAAGTCTCACTTGCCCCATGAGGCTGTCAAATTTGTTAGTGTGTTTCATACAATAATGCTGCTTGATACTGTATTCCTTGAAAACAACTGTCTTCTCTAGGCATATCAGCTGCCCCTGTTGTGCTCAATAACCACAAGAAAAAAGATTGGCCCAAGACCTTTTGAAGGTTTGACGTTCAGAATCAATTTTTCTATTCTTGCTTCTAATCATGGGAGCTGCCATCTTTGTTTTGATAAGATGCTGTACCAGAGAGCAAGGTAGAGAAAATGCATGAAAATGCTTAACAGCAAAGCACAATCCTAACTAGCCAGACTCATGGCTGCAAGGGAGGAGTGGTTGGACCCCCTGCCTGATTTAGGACTGGAGAGGAGGGGCTGCTGCCACTGCTGCCAGGCTTGGGTCTAGAGAGGAAGAACAGATGAATCCTCCACCCCAGCCAACTTGAGGCTGGAGAGGAAGGGCTGCTTCTCCAACAAGTCAGTCGGGACTTCAGGAGGGGGACTCCTGCTGCACCCAACCAGCCTGGCCTGCTCAGAGGTGGGCGAGGGGCTGCTGCAGTGTACCCCTCGCTCTCTGCCTGGCTTGGGGCTGGATAAGGAGGTGTTGCTGCCCCCACCAGCTGGCCAAGATTGCAGGAAAGGGACTCCTGCTGTACTCAGCTGGCCTACTCTGGGCTACTCCCCTGTGGGACAAATAACAGCCCAACGGCAGGCCAGACTCTGGACTCCAGACCATGGATTGGACAACTCACTTCTGTACAATGACTGAAACTAACAGAAGAAACATTTATTGCCAGTATCCACCTGCTAATGTTACCAGCAAAATCAAGGGCACAAGGCATGACCTTGTCAATTTATGCACCTCTACCTTTTCCGTCTGATGGCTCGTGGTGTAAGGTGTCTGCCCTTACCTGTTGGGCTCCGGGCTTCATTGAATGCAAGACCTTTTCTCAGGGAAAGGGCCTTACGTAACTAAGCTCTAAACATCTATTTATTAGCAATACACATGGAATATCTATGACAAACAAATCACTTGTGCTCATTAATTCCAATATACAGACAAATTTCACATGATGGCCAGTCAGCACCTATTCATCTAGGAGTTTTTGGAGCCTTCACACATTATGGCTGTACAGGGTGTGATGGTCTCGCAGCTTGTTCTTTTACTGGAGTCTGGATTTGATTCCCAAAGAGCATTGTTTCTCATTTATGTTAAGTAAAACTAGCCACCTCCTCAACTCTACCAAGCTCATTATTTTGTCCAATATGTTGAGGTTAAAAAAAAAAAGAAAAAAGAAAAAGTAATCATACACTGGCACTTCTGTTGTCTCCTCCTTTCCCAAATCTTTTCTATTTTTTCTCTCAAATCCAAATTGTAACTTATTTATGATCTTCTTTGTGCAGATGGTCAGCATAAATTTGCTGGTCAGAGCTTGTTTTATCTATTTACCATTTGTTGGGAGTCCCTGTAGTCTCCCAAAAACTTCCCAGCACCTGGGCATGTCTTCTTTACATCCCTCGGTGTTATAACTCTTGTTTGGGACATTTCTGAGGTGAAGATGCTTTACCAGCAGGTGGAGGGTAGCAGCTGAGGACCTGGAGCAATTGCCCAGCCCACTCCATACACAAGACTGTCTATGATTACTTGGTTCCCTTCTGTGTGCTTACACATAGGTTATGTGCATGAACCCATCTTGGAAGGATTCCAGAACTGAGGTGTAATCTTTCCACATGCAAACATCCACACATCATGTTATGCATTTTATATGGGGTATCTGGCTGTGACTTTGCCATTTACTGAACCTTCAAATATGTAAGAAGCCTGTCAGGTATGCATGTGAGGGTTCAAAACCAAGGCTCTTACGGAGTGGCAGGCCCACTTTACATCCTCTCTTGGAGGCTTTTATTTTCCTGATTGCTCTTTCTCTTCCTTAATTTCAAAAATCTTAATAGCTACTCTCACTCTCCTCCTGCTCTCCTGCCCCAACAGTATTGAACACTTGATATTAAGTTAAGTGTAGAAATATGCTATATGCATGGAAGTGTACATTCAAGAATTGTTAAAGTTTGACACATTTAATAATCTATTTTACAGTTTTTGTAGAAATAAAGATTATAAAACAAAAGATTAATATTATAGCAAGAATCACGTGGACTTGACAGTTTTAAAGAAAATGTTGCTAATGGCAAGCACACATTCGTGCAGAGGTTTCAAAGCACTTCTAGGATTAATGTACATATACTAAACAATAATAGTATCTGAGTACTCTATTTAGTCCCTAAAGCTATTCGGGAGTGTGAGGGGGCAGAGACAGATAGCTGTCCTTTCTAGGGACAAGCTGATGCAAGTGGAAATTAGGGAGGTAGGCATGTGATGGAAGTAGGCTGTGTTGGAATGTGACCAAAGTTCAAAGAATGCAGCTCATCAGAGGCATAGCTCTCAGAGTATGAAGGTCAGTTTGATTTGGAGGCAGAACTGCCAAGATGACTTTGGTATACTTGATTTGTAAAAGGCAGAGTTTAAAATGAACTTCATTAACAATTAACCTCCCCCTCCATGAATGTATGCTATAATTAGCTAAATGACAGAACTGAAATAAATATTTACTCTTTAAGATGTCTGTTGGAAAGAAAAGTTTTTTTAAAAAGGAAAATGAACAGTAAAATAGTTGTTTTCTGTAAGACATTATCTCTTAAATTGACATGTTCAAATGTGGGTGCCTATTTAAATATAGATTTCTAAGTAAGGGCCCAACACCCTCTCTGTTAAAGCCAATAGATATTTTTCCATTGATTTCAATGTTCTTTGGATCTGACCCTAGTTATACAGAATTTTCAAAGATGCCTTCTAAAGGTGCTCAGCGACTCAGTAAATCAGACTACTTACTTAGGTGTCTAAATTTAGTTACCTGTCTTTGAACATCTTTGACATATTATTCTAACAGTCTGAGAAAATCCATTGGAGTTTTTATTTTTTTAATATGTGGTGCTAATTCTAAGGTTTGATGATGTTTTAGCCACTATTTTGTTTGCAAGGAAAAATTGTGATATATTTGCATTGTTGTTTTCCTGTGTGTTTGTTCTACTTTCAGTTTTTGTAAATACCAGCAATAATTCTTGAACTATTGTCCTTCAGACATGAATGACAGTTATTTAGTGCTGTCTTCCAAAGCAAGCATGACTCATAACTCTTGGGTACGCAGCACAGCTAGTCATTGTTCTTTGCATAGCTGTGACACAGAAGGAGACGGATGCAGAATAAACAAAGTCATTTCTCAATTTAAATTCATCCTAAACTGAATAAACTGGTTCAAGTATAAAGGGAGTAATGTTTGTATTTGTTTATATCCTTTGATCTTGAAGGATATCAAAGCACTTAAACTAAATATAGCACCACTTAAACTAAATATAGTGTAGCAATGTCTGCACTGGAAGCTGTCAGTCAGTCATTACATATGTAACAGGCACATCACCTCAAACACAAAGCTGGTGGGATGAAGCTCATTCAGGATACATTTAGACTACAACTTGGAGGTGTAATTCTCAGCTTGGATGGACAGACAGGTGCTAGCTCCCATTGAGTTAGCATGCAAAAAATAGCAATGTAGGTGTGGCAGCTTGGACTGGTTGCACAGGTACTTACATAAGTTTGTGGACGGGTCTGTACTTGGATGGTACCCTAAGTAGTCATCTGTGTCGCCACAGCACACTACTGTTTTTATTATGCTAACTCAAGCAGAGCTAGTCAGCATATGTCTGCCACAGGTGGGAATTAAATTTCCCACTAATGGAATATAGACATAGTCTCACATATAGGAAATGCAGTTTCTAAGCAAAGGCAAGTTCCACTTAAAACCTTCCAGCTGCAGCTTGTCACATTGGCTTTCTTAGCTTCCAGAAGACTCATCAGAGGAAACAATGGCTTTGTAAGTCTGATAGCAGTGACCATGAACCTGAACCACTAAGTTGGATGGGAAACCAGGCTCCCTTAAAGAATTCTGCTCCTTTAGCTCTCATGTGTGAAAGTGATTGTCCTCTTAATAATAGCCTACTGTACAACAGACCAGCTAGGCTGCTGCAAGATTTTCCTAGGAATGTACCCCTTAAAGGCAAAGATCTTCCAGCAGATCTCCCTTCATTTTAATTGGGTGTTCTTTATAGTAAACTTCCTAATGTTTCATTTTAATGTCATGTGCCTTCTTTTTTGGAAGCAGGTCCCTAAACTTTGCAGTACTGGCTTAGAACTCATTTGCCATTTGGGGTATTCTAATTTACACCAGGAATTGTCCCAGATACTTCCACCACTCTTCAGCTTGGCTAAGCTGTTTTTGATATCCTCTACTCTAATTTCATTAATCTTCCATGCTAAGGTATATCAGATGGGCATAGGTATTTTGTTTCTGGAATGATTGCATTTTCCAGATTGCCCCAGAGAAGAATATAGGAGTATATCTTATGTGTAAAACTTCAGATACCTAGTGGGAAATGACTAGGCCAAAGAAACATGCAGGCACAAGAGAGGATACCATATTTCACTTTTCATGCCTGTTATTCTCTCCTAATTATTTCAATTGTTGTCATGTTGCAGCTGTATTGATTTTTATCAGGTTACAGATGAACAGACGTATGAAAAAGAACCATTTCTGAGGGGATTTACACCACTTACAACCCATTAAAGTGTTCAAGCCTCCATAAAAAGTTTGGCAGCAGTTCTATGAAAAAGCCACATGCTGGGTTTTTTTTTTTTTTCTCTTTTGGAATAGAATCCTTAATAAAACTTGTGAAGTGTCAGGGAAATAAAATGTATTGAATGACTAAATGACAGCATAGACTTGCATGGAAACAGATCTGTAATAATTATAGTTGCTTAACTGCACAAAAAAAACAGTGGTGGAGGGGGCAAGCAAGCTTTGGCTATAAAGAAGCTATGAGTAACTTTCACGATGCCACTAAAAACTTTCTTACTTCTTTCTTAGTACTAATCATTTGCAGCTAATTGTTGGGCAAACTGAAGCATTATTACCAACTTTAGTTTATTGGAATCAGCCAAATAAACAGCATCAAAACAGTAAATAAATATAACAAAGGCATCAGAATAAACAAATAACTTTCTTCACAGAAGCCATTTATTGCTGTTAAGATGCACTTTTTCTGTAATGCTTTTGTTCTGGGTAAATAATACTTTGCATTGTGAAGGCTGGCTAGTCAGCAGTTAACACTGTCATCAGAGCTAGAATAAAGAATTGTGGGGCCCTGTGCGCTATGGCACCTGTGAGGTCTCCCACTTTCTCTAACCCCAGGCTTGGGAGGGATTGCAGGACTGAGAGTTAGAGGGCAAGCCTGCCCTGCGCTCACTTATCAACAGGTCTTGTTTTGCAGGGCTGGCCTGACTTCCTGTTCCAGCACATTGGCTCTCACCTACTGTTCAGCAGGGGCATCGCTGGCCCGGGAAGGGAGCCGGGGCACAAGCCGCAGGCCCTGCTCCGTGGCCGCAAGTCCCACCCCCTGGCCAGGGACAGGGTCAGAACCCTCTGCGGGCGGCTAGGTCCTGCATCCCTGGCTGGGACGGTGCCAGAAGCAGCCGAGGGGTCCTGCATCCCTGGCTGGGGACGGGGCTGCCCCTGCCTTGGGCGGCCAGGCCTGGACTCTCCACCGTGGCCGTGGGTGGCCAGGTTCTGGATCCCCAGCCAGGGCCAGGGCCGCCGCCACCATGGCCACCGGCAGCTGGGCCCTGGATCCCAGTGCTGGGATTTGGGGCACGTGCCCCGGGTGCCCAGCGCCAGCAACGCCTCTGCTGTTCAGGAAGGATTTTCTTTCCACTCCCTTCCTAGCAGTGGGTTGTCTTTTTTCTTTTTTGCACTGAGTGGTCAGAGGGGTCTCCTAAGATGGAGGATCTGTGCAAATGCATTGGATACATATTGGTATTTCTAGGCCTGCCTGCCAGTGTCTTTGAGGGTGTATCTGAACCTATAAAACACCTGCTGCTGGCCCATGTCAGCTGACTCAAGCTCACAGGACTTTGGTTGCAGGGCTATACATTTGTACTGTGGACATTCAAGCTCAAGTTAGAATCTGAGGTCTGGGACTGTTCCCACTCATGAGTCAGCTGACTCAGGCTAGCCACGTATGTTTTATTACAATGTTGACATACCTTCAGAGAACATGATGGGCCATTGACGGACTAAAGGTAGCCTTGGTGTGCTGATCACAGAGAATTGCAGCTTAAAATGCTGGCATGGGGGAAGAGAGTTGTGGGACTGCATCCCATGGTGACTGCCTGACTCCTGAGAATGTCTCAAGGCATCTACAAGCTACTTTAGGTGTGTGGTTACCTCAGAGTCTGGGACATACCCCTCTGTTCGTGGATGCTATCCACATCTCCAGTCTACAGTCCTAATGTGGCTGAACTGAGCTGCTACTGAGTCTGCACACTTGAGCTTGGAAAGGCCAGGGAACAGCAAAGCAAGTCATTAAACCCATAGGCTTGGGAGGGATGATCAAGAAAAGAGTTGTTATGTATTTAGGAGCAGGTAGGGTCAACACAAGGAAACTAGCTTAGTATAACTATATTGCTCAGGGTGTGAAAAATCCATTTTTCTTAGGGTATGTCCACACACGCTTCTTATTTCGAAACAACAGAGGTTGTTTCGAAATAAGAAGTGCCATGGCTACACAACGCATGGCCATTTTGAAACAAGCAAACTTCTTGTTTCAAAATGACCGCAGTTGTTTCGGCATAGTTTAAACCTACTTTGGTTTCGAAACAGCCCTGTTCAGACATGTTGTTTCGGAACAAAGTGTTCCGAAACAACATGTGACACTCCTCCCAGGGTGCTTAGCACCCTGGGAGGAGGGCCTGACCCCTCAGCACCCTGGCCAGGGTTCTGAGGGGTGTCTGCACGGGGCGGGGAGCACGGGGCTGCGCCCCAATCCGTGGATGCCTGCAGGGGACTGCAGGCAGTGCCTGCAGTCCCCTGCAGACACCTGCCAGGAGAGGCACAGGGGGGCGCCTCACCCCAGGGGCTTTAAAGCCCCCGCTGCCCCCAAACCTGGGGGCGCGGCCATGGCACGTGGCTGGAGCCTGCTGCTGCTGGGGCCGGAGTGAGCACTGGCCCAGAATCCCCAGCGGCCCCGCCCCCGGAATCCCCGGCGGCCCCGCTCCTTCCCGGGGCTGCTGGAAATTCTGGGGGCGGGGCTGCGGGGGATTCTGGGGGTGGGGCCGTGGGGGATGCCCCGGCCCCCGGCAGGAGCGGGGCTGCCGGGGATTCCGGGCGGGCACTCACTCCGGTCCCGGCAGCAGCGAGCTCCAGCTGTGCGCTGGGGCCGTGCCCACAGGTTTGGGATCAGCGGGGGCTTTAAAGCCCCTGGGGTGAGGCGCCCCGCTGTGTCTCTCCTGGCTTGTGCCTGCAGGGGACTGTAGGCACCCTCCAGGTGAGGCGCCGTGCCTGCAGTCCCCTGCAGGCACCGGTGGAGTGAGGCGCAGCCCCGCGCCTGACTCTGCCGGTGTTTGCAGCCCTCTGCAGACACCCATGGGGTGCAGCGCCCTTCTGCACTGCACCCTGTGAGTGCCTGCAGTCCCCTCCCCAAGCGAAATAGCAGGTCCACACTGTGGACCTGCTATTTCGCAGACATAGTTTTTGTCCTGCGAAATAAGGTGTTTCGAAATAACTTATTTCAAAACAGCTTGTTTTGAAACATCTTGTTTCGATACAAGCCTGCCCTGTGTGAACATAGCCTTAGTGTAAGGCATGCTTAGGAGCTGTGGCTAACAGCTGCTGATGTAAGTCTGGTTTAGGAGCTGTGTCTAACAGCTGCTGAAGTGGACCAGCTAATCTGCATGGGTCCTGTAGGGTCCTATATTAGCATGGTATTTGCATACTGAGTGCAAAGCATAGTGGGTAATGGTATTTGGGGTCAATCTACTCACAAATCTGTCAATATCTGTAATTCTACTGAAGGGAAATACAAAATATTGTCTTTTTGTAAATTGCTATTCTCTGTTTCAAATCTGTCTGGATTACTTAAAGGGTAAAAACTATCCTTAGTTAAAAAGAAGCTTGAAAGAAAGGCGACTGCATTTTTCAGCCTGAGAAAGACAAGAAAAGGGGTGAGGCTTCACATTAGCTCCTTTTGGAGCAAAAAGCTGGAGGCATTCCTATCTCACTTCAGCCTTCCTGTCAAAGGATAACTGGGGCTAGGGCTTATTTGAGGCCCTTTGTTATGTTAAGGGCATTGGGTATTTGCATGCTACTTGATGTTTAAGAGCTGCTGTGAAGGAGAAAGGCAGACTCTCTGAGCTGAGAAGAAACTTTCCCCCCAATCACTGAAATTTCTGAAGAGGACCAGCAGATGGAGAGAGTGGGTGGAGCTGGTGGACAGCGGGCAGAGCTGGCGGCGAGCTGGGTGGAGTGAGTGACCAGAGGTCAGAGCTGTCAGACAGCGGGCGGAGATGGTGGACGGTGAGAGTACCTAGTGGCAAGTTGGGCGGTGTGAGTAACTGGAGGATGGAGCCAGCGAACAGCTGGCGGAGCCAAGGAACAGTTCTATAGGATGGAGTGAGTGACCAGTAGATCGCGTCAGCGGACAGCTCGTGTGAAAGACACTCCCTTACGTACCCTAGGGTTTGTTGGGAGCCTAGTTAATACTGATTCCACAGATCAGTGCTGGTTTTGCCATTAAGTCTTGTATGTTCTGTTATGCGGTGTGGGTTGTTGGGAACTTTGCTCTGTACTGACTAGTTAGATCAGCACTATTTCTGTTATTTGGCCTTTTATACTCTGTTTTGCTACTATTAAAAGTTCTGTTTACTACACTCAGTCTCATGCATACAAGTAGGGAGCCCTTACCCCTTTGGGGTGCCCAGGAAACAGTGCAGGATTCCCAGAAATCTGGGTGGGGACTCAAGCCGATTGGTGGTGCTACATTATTGGGAAACCCCTAGACATAGAACTGGGCCCTTGTTCTGCCAGCCTGTCTTGCCAGAAGGGTTACATTAGCAAAGGAGTTAAAGTTTGACTTAATCTCCAGAACAGACAATGCTAGATTGATGACAGAGTATTTAGTCCAGCAGGTGAGCCGCCCACCCCCACCATAGGTATTCTCTTCAGTGAAGCACTTCAGTGATGCAGCAGTTTATATGCAAGTGTACTAGTATCAGATGAGTGAGAAGTTGAGAAGGAGAAAGGGCTCATCATGTGGGCGAGGTTGGTTTGTGGAATTTAAGATGAAGTTGGAGGAGGATTAAGAAGGTGGAATGGGCCTTGTTTTGAAGGGGTGAGGGGACTGAAACTGATTTACATTTACTGTAGATCAGGGTGAAATAATTTGAAGATCAAATGTATTTTCTCTTCAATAATAAGCCCTTTGATGGCCTGTGTAGTCTATGCACTACATCCTTTGGTTTTACTGATGAAATAATATAATAAAAGGAAAGTAAGTTAAGTATTAATTATTTTTAAATATTTGGACACTTGCTAGGAATTTTTGAAAACATTCACAAATCCCCAAAGTCTCATAATTGCATCACAAAGTCTTAGATCTACTTCATAAATACTCCAGGTATGATGTTAAAGCTGACATTAAATAAAGTTTTACATAACTTTTTCTCAAGTAAGTGCAGCAAAGTACAGAATTTGTAATGCTTTGTAATTACAAATAATTCATTATGATTTGCAGTTTAGAGCTTACTTTTCCATTAAACTCCTATTACTGTCACTCCACTGATGTTGATCGTTCTGTTTTACATCTTGCTGCTCAGTTAATAGTGATGATTGGAGAACATTTTCAGCCTTTTATATTTCATCACATTGTTAATCAATTCTATTCAGATGGCTAACAACTCCATCACAGTAAAATGATGGTATTCCCTAAAATCCTGTTCTGGACTAAATAGGATTGATTACAGACATGACAAAACGTAAATGGCTTTTAGTATTCTGTACTGCTTAGCACCATGCCTGAACAACTAGAATAGGAATAAAACTTACAGCCATAACTTGAGTCCACTGTTAACTTGGTCTGATATAACAAAGGTCTCTGTGAACGGTTCAGTATCTTCTCTAAATACTGTTAAACCAGTCTCTCGCACATCTATCTGGCTATGTATATGGTCATTTTCACCATAGTATATGAGTGTTTATCACTTGTACTCCACATCTGAGTGGGAGGGAAATATTCTGAAACACATGGTAGGTAAAATGATTTAAGGTGTATCCTCATTACTGAGTTAACCCAGGCTCATACTTGGGTATTTCTCTGACTCTGACCCTCTTCACAAAGAGAAAGCTCTCATCTGAGTAGGGTGGTGCTTTTCACCTAAGCTGACTGGTTTACCTGGGCTTATAAATTAAAATGCAAGAGTGCCACTTACACTTAGACTGGCAATCTGTCCACTTTGTAAGAAGGATGCAAGCTAAGTCACTTGAATGCTGACACCTCCTCACAATTCCTTTTGTGTGACCAGAAGAACAAACAAGTTCTCACTCTATGACAGAGAAAGAATCAAAGCAACTCAGTTTAGTGCAGCCTAAAGACACATGAAATAGGCCCTCAGAAAACCTAGCAACGTGCCTAAGTGCATACAGCACAAGTGAGCATGCACTAAGTTGGGTAGTATTCTATAATGTGGCTGCTCACACCTGGGCTACGCCAAATGGGGTGCTCAGATCCAGGTTCTGGTTATTCAAGCTACCTCTGCAGAGAATATCCTTAGCCCGAGGTCATATAGGAAGTCTGTGGCTGAACTATAAATCAAAGTCATATCTCCTAAGTTTCAATTCAGTACCTAGTCCACTAGATCAGTGGTTCTCAATCTGTTTTCTGTCACGACACACCTGACGGATGCTGTTTCCCAAACATTACAATCTGACGGCAGCACGCATGGGCTGGGAGTACTCTGAAGCTGCAGCTGGCTGGTCGCTGGAGCACTGCAGCCTCTGGCGCATTCCCAGACTGAGCATGGCTCCTGGCTCCACTTGCCATGCTCCCAGGCTGGCGGGTTTCTGGTCTCTAGGGCACGTAGCCTCTGGAGTGCTCCCAGTCCAAGTGCTGCTGCCACCACCACCACCACCAACTCACCTTGCCCGGCTCCCAGGCTGGCTAGTCCTTTGAAGACCAGCCAGCCCAGGAGCGGAGCAAGGCGAGTTTGCTACACTTGAGCTGGGAGTGCTCCAGAGGCTGCAGCGCTCTGGGACCTGGGTGGGGGCAGAGTCTAGCCAGTGCAGACTGGCACTCCAGCTTGGCAAAGTCAGGTTTATTTTTATGGGGCAGTGCTCCCCTCTCCTTAGTCCAGGGCTCTGGGCTGCAGCCCCTCGGCTCCTTTACTCTTCTGGCTGTGGCTGCCACCTGTGTGGTGCAGCAGCCGGTGGGAGGCAACAGGAGACCTAAGCCAGCTCCAAGCCGAGTTGTCAGTTTTCAGACACAGCTCCAGGGTCTTCATGACTCACCTGTGTCCCCCAACACAGTGATTGAGAACCACTGCACTACTGTCACCTCTTCAGCAGTTACTCTAGATTACATGGGAGTATTTTGGCTATGCTCATGAAAAGTCCAGATGAAAGGGAAAAAGTTGTTTACTGTATATCATGAGTTATAAAGATAGATTCAACTTGTAGAAAGTAAGATGAAGGAAGTTTCCTCTTTGGTTCCTTTGTCCAAACTCCTAAAATAAGAAACGGCTGCCTTTTCAGGTACAGTCATTCTATTTTTCTTCATTTCTTCTGGTCTGTTCCCCAAGTCCAAGTGAGATTCAGGGCAGGGATTCCAGTAGCAACAATCACCAAGATGCAAATAGCAAGTAGAACATGCTCACAGATTAACTAACAGATTACTTAACTAATACCCAGACAAAATGATATACCCAGAGTTAAAAACAATGTAATACAAACAGACTTACAACCCAATCAATAGTCGGGGACCCCTTTGCGAATGCAGGCTTCAGCTGGGGAGTGATGTCCTCCGTGGCACCCTTCAGGATCCTACAGCAAAGTCCAGTGAAGTCAGGGAAACAGGCAGTTGTTATAGCTCATTACTCCCAGGGAGAGGTGATCAGACCCTCTCCTGGTCCTGTAGACTGCTGGGGTGTTGATTGCCCCCACCTTTATCCTACAATCTAACACCTAGATAACTACTTGTTTACTCCTTAGTCTGGCAGAGTGGAAATCAGGGACATCGCTGGCTGGGGGAGGGACCCGGGGCACGGGCATGGGCCCCGCCCCTGCCCTGTGGGCCCTGGCCCCAGCCCACAGGCCCCATCCCGTGGCCGGGGACAGGGCCAGGCCCCGCATCCCCGGTGGGGGACAGGGCCGCCGCGGCTGCTGGCGGCCAGAACCCGGATCCCTGGCTGAGGATGGGGCCGCTGCAGCCGTGGGTGGCCAGGCCCTGCATTCCCGGCAGGCAACGGGGCTGCCGCAGCTACCGGTGGCCAGACCATGCGTCCCTGGCTGGGGATGGGGCCGCTGCGGCCGTGGGTGGCCAGGCTCCAGATCTCTGCCCGATTGGGCCAGAGATACAGGGCACTGGTGTTGGGGTTCGGGGCATGTGCCCCGGAGTGCCCAGCGCCAGTGATGCCCCTGGTGGAAATGTGTTGGAGAGGAACGGGGGGAAACTCCATTGCCCATTATTGTTTACTGTCACAGAATCTTCTATTTCCCTACATGGTCCTTGGGTTTTCCCTTCATTTTACTTCATTTTAAATTTATTTTTCATTTTGCTTTTGATATCTAACTGCTGTTGGACCTCTTCCGTTCATTTTTGTGTTTTCTCATTATTCTGCTTTCTTTTAGATATAGCTGTTTTTATTAAATTAGTTTTAATCTTTGTATCCTGCACAGTTAGTAATTCTACCTAATTTCCACCAGTCATGTTCACCAACCCCATTCTGCTGTGTTCTATTTGGAAAAACCTTTTTTTGAAATCATGGAGCCTATTTGTTTTCCCCCTTACATTAGTGTAACTGTTGATTTTAGTGAGGGCACTCCTGATTTACACTGCTATGTATGAGAAAAACATCAAGCCTATCGTAGCTTGTCTACTTTACCTGCCCTTCCATTTTAGACAGTGTTTCTCAAATTGCTTCTTTTGTTTGCTGCTTAAGCGCTAAGTTCTGCCTATCCACACATATCTGAGTGTGGAAATTGGTCTTAAGACCTATATCCAGGGTATGGAGGGGCTCATGCACATGGTGTTTTCTTTCCCCTTCTGCTTTGCAAGCTTTAGAGCAGGGCGTAATAACACTTTCATTTTGATGACTCACAATAAATCCTTATCCACAACACATGGTTAAACTTCTGCCCACACATTCACTTTAGACACATGAAAGAATTTGGAATTGGATTATTTAAACTGCTAATATTGTGTGTAGACATGACTTCCACTGAAATTGATGGAAGGTTTGTGTATGTTGGGACTGCAGGTTAGGCCCTTAAGGTTCTACACGTGGAACTGAAACATGGCCTTTTATAAACATTTTTTTTTCTGTCCCTAGCTCAGTGTGATTAGACTTGCATAAACACACTTATTCTTAATGCTAATTAATGTATGTTAATAAAATTTCACCTGCTTGCTTAGGGCCAGATTCTGATACCCTGACACTGGGTAGTATGTTGTGCTATACAATGTCTCTCTGCCATCACTGGAAATTCTTGTGGTACAAGGTGTCATTGTATGCGTGTAACATTAAGAGAATATGGTCTTGAGTCATACAAGGCACTGCATTAGAGAGCCTATGTGAAGTATTAGATGACCTTTAAACCAATACCGTGCTGCTACTAGCAGAACTCTAGCTCTGGGCTCATAGAAGAAAGCCTGCCTGCGAGAGCAGTGGCATAAGTGGTCTATCATTCTTAGCCAAGGCATCCAAAACTGTCTGGCGAAAGGACATGACAATACACACCATGTAAGGAGCCCTGTTGGGGAGCCTGAAGAGCTCTGGGTGCAAGTTAAAACTGCCCTCCTTCACCACAGGGCAGCAGGAATCCTGGAACCTGTCCTTCCCAAAGAGTTAAACCACATTTAAATTCCACTGGCCAACTGGGGAGAGAAATCTAGCCCGATAGTCAAATTATCTAGAAATTACTTTGCTAAAGCAGTTTAAAATATTTAGACAGGTTCAGACCATTCTAGTTATTAGTATACAATGATAGATCCCAAGGGTTTAAGGAGATTAAAGGTTTCTTTCATGCCTAAGAGTCAGAATACTAATGCAAGACAATGAAAATACACTCAGTGCTTAGAAGGATTACAGCAACTTTCAAAGATTTTAAACTACAGAGGATTCCTAATTATTTATAATAATGATTTTCTAGAAGTAGTTCATTGCCCCTTTGGTGAGTGAAAGAGGAAGTGTCTTTTGTCTAAAGAAATTCGAGAAATTTCATTTTAAAGTAGCAAGTGTAACCTATAACTGGTTATAAGGATAATGACATGCTCATTGGACTGTAGTAACATCAAGGGATATAGTGAAACAATTTTATGCAGGTATCCAGAGGCAATGATTATGTAGGTGGGGAAAGTAGCTGCAACAATAGAGAGGAAAGGGGGAAAGAATAGCAGTTAGATTGAGACAACTGTTTGCTGAAGTGCTTTTATATGCTAGTATATTGTTTTATTTTGATCTGCCCTATAGCACATGCTAATACCACTTAAAGGTACAGTATGTAATTACCATAAACTGCTACATAAAAACATTTCCAGAAACTGTACCTTCAGATTCTGCTGTCCTGTTGATGCATGAAAGATTCCCAGACTATGGGAAGTTCCAAAGAGGTATCCATATTAGTTTAGTTCAGCAAAACAAACAAGGTGTCTAGTGACATGTTAAAAATGAACAAATTTATTTATTGCACAAACATTCATATGACTTACACATCCCTCAATTTATTTTCCTCCCATTCATCTGTACTTCTCCATCTTCAAGCATCTGACAAAGTGGAATTTTCTCCTATGAAAGTTCGTGCAATAAATAAATTTGTTAGTCTTTAAAAGTGCAACTAGACTCTGTGTTTGTTTTGTCAGACTATTGGTGCACCTCATCGTCACGCTGTTGATGCTTGTTTATTCTGCTTTTTTTTTAAAAAAAAATCAACTTTGCTTCTAGAGAAATTATTTTGCTGCTAAAGAAAAATCAAAGACTAAATATATATGAATCAAAGTTCAAACATGGATTTTTCTGCAATAGGAATGTACATTGATCAGACGCTCTTTACTGTTTGTGTTAGAAATAATTTAATATCCGAGTCTGTTGCATAGCTGCAAAAATGCCCTACAAAATCAGTGAAAGTTTTTGTTTCAGACAATAGTGAATGCCTACTTTATTTATTGATAAACTAAATAGAATTTGCCCTTTACTGTAAACACCCAGTTCAGCATCTTATCTATTTATAGACTATATTGTAGATCACCCCAGATATGCTTCCAATTAGCAGGGAAACATTTTTTTAAAATATAATTTGTGTTAGTTTCACTGCTAATTAAAATAAAAAAGAAAGGAAGATGTAGTAGAACTCAACTCATTAGTGTGTACTCGTGCTGGATAAATAATGAGGAGTAAAATAAAATATTTCGTGTTTCTTGACAGAAGTCAGCTTCCAAATCCTGGAGTTCAGGAGTTGGGGGTGGGTTATGCCTAAGGCTCTCTGTTTTCAGTGTCTACTGATTTTTACTGAAAAAATCTCAAGTTTTACAAAAGCTATTATTTGATTTTTACTGATTTTCACCTGAATTTTGGGCCACTCAAGTACAAGAAAATGCCAATCATTAAGAAAATCCAATAAATTACATTAGATAGATGTATTTCTGTTACAGTGGAATCTCCGAGTTGTGAACAGCAGTTAACAAACTGACCAGTAAGCCACACACCTTGTGGAACAACATAGTGCTATGTTAAATATAAATTTCTTTAAAAAAAAAAACCAAAAACCAAAACAAAACAAAAAAACAAGGAGAACTTTAAAACAAGTTAAACAAGGTAAGGAAATGGCTTCTGTGCTTGTTTCATTTAAATTCAAATGGTGAAAAGTGGCATTTTTCTTCTGCATAGTAGTCTGAAAGCTGAATTAGGGCAGTGTTCAGTTGTAAATGTTTAGAAGAACACCTGTAATGTTTTGTTCAGAGTTACGGGTGACCTCCATTTCTAAGGTGTTTGTAACTTTGAGGTTCTACTATAATGATAAATAAATCTAGGTGGAAACCCAATACCATCTGTTGCAGTATGGCATTATGCAGACACAGGCATGCATGTGTGTGCTTGTGTATACACTGTTAATGTATAGTTTATTAAATAAACCACAACATTAGACTGTTTTAGTTTAAGTACTCTTACTTTTCTCTATTTGCAGGATACTTTCCCTGTCTTTCCACTCCTCCAATATTAACCTTTTTTTTTTTAACCTAGAAAACTGGGAAGTTAAATTTTGCAATTATTTTTGCCCATTTTTATTTTTTTAATAAATTCTTGGAAAATTTTAAGCAAAATGAAAATCAAAATTGAAGGCTTTAATTATTCCTGTCTACTTTAGGGTTTCTTGCACCTTCCTCTGATGCTTCTGATACATAACACACAGTCAGAGACCAGATACTGGCCTAGGTGCACCAATGTTTTTGTTCCAGTGTGGCTATTCTTATATTACTTTTTGAAAACATTGTAAATTCAGAATTTTATATTAATTTATGATTATTTCTTCCAGAAAAAAATGAATCATATAAATATTAGTGTAAAGCAAATTTTAAGCTTGCAACAGATTTGCTTAATCCACAGAAAAAATGTTTGGGGGTTAAACTAAATTAGTGCAAGTGCAAATATATGACCTGTAATAACATACAGATGGTTTTAACAGAATGGCTTATGGACGATTTAGTCCAATATCCTGTCTGGAAAGGTAGTCTGTATCATATTTTAGAGGAAAATGTGGCAAACCTCATTATAACCAGTTATGGGATAACCTACCCATTGGATCTTTTCCTAGATAGTCCTGGCTTATGCCTTGAACCATAAGGATTTACAGCCCTAAAATGAATTTTTAATATTATAAAACAAATATAATCATGGGTGTTTTCATTTACCCATGTAAATGTCTAATCATCTTTTTAATCTTGCTAAACTCTTGACCTCACTTATGCTTTGACAGTTGGCTTCACAAGTTAACTATCTATTGTGTTAAAAAAACAGAGCAACAACAACAAAACTCTCACCTTTTTATGAAAACAGTTTGGCAAGCAATGTGTTCTGTTCTGCTTCCTTAAAAACAACATTCAGGATGGCCTTGATGCATTTATTAATTTTTAATGTATTAATCTTGTACCTATTTATAAAATCAGTGTGTTTATGCAGAATTACAATACACCATTAATGCTATCCTTTAAAACACAAACATCAGAACCTAAAGGTCTGAGAAATAATTTCTAGTAGTAGAACAGTCAGTAGTCAACAAATGGTATTATCTTTTATTGGACCAGCTTCTGCTGGTGAGAAAGACAAAGTTTTGAGCTTACTTGGAGTTGTTCATCTCTGGGAAACATATTTAGAGGGTATATCCACACACAATCTTTAAATTGAAATAATGCTGATTATTTCAATTTAAAGAAGGGTAGATCCACATGACATTTCCTTATAGCAAAATGAGGAGCTCCCTCATTTTGCTATAAGGAAATTCATATCAATATAATAAAGCTTGGTTTTATATCAATATGATGGTTCAGTCAAAACCATTATATCAATATAACACTGTGTGGATGGTTTATCTCGATATAACCATTATATTGATTTAACACCATTTGACCTTCTTCCTCCAAGGGTGCATAGCACCCTAGAAGGAAGAGCCAGGGTTCAGCACCCTGGCCAGGGGATGCGGGAGTGGCAGGGACCCTGGCGCCTGGCTCCCACAGCACTGGCTGGGCGGCAGAGAAAAGAGCCCTTCTGCCCCCCCAACTCCCCCAGCACTGCCTGGGTGGCAGGGAAGGGACCCCCTGCGATCAGCTCCTGGTGTGCTGGCTGGGCAGTGGAAGAAGACCCTCCTGTGACCGGCTCCTAGCATGCTTGCTGTCTGGGGAAGCTGGGAACAGGGGTCCCTGCCCTGTGCCTGGTCACCACTCAGGGAGCCAGGCATGGGGCTCCCTTCACCACCACCCAGCTAGTGTGCTGGGAGCTGGGTGCAGGGGGTCCCTTCTTCCCCGCCTGGCCAGAACTGGGAGACCTGGGCGTGGGACTCTCTCCCCCCATCACCCAGACAGCGTTTCTGGAGTAGGGTGTGGGGGTGTCTTTTCTCTCCTGCCTGGCCAGTGCTGACAGAGCTGGGGGGGGGGAATGCTTTTCCTCACCACTGGCTCCTAGGGTGAGAGCTGTGCACCGGATTGGGTGGTGGCATGGCCCATCTTGGGGGCCATGTTGCCACACCTCCCGTGGTGTCCCTTGCCTAAATCGAACTAGCAAGTCCTGTCCATGGATATGCTGGTTCGATTGGGGTTTCTAGTGGGGACATGTTAAATTGATTTCACTTAAATCAATATAATGATTTTTATTGAGATGTTATTAAATCGATCTAATTTAAATTAGTTTAACTGCTTAAGTGTGGACATAGCCAGAGTGTCAAAGCTAAATACAAAGTGGAATAGATTGTTTAACAGAAGGCATTCACACATCTTCTGAGGGACCATTCCAGGTGAAGTGGCCTGTTAACACCTTGTTGTCATAAGACAAAAAAGGGTATTTAGTGGATTATAGATTGTTATAACTTCCTGAACAGTATACCCACTTTTTAAAATTTATTTCCCCCCATCTCATTTGGGGTAATCCAAGATTGCATGGGGTGGGGGAGCAGGGGGAGAGCAGGTCCTGCTCTATTCCTTAGCATGAACTGAAACTTGATCCTGATATCTAGTCTTGTATTAGTCTACGACAGAGACCAGAATGAGATTAAATTTGGCAACAGTGGTACTGTTCATGACTCACATTGGTGCCTTCAGCCCAACAACAAAAAAACCATAGTTGTTCTACATGAGGAGGAAGACCAAATATTTTCTTTGCAGAAATGTTAGAAGCTATGAAACTATATACATCCTTGCATTTATTTTAAACAATACATATTTAGTAAGGTTTTGCAAAATTCAAACCCAAGACAATATCACTTAATTTGGGACTTTGTTTAAAACTGCAGACTCGATTGATTTTCAGTGACTTGCCAAATATCACAATCCTGTCAAATGAAAGTAGAACTTGTTTTGACCAAAGGAAGGAGAACATATGGTTTTTATTTGGCAATATGGACAGTTGAGAGTGTCAGAAATTGGAAATGGAAGCCTATCTAAACCATCTTCCTAGCAATTCAGAGATGCATCTTCCTTTGCTGTAGGTTTGCTTCACTGAAAATTTGTGGATTCAGCTGAATTTTTCTTTAAGACTGAGTTTGTTCAGACTTGAACCTCAGAACAGGTGGTAGCTGCTGGACTTTGTCACTGCATCTTGTATCAGCAGCATGTTTTCTTCTCAGAAGTTAATTGGAACTTGCTGTGTTCAATATGTGCTACTTTCTGTTTATAAATTCTTGTCTGTGTTACCAAAAATATCTTTTGCTGACAACCGACATCGGTGAAAAGTGCAGATGAACTAGCCCTGAGCACAGTTTAGCTGCAGGTGACAAGCAGAATCTAGTGTTGAGCACTGTTCAGGCAGGGTTTTAAACCAGTTTCTCAGTCTATCCTCGTCTCCATATGACATGATCAGTTATGCAATATAGCAAAGTTGGCTTCCAGTAACTAATTGGGATTTGGAAAAAATGTGTCAGTTCAGACAGCTCTTTGTAAATCATGAATAAGATCTAAAAAGGGAACTTTTTTCTGTCCCATTATGTATATATGGAGTAAACCTTGGAAACTTGCATCATAGAACTATGTCCAGTGTTCAGGCACACAAAATTTGAACTAGAGAAATCAAATTTATTACAAAAATGAATCTGAAATAAAATTATTTCTTTGGTTTCATGCAACAATTGCCACAATAGAGACCTGTGTTAGGGAAGAAACTGTGTGGCCTGAATAGGCCCAGAGTGCCTGTAGAGGGTATGTTTTCTGGAGACACAGTTACTGGACAGTTTTGAATACTGCCAGTACTGGCTGAGCTGTCCAAACTGGAAGGTTGGTAACTCTACTTATAATATAATTAACTTTTTTGGAGCTAAATCTTCTGGCATTCGTAGCGCAAAGGAAAGAAATTGAGATCAACAAGGCCGATCTTCTGGGTGGAAATTTCTTAAGGTACTACTAATCTGATGTGAAACAGATAAGGTATGGAGTTCTTTACTGAGGAACAGAAATGATAATCTGACTATTGCTTATTTGTTGACTGGGAGCAAGGGCCCAAGAGAAATGGAATTAGAGACTGTAGTTGCAATACTCACACCTGAAACTTATTGGCAAAAATAGGTAATACTACATGCATTGACAAGCTTCATCAGCCTGCCTATGTCTCGCTTTTGTTCTGCATAACTATTACCCAATCAGAAAAGCCAGGGCCAGGAGAGCTCTAAGAAGGGGTTAATAAATGACAGTTCTATGCTATAAAGGTTCTTGAATGTCTGTTTAAAATGAAATAATATTTACCACTTTTTACTATGTAGTCTGAACTAAAATTAAATAGTTCATTTGCATGCTTATATGAAGCTGATAGGAGTTATCTCCATTTTGCAGATGAGGAAACTGAGGCATGACAGTTAGATTGTTTCAGAGCTGAGACTGGAACTTGGGAGCCTTCTAGTCTTGTGCTAATTCCTCTACCAGATACTGTTTCTGTTTCAGCATAGAAAACCTAGAATGCAGAGTATGGCTAGACTTCACAAACTTTATTTTAGCACCAAATTCCCCACAGTGATCCACAGAATTGCTAAATAGTAGGTGCCTAAAATCACTTGCGACCCAAGTTTTGCAGGGTAAAAATTCCATTGCACTTAAGTCTTTTGCCTCTGGGCATGAGCACTGCAGCCTCCTGATATGCATCTACATGGCTGGCTCCCTTATTTATGCACAGCGGAACAACTTCAACTGAAGAGGCAACCACATATTAGGATATGGTATAGTTCAGGATTAGTGCACTCTCATGAGAGGCAGGAGACCCCATTTTCAAATCTTTCCTCTGCTCCAGAGGGTAGAATTGAACCATGGTGTCCCACATTCTAGGTGTGGGTACCAAGTGCTGCCACCCAAGACATTTTTTGTGTAGAGATATAGATGTCTAACTTGTATCTTCAAGTAAACTCCATAGGCACCTAAGTCAGGAGAAGGATTTCCATTTCATGCACTGCTAGAAGAATTAGACATTCCCTTGCATCCTGAACTTAAGTGCCTGTCTCTGGGGAAACAGGGCACAGCTTAGCACATTGACATCTACTAGTGGCTAGCTTAGGCAGGAAACTGCCTCGTGTTCTGGCTTTTGTGGCTCACATTCTCATCTGCCAGTCTCTCCACATTTATTGTATAGGGACCCTAGGCACTAAACTTGGTTTTGTGGTCACAGTGATGTTTTGTGATTTTTCTAAGCACCTAAGAGTTATCCACCATGATGCTCAAAGTCCCCTTCTGAATTCTACTGCAAGAGACTAGAAACATGAGCAGATGACAAGCAGATTCTGCAGAAACTAGAGAGATTCACTATGTTGCATTTCATATAAGCAAGATTCTGATTGTTGCAGTCCACAGTAGTAGAAGTTACTTGACAGCCTCCATTATAATTTGTGTTCTTAGTTGTAACTTGCAGAAATTTTCTGTTTGGCCCCTCCCAAATGCAATATTTTTATTTTTTTAAGTAACAGCATTTCAGAAAGAATAGAAGAATTATGTTACCCATTTCAAAAGGAAAAACTGTGCAACTTTTTGGAATAGCTGAACAGATGAAAGAGCTTAGGGTAAAAAGCTAAAATTGAGCATGGAAATAGCCCTCACTGAAAAAGCAGTGCAAAGCCTCAGTGAGGAAATTGGTTTTGATTTCACTTTCCTAAGAACCTTAGGAAAAATTCTATTATGCATGCTTCAAATGCAGGAACAACTAACACCCTGGTCTTGCAACTTCTGGCATGCTGATGGACTGCTGCACCTCTCCGGAGCCACGCTGAAGTCAATGTAATAATCTTAAATCTATAGGGTGAGAAAATGGGAAAATTATTATACATTATAAGAAAACTGGATTTGGTTTGGTGTTCTTTCCCCATCAGTTTTAGAATTTCCCCCTCTTGACCCCTTTTCTATCAAGAGGGAACACAGCAAAAGAAACATAGTACTTCTTACTATTTAATGGCGAGGGGTTGAATTCTGCAGATTGCTTATCTAAGTGGTTTCAAAGAGGTGAAAGGACAGACTGACAGATGAAATGATTTCTCCAAGCTCAGGAAGTCTGCAGCAGAGCTGACAATAGAACATAAATCTCTTGGGGTATGTCCACACAGGGCTTTTATTTCGAAACAACACTGGTTGTTTCAAAATAAAAGTCCCAATGTCCAAACGATGTTTTCTTGTTTTGAAAGGAGGGAGCTCCTCCTTTTGAAACACGAGCCCTCCTTTCAAAACAGCTTAAACCCACTTTTCTTTCGAAAGGAGGGTTATGTCGAAACCAGTGGTTTCGAAATAAGCCATTTGGACATGTTATTTCAAAACAAAGAGTGTTTCGAAATAACAAGGACCTTCCCCCCAGGATGTATAGCACCCTGGGGGGAAGGTCCCACCCCCCCTCAGCACCCTGGCCAGGGTGCTGAGTGGGGTGCAGGGGGTCGGAGGGTGCCCCAGCCGGCTTCCCCCCGCTTCCCCTTGCTGGGAGCAGGGGGGGATGGGAGCCTCAGCCCCCTTTGCCCCCCTACCTCCAGCAAGGGGAAAGGGGTGAAGCCAGCTGGGGCTGTCCCCAAGCCTGGGGCACCCCACCCTTGGGCTTCCTTCCCCCTGCGGCCCCTGCCCGGCGCGGGAGGGCGGGCAGAGGAAGCCTCCCGTGCTGGGCAGCAGCCGCGGGGGGGCGGAGGAAGTGCCCCCACGCCAGGCAGAGAAAGCCCCCCTGCACCCGGCAGGGGCCACGGTGGGGACATGGGGGAAGCCCCCCTGACTGAGGCTGGACCCGTGGGGGGGGAAGGCAGAGCCTCCCTGCCCCCTGCAGAGGCAGCGGGAGGGGTAGGGGGAGCCCCCCTTTGCCCCTGGCTGGAGCCGCAGGGGGCAGGGGAATCCTGGGGGCAGAGCTTCCCTGGCCCAGCACAGGGTCTCCCTCCTCCTCCCCTCTCCTATTTCAAAATACCATGTCACACTGGACATGCTATTTCGATTCCCTCCTTTTCCCTTATTTTGAAAACACTTTTTTGTTATTTCGAAATAAGGTGTTTCGAAATAAGGCTTTATTTAGAAACAGCTTGTTTCGAAACAAGCACTTTGTGTGTGAACATAGCCTTGAGGTTTAGTCCGGGGTCTCAAGACCTATAATAAAATAGATTTTTACCTATGAAATTTATGCCTGATCAATGTAAGGGCTTTCTCTGAGAGATTACTTACCAACTGAATGAGCTGGGCAGTTTTCCTTGAGTATTAAAATATACTAAAAACATTTTTAATTTATAAATAAGCAAGTCATCTGAAGTTCTTTAGACTTGTTGGTTCTGAAAAACAATATTAAAACACACTTGAAGTGAAATGCATGCATCAGGAAAATAAACATTTTTTTTTCTGAACCCAGTCCAAGAGTGGACAGGATTAATTACTCAAAAAGCAGATATAAATTGATGGCCATGGTCAGATAACACTTCAAACCACTAATATTTCAGAGCAGGAATTTACTAAGATCTTTGTTTTCAGGTACATACTAAACGTGGTTTTTTAAAATCTTTTTTCTAATTGGCCAGAATGTAATTTACAGTCTAGAAACACAACATCTGCCTGTTGTGCATGGTGAATCTATTAGAAAAACATGGAATGCCTGCCAAAAGCCAAACAAACGACAACCCACCCAAATCAAAAACACAACCTCCCCCCATCACAACACACTGCCTTTTCTCAGGATATATGGGAAGTAAAGATGCTAAAGTTTTCTGTTGGCATATTAATATTCATTCATGTATCTTTTTATATATTGTAAACAAGAGAGGGAGTAAAAAGATCAAATAATAAAAACTATATTTCAGTCACTCTCTTAGATCAGGCAGTTAGAGCTTTGAAATATATATAATAATTTCAAATGAGGATGGAACTGGTGAATACTGCTAAGCAAAACAAAAAATCAGATGTATTTATTTGACTGTCTAAACTAACTTCTACTGTGTTCACAGGCCACTTGTGCTCACTTTCCATAAATACTGTAGACAGACATTTACTAGTGCAAATATTTACAGAAACTGAATTCTGAATTAGTAACCAAGGAACAGTACCCATTTCAAATTTGATACTGAAATCTGAATTTAACCATTCTGCTTTGTGCTTGAAAAATCAAACCAGGGAACACAAACAATTTAATGACATCTAGGTAACTAAACAAGCTGTACATTTTGAATGTTCATATTGAACTGTTCATTGGCATTCTTCAGATCAAGAATTTTCTGCTGAAAGTTGGCAACTTCAAACATGCTTGAGAAACTACTATCTCCTCTTATTAGGAATTGCTGCTGAAGTCCTGGTGGTGTTAGCAGCAATTGAAGACCTGATGCTACAGATGCAAAAGTCTCCTTAATCCCAGTGAATTTTATTTGGTGGCAAAATAGCACAGGGTGAAGGAATGACACTTTTAGTAAAATATATGCTGGGGAAAATCAAAGGGGTAGCCATGTTAGTCTAGGACAGCAAAACAAACAAGGAGTCGTGTGGCATTTTAAAGTTTAGTCTTCAAAAGTGCCACAGGACTCCTTGTTTGTTCTACCACTAGTGAGGTTACAGGCTATCTGTGTGCCTTTGTCAGCATAGCTATTCCAGCATAACCCTGTAGTGTAGGCATATGCTGAATTGACAGAAGGGATGTGGTGACACAGTCTCCCTCAATGAAATCAGCTGCCTTGACAGAAGGATTCTGGTATCAGTGTAGCTGCATCTACATTGGGCTTTTTGTCAGCGTAGTCACAAGTCAGAGATATGGGGACTGGGGTTTATATCCTTGACCAATATAGCCACATCAGCCTAACTTTTAAGTTTAGATAAAACAGTAGTGAGGTGGGCATTTGGTATCTCGTAATGTGTAGATAGTATATAATTCTGTCCTGAGAGACATTGACAGAAACGCATGTGTCAATAGCACCCACAAATTCACATGCATTTTTGCCCTTTATTTAATAGGCATTAAACAAATCCCAAGCTTAGAACAGAAGAGGATCAACTCATATTACCTACTGGAGCAGATACTTTTCAAAAAATGACCACCAGTTATTAGAGATCAATGCAGCATGGCCTTCAAAACTGTATGTAACACTGATTACACTGCCTGGGAATAAATCTTTTGACAATAATACCACTGTACCTTTCCAACACTTCTCTATCTCCATGGGTGAACCAATTATGGCAGAAGAGATGCTGACTAAGCTATTTCTAAGTTAAGAACAATACTTGTGGAAATAAAGCTTCTTAAAAATAGGGATTAATGAATACTGCCAGGGAAAAAAAATCCAGAAGAATGCATTTTGGCTAATAGTAAAACATCCTTGCTCTGCTCAAATATCCTCATTTATCAGATTGAACAATATCATCTTTTCTCACTTTATTCCAGGTTTATGGACTTCGTAGTTCACCAAGAAGGAATTTTCTTTCGGAAACTTATCTTGTGCCTTTACTGGTGCGTGGTCCCTCTAAACTCATTGTTTTGCAAAGATTCTAGCATCAGATTTGATAAGTCATTCAGATCACATTCAAAGAAATTTTACTACCCTCTGAAAGTGGCTCGTTTCAGGGTGCATGTTTCTACCCACATGCATAATTTAAGGGTCATAAGTTAGTTGACACTATCTGGAAATTGCCAGTTTATATTGTATTTTTTCCCATGATAACAATGTTCTTTCTCAAATACTTTCTTTGTTCCCCGAAATACTTCAGTAAGCCGACTCTCCTAGTTGTCATTAGCATGACACCTTTGCTTTCTCAACTGGCATTTCACTAACCCCAAATAAACTTCCTGCATGTTTCTGTCAAATTGGTATTGTCTCTTTATAGTGAGACAGTGCTCAAATTGTTGTTAAATTAGCTCCTTTGTGCACTTATATTCTTGCTACAGCACTTCTCTTATTCCCCGTGGCTTAATCAACAACCTTGCATGACTGTAGTGTGATGTTTTGGAAATGTTGTCTTCAGCATTCTCTCTATACACAACACTTCACTTTTTTTTTTAGGTTTCTCTTTTACAGAGACTTGTTAGTTCTTAAATCTTCAGTATGGGTAAACAATATTGTACAATGTGCTACAAACTTTTCTCCTTTGTCCTTCTGAAGATTCTTCACATATTTCAGAAATAGTGGCATTTATTAGAGTTCAGTTATCTTTATGTCTGTTCTTCCCAATTATATGTTAAATCTGAAATTTGCTGAAGGCAAGAGCTGATTCAGCTCTAAGATGGTATATGATGCTTAACTGGAGGAAAAAATACAACCTTGGATGTCTTTGCTTTATCACCAGGGTTATTTCCTTACTTGCAGTGAAGAAATTCTGAAGTTCTTCAACTTTAACTCCTTAAACAAATATCTTTCTGAGACGTTTGTAGATAGTTGTTTGTCTGATAGTTTTGTAGTTCTGTAGTTTTGATAGATTGCTTCTCTGCCTTTCCTGGCAAACAAATATTAGAAAGTGGCATAAGAACTCCCAACACTACTGCTCTGGTTCTTTTTGAAACAATGTATTTTAGCTTTTGACTTGCGAGAAAAAAAACCCTTCAGATAGTTAATACTTGATGACAGTCATTTATATCTAACAAATAATATAAGCTGATCTTAATGAACTTAATGGCAGCTGGTTACCTCTGGCAGCAGGCAGTGCTCCACCCCCTCCCATCCCTCCCTCCATTGTAGTGAAGAACTGTTACACAGTACTAGAGATAATGGTTGCGGTGGAAAAGGAGACACCATGCACCCCTGAGGCTGGGAGGATCACAGCCACCCCAGCTAGGAGAAAACATAGGGTTGTGGTGGTTGGGGACTGACTTCTGAGGGGGATGGAGGCACCCATCTGTTGCCCTGACAAGGCCTCTCGGGAGGTATGCTGCCTGCCAGGTGCCTTTATCTGAAGCGTTATGGAGGGATTGTCAAGAATCATCCACCTCTCTGACTACTACCCCATGCTACTCATCCATGTGGGAACCAATGATACTGCATGAGGTGATCCGTGGCAGATCAAAGGTGACTACAGGGCTCTGGGAGTGCGAATGAAGGAGTTCAGAGCACAGGTGGTGTTCTCCTCAATCCTTCTGGTCAAGGGTAGGGGCCTGAGCAGAGATGGATGCATCGTGGAGGTGAACACCTGGCTGCAAAAATGGTGTCGTCAGGAGGGCTTTGGCTTCCTTGATCGTGGAATGCTCTTCCAGGAAGAAGTGCTAGGCAGAGATGGACTCCATCTGTCGAGGAAGGGGAAGAGCATATTCGGATGTCGACTTGCTGACCTAGTGAGGAGGGCTTTCATAGAATCATAGAATCATAGGGTTGGAAGGGACTAAGTTTGAAGGGGGAAGGAGACCAAAGCCCACAGGTAAGAGACAATGTGGGAGACCTGGGGAAAGGGAAGGAACTTGGGGGGTACTGGGACTGTAACACCCGGGATAAAAGAGAATGTAGTTGGAACATGGGGGGAAATCAAATAATTGTGTCAGATATTCTAATGAAGCTTTAATACCTGAGGCAGGTGCGGGAGGACAATGCCAGGAGAAAATGCAAGGAGGTAGATGCAATAGAACTGAAAATCGACACGGGAAAGTAGGGCAATCAGCCTGGTATCTTAGGTGCCTGTACCCTAATGAGAGGAGCCTGGGAAACAAGCAGGAAGAATTGGTAGTACTGGCACAGACAAGGAGCTATGATATAATTGGAATAACAGAGACGTGGTGGGATAGCTTGCATGACTGGAGCACTGCCATGGATGGGTACAAGTTCAGGAAAGACAGGCAGGGAAGAAGAGGGGGTGGAGTAGCTCTATATGTAAAAGAACTCTATGACTGCTCGGACCTCCATTATGGAAGTGGAACTCAGCCAGTTGAAAATCTGTGGGTTAAGTTTAGATTAGAGGGCATCAAGGGGGATGTCATGGTGGGTGTCTGCTATAGACCTCCAGACCAGAAGGAGGAGGTGGATGAGGCATTCTATGGACAACTGACAGAAGTTTCCAGATCAGAGGCCCTGTTTCTCATGGGGAACTTCAATTACCCTGACATCTGCTGGGAAGGCAATACAGCATTGCACAAGCAATCCAGGAAGTTTTTGGAGAGTGTTGAGGACAACTTCCTGGTACAAATGCTAGAGGAACCAACCAGGGGCCTTACACCTCTCGACCTGCTGCTCACAAACAGAGAAGAATTGATTGGGGACATAGAAGTTAATGGCAACCTGGGCAGCGGTGACCACGAGATGATAGAGTTCAAGATGCTGATTAATGGAAAAAAGGAAAGAAGCAAAGCACAGACCCTGGACTTCAGAATGGCAGATTTTGGCTCCCTCAGGGAACTGATGGGCAGGATCCCTTGGGAGGCTGATCTGAAGGGGAAGGGTGTCCAAGAGAGCTGCCTGCAATTGGAAGAAACCCTGCTAAGGGCACAGGAAGATACCATTCTGATGAGCAGAAAGAACAGCAAATGTGGAAGGTGCCCAGTGTGGCTTAACAGAGAACTCTGCACTGAGCTAACGCATAAAAAGGAAGCTTACAGGAAGCGGAAGCTTGGACAGGTGACTAAGGAGGCATATAAAGATATTGCTTGGGACTGCAGGGATAAAATCAGAAAGGACAAAGGACAATTGCAGTTGCGGCTAGCAAGGGATGAAGGATAGCAGAAAGGGGTTCTACAAGTATGTCAATAACAAGAAGAGGATCAGGGATGGTGTAGGTCCTTTACTGAATAGCGCAGGCATCCTCGTGATGGAGAAAGAGGAAAAAGCTGAAGTGCTCAATGCCTTTTTTGCTTCAGTTTTCACAGGCCGGGTCAGCTCCCAGCCCACTACACTGGGTATATCAGATTGGAAAGAAGAAGAGAGGCCCTTGGTGATGGAAGGACAGGTTAGGGACTACCTAAGGAAGCTGGATGTGCACAAGTCCATGGGGCTGGATGACCTGCATCCGAGGGTCCTGAGGGAGCTAGCCGATGAGATAACAGTACCGCTGGCCATTATTATCTTTGAAAACTCATGGCAAATGGGGGGAGGTGCCAGAGGACTGGAAAAAAGCAAATATAGTGCCTATTTTCAAGAAGGCAAAAAGGAGGATCCAGCTAATTACAGACCTGTCAGCCTCACCTCAGTCCCTGGAAAAATCACTGAGCCGGTTCTCAAAGAGTCCATCCTGAAACACTTGGAGGAAAATAGAGTGATCAGAAACAGTCAGCATGGATTCACCAAGGGTAAATTGTGCCTGACCAAGCTCATTGCCTTCTGTGATGAGATGACTGGATTTGTGGATGCTGGAAAAGCCGTTCATGTTATATACCTCGACTTTAGGAAGGCTTTTGCTACGGTTTCCCACAGCATTCTCATCAGCAAGTTAAGGAAGTATGGGTTGGATGTATGGACAGTAAGGTGGATAGAGACCTGGCTAGATCAACAGTTTCAGCATGTAGGAATCAATGGCTCCATGTCTAGTTGGTAACCAGTAACGAGTGGTGTGCCCCAGGGGTTGGTCCTGGGGCCAGTTCTGTTCAACATTGTCATTAACGATCTGGATGATGGGATTGATTGCACACTCAGTAAGTTTGCGGATGACGCCAAGCTGGGGGGGAATGGTAGACATGCTGGAGGGGAGGGTCAGGATTCAGGGATACCTTGAGAAACTGGAGCAGTGGGCCAGTAGAAATCTCATGAAGTTCAACAAGGACAAGTGCAAAGTCCTGCACTTGGGATGGAAAAACCCCATGCCCTGCTACAGGCTGGGGAGCAATCAGCTAAGTAGCAGCACTGTAGAAAAGGACCTGGGGGTCATGGTGGATGGAAGCTGGATATGAGTCAGCAGTGTGCTCTTGCTGCCAAAAAGGCCAATGGCATACTGGGCTGCATCAGAAGAAGTGTTGCCAGCAGATCGAAGGATGTAATCATTCCCCTCTATTTGGCGCTGGTGAGGCCACATTTGGATACTGTGTCCAGTTTTGGGCTCCCCACTACAAAAAGGATGTGGAGAAATTAGAAAGAGTCCTGTGGACAGCAGCAAAAATGATCAAGGGGCTGGAGCACAAGACCTATGAAGAGAGACTGAAGGAACTAGGCTTATTTAGCCTGAAGAAGAGAAGACTGAGCGGGGTTTGATAGCAACCTTCAGTTACCTGAAGGGATGCTCCAAGGAGGACAGAGCTCAGCTGTTCTCAGTAGTAACAGAAGACAGAATAAGGAGCAATGGTTTCAAGTTGCAGCTGAGGAGGTCGAGGCTGGATATTAGGAAAACTTTCTTACTAGGAGGCTAGTAAAGCATTGGAATGGGCTACCTAGGGAGGTGGTGGAATCTCCTATCTTTGGAGATGTTTAAGGGCCAGCTGGACAGAACCCTGGCTGGGATAATTTAGTGGAAGTTGTCCTGCTTTTTTGGCAGTGGGTTGGATGAGATGACCTCATGAGGTCCCTTCCAACCCTATGGTTCTATGATTCTATGAACTTTTAAAATGGTAGACTAGAGAAGGAGACTTCTTATGGGAATGCCTTCAGGATAGTACTGGGGTCTGTTTGTACTCCTAGGACTTTCATCCTTTGCTGAGGGATTTCATAAGATCTTACTGTGTAATATTTCACATAAAACTATAGACGAAAGTTATTGGGACAGATTCCCCTGTCTGTTAAGACTTCTTCATGGCATACATGCCCTACCTGTTATAGGGGGATGAAGGAGAGCATATTCTCCCCATCACCAAAATATAGAGCTCTTTTACCCACTAACTTCCATGTGTTTGAAATCCTTGAGGTGCCATGCCCTGGTGATATAAACAGAATTGCTGCACAGGAGCAACCATTTCTGTCAGAGATAGTTGTATACAAGGTCATGTACATCAACCTCAATTGCTCCCATTTCCACTCAGCCCAGAGAACCGAGCCCAAAGTATTGAATTAGGCAAGATATGACTTGCTGATATTCACATACAATGTCATTTTGGTGCCAGGAGAAGGATGATTCTTTTGTCACAAGTGGTCAGTTACTGGGTAGAGGTCATTTCATTCAAAGAGCTATGTAGCATCAAGATTTTTCACTTTCTCTTGGGATCTCTAATTCTAATGCAATTAAGAGTTTCTTTAGCCAAGAATGTATGGAACTGGAGGTAGATTTTTCATCCAATAAATATAAATTGAGATCATTGACAACATGTTAGGAATATGGAAGTCCTTATTAAAGTCCTGTTGAAATTCTCACCTCTTACAATCTTAGAAGCTACCTAGGGAGCCTTTGGGACCCTCAGTCTCCTTTGCCATGGCCTTGTCCCCTTAAGATTTGATTACTTTAATTCCTTAGCCATCACTTTCAAAGAAAGTTATCAGAGAACACTTCAATCGACTAAAAATGTGGTCAGGAAAGCAGGAGGTGGAGGGAAAATATGTTCACCATTTCTCATACTAACTTGTAGAATTTTATGGATGTTCAAGACAGGAGGTGATGTTAAAACCGAAGCTTTATCATTCGAGAGCCCTGCGTAGTCTCAAAGCTAAATCTGTACCTAAATGTGTGAATTTCAGCAATTAGTGCTTATAGTTGTTCATAAATCTGTGGCTTTTGTTTTGTTTTTAAGTAAGACAGTAACAGATTACTCACAGACACTGGGCTGAGCTCTTTCTCACATTGTAGGTCCTTTATGATAGCAGACCTACAGTACCCTGAAGAGTCCATACACTGATTAATACTTCCAAAGAATACTTTCATCACGTCATAGAAACTCCTTTCCATCCTCATTCACAGCATTGGCATAGGGGGCATGTAGAGAACATGGCTGAATTAAAGGGGGTCTACGCAGAGTCAACTGCACTATAGCTATTCCTGGCTGCCATAAAGGCCACTAGAGGCAGTAAGCAGCTGGCCACAAGTAAAGGTAGGCTTGAGGCTATTCTAACTTACACAAGCAGCTGAACTGGGTGTTGGCGAGACACCTGGCCTAGAAGAGTAGAGATAGTGAGTCAGCAAAGATACCCTACTCCATCTGGTCCTACTCCAAGCCAAGTCGAACATGATAATCAGGACTTAGTCTTTGACTACTTAAAAAAATAAATATGTAGTATTGAAATGAGTTTCCTCTTGCATCTTTGTTTCTTTCCCTCCCAGTTTCTAGAAAAAAAATCGTTTGTAGAAAACTGTATTATGAAGAAGAAGCTGCAGCACAGCATGTTCCTAGCTCTCTGGCTTTGAAAGGATGGAGGCTAGGAGTCTCAACTTATAAAAATCCTTGTAAAGCTTATGGTGGATCTAGCTGGCCTCTTTTGGCTCACCCATAAAAAGATGATGTGTGAGGAAGGGCCAACTGCCCTGGATGTCAAAGAAGGGAATGCTGAGGGAGAAAGGAGGCAATTGCCTTCCCTAACCCAGAAGAGATCCTAAATCCTGGCATGCTAAAGTCAGTCTGATGAAAGAGAGTCTTTCTAATGTCATCAGTAAACTGTATTTATTATTGGCCTGCAGTAAGCATACCTCAAGCCCCCCAAATTCTGTTTTGATTCTAAATTTATTCCCCTTAATGTTCTAGCAGCCTTAATGTCTAAACATGCTTTTGTATTGCTGCTTTCTCCACTAAAATTATACTGCCAGATGAATCACATATGATAGTAAAAAGGATTGGGGGAGAAAGTATAGAAAAATATTATTATTTATTTGTGAGCAGTTGCTATAAAATGTTTTCTAAGGAAATTAAGTTGTCTTTAATGAGTAGAAAATAGTTGGGTTTTAGAGATATGCTGAAGTCCTCTATATAATGTTAAATATATTGACTTGTAAACTATTGTAGCTTAAGTATTAATGCTGATGGCATGTATGGTATAAAAGGATAAAAACATATCTAATTTACTGTTACTATAGAGAGAAATTTGATTAAAAGAAATACAGTTTAACGGATGAGTATTTATGTCCTTAAGGAGAAACAACTTCCATGTGCAGGAATCACATAAATCCCCCTCCTTTGTCCCCCTGTGTTATTCAGCCTCATTTTCCTAACATTAAGACATAAGCAACCATCAAGCCTGACTGTACATAAAATAAAACTCATGCCTGTTGATTACGTTGGCCTGTTCCATTCTATATTACAAATAAGCGATAGAGTTCAAGATTTCAAAAAATCAAGGCTCTGTATTCAACGTCGTTTTTCTATAAAGAATACAAACAAACAAACAAACACCAAACAAAACCCAACCAATCCTGGGTAAACAAACTCACTTATTTGGGCAAACTCAGTAAACTGCCATCTTTGGCTTTATGTGACTATAAAAAATGATTCGCTTGTCTGTTAGTTTTGTGTGCTTATTCATCTATGGCATTCACATAACAAAATCCAATGCCTTGTTAATGCTCATTTCATTCTCTCAGACTTTTGCTGACTAGATATTAACAAACAGAGTTAATTCTCTTGTATGCATATGGACTATTTAACAAGCAAATGTGCTCTCTAGTTCGGTTCTATTTGAATACTTAAACACGTCAAATTTATCGTTCACAGTTTACTTACAGTTCATTGCCCAATCAGGGCTTTCAAATGACACATCATTTTCTAATACACATTAAGAAGATAAAAAATGGCTCATCTTAAGAAAGAAAGAAAGTTCCTAAATATTATAGGGAAAATTTAGAACTGACTATATTGTTGACTCTGTTTTGAAAATGTCTAAAAAACCTAGCTTCTCCTGTTTACCCATCTCTGTTTGCTATCCCAGTGTCATCTTCTGGTGTCTTAAAAGAGCCCAACATCTGTGCCTTCATCTCTGCTTTCATGAAATCAAGCAAGTGTTCTTGGGATTCCCTAGCTTTGTGGCAAATTTTGAGGCATATAATTCTAGATTGTCCCTGAACAGGAAAAATCCTGCAATGTGAGAGACTGACATGCTGCAGCTTGCTGCTTTATCTAAGAACATGGCAAGACTGGGAGACTGCCAGTGTGATGTAGGATGCTGTTTGATTGTCAAAGAGCCAGAGGAGAGGAGTTGAAAATCAGGAATACTAGATGAGGGCCTGAAGGCTATTGAAAGTTAAACAGTGACCCAGGGACTGGGGGGGGGAGGGGGACACAAATTAAATAAATAAATAAACAAATAAATGGAATTTAAGAAGGGAAATGGATCTGACATACACAGGACTAGGATAACTGATCCTATTTTGCCTGCTTATGAACCCCTAGGAATATTGTGGCTTTGAAAGTTTGACTTCAACTCTGCTGTTTGACTCATGTTCCATTTAGAGGAGATATTAGGGAAAACTAGGGCAGAAAACTGGAGAAGAAAAATAGGTTGAGTCACTATAGGCTTGATTGGTGATCACATGATTTGGATACTTACTCAAAAAACATTTGTGTCAGTCCCATATACAAATAAAGATGGGCACAAGTTGCAAAGTTCAAATCTTGCTCTGAACTTCCCAAATTCTGAGGTTCCAAAAAGCAATTCATGAGCTTTGCAAACTCTTCACTCACACACACATACGTGCGTGCACAAACACTCGAACTTTGACTCAAGGTGATGAGAGGCACGCTGAAAGGTGAAAAGTAGAGGGAGAAATAGAAAGGACGGTACCCAAACCATGTGATCATCTCAACTGGGGTGGTCTTCCTATTTAACAGCCAAGAGTTCCCTACCAGCCTTATTTTAAGGCAGAGCCCTTTAAAGGACAGATAGCTGAAGCTGGTAAAGGGGCAACTAGTCTACTGCATTTTCAAAATTTATTGTGGAAGAAAATTTCCTGATGGAGAAAACTTTGAATGCGGATTTTGTGGGGAAAAATCTGTTTTCTGGGTAGCCTAGCTACTGATATAATGAATTTTCTGTAACTTGAAGTCCTTAAATAATGATTTAAGGACTTCAGCAACTTAGTGGATGTCAGTGCCTACTGACCCAGCAGCATAAATTTAGGATCATTGCTTGAGTGGATCTATGTAGACCCACTCAGTCGATCTGAGAGCTGTTTCCCATCAATGGAATCAGCCCACCTCCCTGAAAGATGAAAGGTAGCATGATGGGAGTGCAGAATGTATATCAGCAGGCCTCAATCAGAGGTTATAAGCCTGTTACAGTAGTGGGTGGATCAGATTCTATATCCTGCAATGTGCAGGAGATTAGACTAGGTGATCATGATGATCTCTTCTTTCCTTATAGTCTATAAGTTCAATGCAGTTACTGACAGTATTGCCTCTAAAAGTTAGTGCTTACAGAAATGAAATCTCAACATCCATCAGTCACCATGATTTGATATTATGATGCTGTTCCAAGAGGTAGCTCTGTGTTCTTGTCTATCATCTTCTCTTAATCTTCATTTTCAAGTGATAAATATAAAGCAGTATTTTATACACAGTAAATATAATCACTTTGTCAAATTACTTTTGCAAGGATGTACACTATGTTCTGAAAATAAAATTGTTTTTTACCAGGATTACAATAGTCTCTTATTAGTAACAAGAACTTGATTATATTACTTTCCCAAAGATGACTTTCCTGATGAATTAACTTAGTTATTTAATTTGCTCTTGATCTCTTTAGGCATGAAATGATCTGTGTAAAAGGATTCAAACCACATAAAACAAATTGCTGAAAATGAAGACCCATCTAGTTCTGATCATATCACAGTCATGAAATAATAAATTTGTGGACAGAAACAGGAAATAGAATTTAGAAGACAGAAGGCTATATATAAACCCAGGCTTTCCTGATTCTGTAATTATTTTCAAGTTACTGAAGAACAGAGGGAAAAGAATTTGAGCTCTTGCATGTTTTCAGCATCTTTGTTACTCTGACGAACTAATCACCATCATGTCACCATGTACTCAGGATCAGAAGTATTGGTTTTGCATACTAATCCTCTAAAGATAAGTAGCTGGCAGCTGTGGAGGTGATAAGATGAAGCAGGTTTTGTGTTCCAGAGATACCAGTGTGACTGATCCCTGTTCAGGAGCACAAAATTAAATGCTATCCGTACCTTCTCCTCAGCCCACTTGCACATTCTGCCTTTAATATTAAACTCTCTTCTTGGATATTGTTTTCTCCAGTTGTATTTCTGGAAACACATACATAGCAGAAATGCTTAATGTACAGTTCTTAGTGAATTAAAAAAGCAGTTAGATAAGTTAAATGTAGGATAGGTCCATCAGTGGCTATTATGCAGGATGGTCAGATACTTGACTCTGCGCTCTTGTTTTCCTTAAACCTCTGAGTGCTAGAAGCTGGGGCTGGATGACAGGCATGGATCTCTCCCTTTGAAACACTTAGCACCATCCACTGTCAGAAGACATGATACTGGGTACATGGACCATTGGTCTGACCTCATATGACCATTCATATATAATTATTAATACAGTCCTTTACTGGTATTTATTATCCAGTTCAATTCTATGGAACCTAAATACAAAACAAGATAGAACTTAGATGTTGCTCCTTATTTCTGGTGCCAAACACATTTTCTTCCTTCGAGTTAAGATCAGCTCATTAGCCTAAGAATAAGCCATGTCAGAACTGCTCTGCTAATAATTAACTTTTACATTTTTCATATTTCTCAAAATATCAGCTTCATACATTGTCACATAGCAACACCAGTGTACTGCATGAAATTACTTTGTGATATGTTGATTTCTTGGTTATTTCATGTTATTACTGTAAGTTATCTCCAAGGTAACCAAATTCTTTCTCTGCGGAAAGGTAGATAACTGGCATAGGACCTTCATTCATGATTCAGTGCAAGGGCTCCTTCTCTGTTTCCAGGGGTTAAAGTAAGCTGGAATGCAGCAGAACCCTGTTCTGGGGCCCCTAAAAATAGAAAATGGAGCTGAAACGGTGTGGTTTGGGGCCCACCATTTAAAAATAGTGGGCCCTGGAACACAGAATTCCTGTTCCATTCTCTATTTTTAGGGGGCCCCCCCGAACGCAGAGCTCCTAAAAATAGCAGGTCCTAGAATGGCATTCCACCACGTTCCGGCTGGAAGCGAGCTGGGAGATTTTAGATCTCCCTCCCTGAGCTGGCTTTCACTGAGCATGCTTAGTGAGAGCTGACTCAGGGCTGGAGCCTCAGGCCATGGCTGGGGCCAGGTAAGGGAGCCCTGGGGGCTGGGTTCATGGGCAGGCTAGCTGGCCCAGGAAGGAAAGGGTGCAGGGGAGGGGGTCAGCCTGGGGCAGCAGGGGAAGAAGGTGTGGCATGGTGAAGATTGGGGGACCAGCAGCCAGTGAGGGGCTGAGGGCAGTAGCTGCAGTGGGGCCTGGTGTTTGGGGGGCAGGAGCTAGGGTGTGGGGTAGGCAGGTGGGGGTGGCATTTGGGGGCAGGAGCAGGAGTTGGGGGGCTGGAATGTGGGAGACAGAAAGCTAGGGTGCGAGGGGGGCCCCACCCACATGGGAAGGGAGCCTGCCCAACTAGGAGGGTTCCAGGGCCCAACAAATTACTGTTTAACCCCTGTCTATTCCCCTCCTGACTCTTTAGATTTACATGTTAATAAATCCTTGCCATGTTGCAAGTTCTTCTATCCAGTATTATGATGCATGTGAAGAAGTTTAACTAGTATTCATTAATATATTCATTTTTACAAAGTATATAAAGTTACAACTAGTTAAATCTTATTGCATTAAAAACAGATGCCATATCGGGTGTCAGGTGGGGCAGAATTTGAAGCCACATTTTCAATACTATCACACTTTGACTTTTAATGAGGTATTGGAGAGCATGCATTCCTTTGGACCATGTTCCAAGGACTGATGTTCTACCACGTTGCTGTTGCATATTTGAATTTAACAACCATTTGAGGATGTCAAATAATAGGTTCAAATTTTTTAAAAACTTGATTAAATTAGATTAATGAAATTTTAAATGAGATTAATGCTGCACTACACAGAAAGAAGAGATATGTTACAATCCTTAGGGTAAGGTAAAGCACTGGCTCTTATGTCTTTCTTCTCTGTAGTTGGTGGGATGGTGGCAATGTGCGCCCCCCAAACTAATTTTAAAGGCCTCTGTGTTTTATAGGCTATAAGAAAAGGAAACTCCTTTTTGGAAGGAAAATTGCTTTCCTATGACTGATTTCACTGTGCTCTGTTTTTTGACATTTTGGCTTTATCTAATTCCTTCTAGATTTTCTTTCATGTTGTTATTAGGTTACATGATCAGTAAAATAAAGGCAAAACAAACAAGGAGTCTGGTGGCACTCTGAAAGACTAATAAATTTATTTATGATAAATTTTGTGGGAGATGCTTGAAGATGAGAAGCATACAAAATGGAAGCAAAATAAATGTAGGAAAGTAAAAATCATGTACTTGAAATTTCTGTTTGGAGTCTTTTAACTTATACTGTCTTTCCCTTTAAATGGAGGTTCTTATGTAGTGAAAATCAATATGTTTTACACATTGTTAGTTCTCTCTGTAGTCAATGAGTAGAGATTTATGAGGGCAACTATTATCAGTGCTACTGGGAATTGACTTACCATAATTTCCACATGGGAAGACTTGTTCCAAACATGCTATGCATGTGTCTTTCCAGGAAACAAATACAGTTGCTTCTTGCATCATGCAAGAAAAATTCATCAGCATACCTGATGCAGTCAGTAAGACATAATACTTTTCATACCACTTTATTAAATTTACTTGTCACTGCCTGTAATCCAGGGGTATTCATTGTGTCCTTACTTTGTGGGGGAAAACTTACATTGACTTTGAATAAATGTAAAAAAAAAAAAAGCTCTTTTTGAAAATCTGATTACATTCAAAATCTCATTACATACATTTTGAAAATCGGATTACCCTATGTTCGCTTTTACTAACAGCATAGTTTCATAAAACTAAAAGACTCGTCCAGATGTGAGTGGTGAATTAATAACATACTGCAAAAGGGAAATGCACCACTTAATTAAAACACTTGATGCTTACATAATGGGGTGGAGTAGGCACTGAAGCCCCCTGCTGGAGGCCTTGTGGCCCAGCCACACCTTGCCTTAGAAAAGGGCAGTAGAGAAGCTGCCTTGACCCTAGAGTAACTGTATGGTATGCAGCCAATCAGGGCCCAACAGATTAATACAGTGAGAACAGAAGGGCCAGAGTGAGATCAGTTTCTAGCTGGAGTTTTAGGAGAGTAGTTGGTATGCCTGGCTGCCTGAGGGATCTACAGGACCTTGGACAGAGGAGTTCTGGAAGAAGATGAGGGGAAAGAGGAAGTGTGAAGTTGCTCTGGTCTGGCTGTTGGGAAAACGTAAGGGCAAAGCCCTTTGCTAAGAGTGAAAAAGACATAGGGCTGTGAGAAAGTGTCCCAGGGCACTGGAGCAGTCACCTGGCGCAGATAAAAAGACATGGCAGATAGGTGCTATTTACAGAGTTGTCCCCACCCCAGTAACCCATGAGGGTGCTCTAGACTTTGATGCACCCCAGAAGAGAAATCTAAACTTTTCAATATCCCAGCTGGAGAGGTGGGATGTTAAAGATCCAGAAGGGGATAGGACATTGCCTATAGGCCTGACCCCATGACTTACACTCTGTTACATTTATTTTGCTCCCATTCTGTATGTTCCCCATTTCAAACATCTGACAAAGTGGGATTTTCTCCCACAAAAGCTCATGTGATGAATAATTTGTTGGTCTTCAAACGTGCCACAGGACTCTTTTTTTTTTTTTTTGCTGAATTAGGCTAACACTGCTACTTCCTAAGTAAAATAAAGGGAATTCTAATCTGGTCATCCTTACTGACTTCTTAACAAGTTTAAAAACAAAAGAAAAAACAACCCCCCCTCTTTTAATGGATCCTTATTTCATCCATTGTGGAAAATATCTTCAATAACAGGTGTCTCTTAGTAATAGAATGTACTTAAATCATAGTTATCCCTTAACAGTCACCCAATCTTGTTTATAAACTTCTATAGACACTATTGGTTTAAGAGAAGTATTTTCCATAAACATTGGTTATTTCCACAGACTTGGAAGCACTAGCATTAATGAAATGCATCCCAGTACTTGATCACATGATGTCTTTGCATATAGCTCACTTACATGTTAAAAACCAACACTCTGGTCACAGAGTTCAAACATACTCTTTGCAATTAGCATAAAGATTCTGAGTAAATAGTTAATATGCAAATGAATCTTAATGTACATCAGAAAAGGACACAAAAGTTGATATTTACTAACTAGCATCAACACAGCAATGGTTCAATATCAGATAATGATTACAACTTAATATGCTGTGTTTTAATTGCTTTGGCAAAATGTGTAAAGTTTGAGAGAAAAAAGATGTCAGTTCATCCTTCAAAGCACTATGCAATTCTTTTAGAACTCTAAAATATTATTTATCACATTTTTCATCTGAAAGTTTGGAAAGTGCTTCCAGATCTCAAAGCCTTAAAATGTCTCTGATGCAGATAAGTACATTCATTCTGTTTTACAGATAGCCATGCTAACCCACAGGATCCATCTGTGCTATTTGCACATGGAAGAGCTGGAACTAGAACCAAGGATTCTTTACTTCCCCATCTCTTGCTTTTATCAATAGAGTTTGTTCTCTCTTAATGGGAGCAACTAATGCATCAAGGAGAAAATATCCCTTAAACATGATAATTTGTTAATTTAATTTCATATTAACGTTGCAGAACAGTTGCTGATTATTTTACCACCAGTAGCACTGTTATTAGCACATACTGAGTATATGAAAATATAAAAGAAAAATGTGACATATACAGTACCTTTATTTGGCTAATCACCTTTCTTTTTGATCCTCCACCTGCTCCATCTCCTCTTAATGAACCTGTGAGAAATTTATTCATTAATTGCTCATAAAGTGCACATCAGATCACCTGCTTCCAAAGAGCCATCTCCAGCCAGTTTTGTGGATTGTTCTATATTAAGACTGAGGCAGGCAAGGTCAGAAACTGTAACATCTCTCCTGCATGTATGAGGCTGTGGATCAGACACACCAAGCTGGCAGCCTGCTGTAGACTCCAGCATATTTGACAGACACCCAGGTCACCCCAGCCAACACTGAATCACTTGGGAAGACTTTGGAGGATGCTTGGTCTGATGCTTTACAGTTCAAAACAGGATGAAACCACCATATGCCTTCAGTGTGTCATTGCTGTTTCATATCAAAAGTGTCCTGGCACGTTTCTGTTTTTATGGTAATCCAGGTTTCAAAGCCTTACATAAGAACAGAAGTCACTGCTGCTCAATAGACATGCATCTTAGTCTGAGTTGATATATGGCATTGATGCCACAGAGAGTGCTTTCTAAAGAGTGTGCATAACACTAGTAACATTGCTGATTCAGTGTTTCATGTCAGCAAGGTAGTTTCCCTCCATGGTGACAAGAGAACCAAGATATTCAAATGAGTTGATGAACTAAATTTCTTGTCCATTGATTGTGATGGATAGGGTGGAGGTCCATCTGCCACATTAAACAGTTTGGTCTTCTTCCAGTTGGTTTGAAGACCAGGCTTACTTGCTTTTTCAATAAATATATTCAGAGCATTGATGAGATTAGTTCATGGGATTGTGAATAGAGGAGGCATCTGTATATTCAAGGTCTGTTTCACAGAAGTTATGCAGTCTCGCCTCCCAGTATGCAGCTAGTGATGGCTTCCATCATTCATTCAGTAACTGTTGAACATAGCAGAGGCAGCCATGAACTCTTAACAAATACTGATATTGTACTCAGTCAGTTAGATGTACTAATACATGAGTAGACACAGCTCTCACTTTGGTTGTACATTTGTGCAAGAATGTTGAAACTTGTAAGGAGTACCAGCAGCTTGCATGCAAAGCTAAACGGAACAATAATCAATGGAATCAAAGGCTGCTTTTAACTCAATATATGAGATATATACCTCATTCTTCCTAAATTGAAATTCCTGGAATTTTTAGCAGTGTGTCTCCTGGTAAAGATCTGCTCCATAGTTAGTCAGCTGGGCACAAACCCAGCTTTGTGTAGATGATGTAAATTCCATATGGTGGTTTTGACATGCTCAAGAACCACACAGCTTGCTTGGAATGGAAAGCAGTATGATGCCATGGTGATTGGCACACACAAGAACATCTTTCTCTTGGGGGAATAATCTGATGGCACGAATTGTAGGATTGTTTCTCATGAATCAATCCCTCTCGTGCTTGATTAGCTTAGCTGCGATCCCACAAATATCAGTAACATGGCTGTTCTTGAACTGTGCTTTGAATCTATTCGGCAGTATCTTCCCCTGTGTTCCACTGAGAGTAGGTCATTGGGCTCTTCTCATTTTCCTAGCAATGCAGATTTTGCGGCTTTGATGGGAGTGATTAAGAAGCTCCTGAAACATTATTTCTATCTACTCAAATACTCTGCCTTGGTGTTCAGTATGTTATTACATCAATCTTTGATGAGCAAGGATTTGTTCTGTGGGCTGACTGTTAAAGTGTACAGTTCTTTATAGACAGCATCATAGTTGTTTCTAGCTGATGCATCTTCCATTAGTTGACCCTTACTTGCCCAAAACAGCTCAGAATCCTACTTTAAAGTGTAAGACATTGAAACATATATATATGCTTGGTTGTTACCATTTAAGTAAGTCACATATCATTTTTCTGGATTGTCCAGGGTTTGTTGAATGATTCACTGATGTCTAGGTCTGAGGCATGTTTTCCTCTACACTTTTAGTGGTGGTATCCATAATAGATGAATGCAATAGAATTTAGAAGATTGAAATAATTAAATATATTGGTATTCAAAAAATATTAGCTATTATTAATGAGTTAGGAATAGCAATAGAGAGTTGTCAATGGGGCACAGTTATTGAGTGGTCAGGCAGGGATCAGCACGTTGCCTTCCCATTAGAAATTCAGTCCTGCCCCTCAGTATGCTGGGAGATTTTTGATAGACCAGTAGAAGGAGGAGGGACCATGTGATACTGTAAGATTGATTATCATATTTGTTACTAACAGCAGCCAAACTTGGCAGGCCTTTCTGCAGGCCAGTGCAGCTTTGGCATGACTAAGTCAGGAGAGGAGAGGCTGCTTGCTCAACTTTTCCCTGATCTTGCACCACTCTCGTCCCCAGTGTTCAGGTAGCAATCTGTGTTTCGGGAAAAGATCAATAAGCTCATTTATCCATGCTCTCCAGAAGGTGTGTGTTCAGGCCTCAAAATATTCAGATTCTGTAGGAACACATCAACTTAACTATATACTCTGGTGACCTTAGGTCTAGATTTTGAAACATTTTCCCCCCTTTTTCTTGACATGTTATTGTCTAGCAACAAGGATAAAAGGGAGGGGAGAGGCATGGACTCTTTGGGATCTAGGACACCATGTTTGTATTTTCCAGTGGCTGCTGGAAGATCAGGCCACTTGGCAAGTCATCACCGTCTCCACTCAAAAGTTGACCTAGTTGTCAGCAATTATTAAGGGTTAAAGACTGAAGTGTTTGTGGAGGTGTGCAAGTGCTTGAGCCAAAATAAAATTATAGCTTTAAAGTGATAACACTCATGTTGTGTTTGAGACTAAGAAAAGTATAGATCTTTAGCAAGAGCAGTTTTATGTTACACTGTTTCTATCAGTCCATCTATCAGCTGGATGTTTTGTGTCTCCATTTGGCTTATTTCAGACACTATGTCTCACAAAGTAAAGTTATCATGATCTTTGGGCTGGTGGAACCATCGGTAACATCCACACCACAAGGATTTTCAGCCCTCCTGTTCTGCACAGGGATAGTAGTGACTGAGTCTTTGAGTAATCAAGGCCTATTCTAGTAGGTCTCTCACCTTTGGTTTGTTTCCTTTTGTTGATTAGGAAGCTTATTCTTCTATAAACTCTTTCTTGGAGCAGCTAGACCAAACTTATTTAGTAAAGTTCCAATAATGGAGCTCCAAATATAGAGTGGTATTTTGCTTTCATGTGACAGTGTAGCTTTTCCAGTCACCAAGTAACCAGACATGTATTTCCACTGTAAATCTGGATAGGCTTAAAAGAGACAAAATAGCTTTAACTTTTTCCTTGTGTTCCCATTGCATCATTGAATGAATTTTTAAAACTCCAAGTAAAGTCTTTTAGAAAGAGAACAAAAGCTAAGGAAATCACAATATGTGTGCTGCATAGTTACTCCAGCAATGTAAAGTGGTGGTACAATGCCACAATATAAATCTCCAGAATATACGCTATTGATTCCTGTGTCTGAATAGGTCATGGTAGAAAAAGGAATGTGCTGCTTGGGCCCCAAGAGATGATACAAAACTTTTTGAAAGGATGACAATGGGAGAGGCAAAAGCAACAGAACTTCTCATTGTAGCATTATTGCAAAGTGAATATGGATTTAGCTATATTTCAGTGAGATTCAAGGCTAAAACCTATTATCTTTTTGTATCGAAAGCTCCTGATGTATCTGCAGTGGGTGAACTGTGCAAATCAGACTCCACTTGAAGAATATGCTTGGTCTTCCTTTAGTTTCTCAAGAAAGAATGCATAGAGAGGATGAGCTCTCAATGTTATATTTAAAAGTCAACATTATATTTAAGAATAGTCATCAATAATGCCAAAGGTAAATACAATGAAGAAGATGTATTCATTTCAAGTTTTAAGGCATCTGAGCCAGTTACACTGGGATCAGTGGAGTAAGATGGGGACCTAAGCTGCTTGTTAATGAATTCATTGAACAGTCACCTCTTGAATAGTGCAAATGTATGAGGAATAGCACCATTTTTACAACAGTTACAGCCTTGGAAAGTTAACACAAAAAGAGAACTGAATATAAAACGGACTTTGTGTCCACTCACAACTCATTCTGTGATTTTTTTTTTGATTTTTTTTTTTCTCCTTGCAAACCAACTGAGTAATTCTCAGACTAGTCATCTTTAGCAATTATTCATAAACTTTTCCCAAGATTAACATTTGGCCTGAAGATAATTCAAATAAATGATTATGTAACTTAATAACTGCATGAATTTTCAGATTGTAGATTTGTATCTACTATGCAACACAATGTGAACTTTGAATAAGTCTCAGGGCTTCTGTACTCTGTGGCAAGATAGACCTAAAATTCAGTACTAGGGATCTTAATTCTACAGCATTCTGGAATTCCATGACCACTGCACATAAATTAAAATTAATCTGAAATGATTACCCACCTTTTACACTCCATTGTTTCAGTCCAGATTCATGTCTATTTCATATAAATGAAATTAAAGGATCATAAGATAAAATAAAACAAAGATTTGTAAAAAGCCTCCCCCAGTTTTAAAGCCAGACAGTCTTTGTATGCTTTGTTTACTTTGTTAAAAAGGGCCACTCCACTGAACTAATGGAACTGTAAATTTGAGGACCGCTGAGGAATGTGAATTGAATTTCCCAGTGTATAATCATTACAGAAACACCTGTGCTGTATAAATTTCTGCTGATGCACTGTGAACATTCACTGTTAAATAGCCCTCAATTTCTCACTTCTAACCTGTGGTTGTAGATTAGAGTATATAAGCCATGCAGGGACAAATGCACAGGACCTTCAGCAATATTGCTTTATGTAGCCTTGAAGTTGATTTTTTTTAATGTTATCTTATTCAAAGGGGGTTTTTTTGGTACATGTTTTAATGCTAATGATATAAGGGTTGGGATTTGATGTCTGGGTAGAAAAACACAGAGAGACTGTGGAGGTGAAGGCATTGTGCAGATACAGTCATGGTGCTCCTAAACATACACCTTTTTCTAATGTGGATAGAGTTGAATGTTTTCTTTAATAATATTTTACACGGTTCTAGGTATCTCATTAAAACACTTTTATTTGAGACTGCAACACTAAATGAAAAATGGTGTTCATACTGTATCTGGAATAGAAGAGAGAATGATCTAAAATCCAAAACCTTTGGTTTATTTATTCCCCCCAAAAAATGATTTATAGAGCTAACCTTCCTAGCATAGAACATTAGATCTACATAAATGCAGCTGAATGGTGTAATTTGCATTAGCACCTTGGAGTGTTGAAAAATGTTGGGGGGAGTGTATTTGAGCCTTTCGTCTTCCGCTCTGATCTCCTCCCCCCCATTCTTACACATGCACAAAAACCCTATGGACTGCATTTTAGAAGAGGCTCTGATGTAGTGCTGACATCAGTTTTTGTCTGGATCATATTGTGCTCAGATGGTTGTGTTACAGTTCTGTTTTGAAAGCAATAGTTGTAAATAACTAGAGTGTTGGGCTAACAAAAACCTCCCAATTCCTGCCAAGTTCCAGAGGGTCAACCATGTTAGTCTAGTTCAGCAAATGAAGCAGGGAGTCCTGTGGCACTTAAAGACTAAGAAGATTTATTTATCACATGAGCTTTCATGGGAGAAAATCCTACTTCATCAGATGCTTTGAAGATGGGGGACCTTAAAGAATGGAATGAAAATAAATGCAAGGGAGTGTAAGACATGGAATCAGGTCATACAGTAACAGCAGGTCAGAGCAGTTGTTAAGATTCAAACACTGGGAAACAGCACATAGAGGAGGGTGAAGTCAAATCACCTGTTGTAATGGGAAAAATGCCATAGTCATGATTCAGCCCTGATTTCACACAATCTAATCTGCATATTAGTTCAATTTCAGCTGTTTCTCTTTGAAGTCTTGATGTCCCATTGACCTTCTTGAGCACAGTCATTAACAAGTCATCCATTTTGGTTGTGTGTAATTTCAGCTCACCTTTAGAAGGTGATTAGAAAGATGGATGTGCTCAGCAACTGTTTTTTGAGTGTTGTGATTTCTGATGTCAGTTTTCTGCCCATTTATTCTTTTGCACAGAGATTGTCCTGTTCAGTGTATAAAGTGCGCGCACATTTCTGGTACATGATGGCATAAATCATATTAGTGGATGAGCAGATGAATGAGCCCTTGATGGAGTAGCTGGCTCAATTACATCCTATCATGGTATCTTTTGTGCATATATGTGGGCAAAGTTGGCAACATGGTTTGTTGCAGGGATATGTGCCTGCTTTAATGTTTCTGTTGTTAGGTCTGTTGTTGTTGGTGGGTATCTGCTTACGGTTAGGGAGCTGTCTGTTGGCGAGGAGAGATCTGTCTCCCAAAGCTTGAGAGAGTGAGGGATCATCTCTTAAAATAGGCTGTGGGTCCTTAATGATCTGTTGTAGAGGTCTGACTTGAGGGTTGTATGTGGTCACTAGTGGCGTTCTATTGTTTTCCTTTTTGGGGACTTTCCTGTAGTAGTTGACTGCAGGGTACCTATCTGGCCCTGTCAATCTGTTTCTTTACTTCCGCAGGTGGGTATTGTTGTCTTAAGAAAGCTTGAGAGGTCCTGAAGATGTCTGTCTCTGTCTCAAGGATCAGAGTAAATGCAGTTATATCTTAGGTCTTGGCTGTAGACAATGGATCACGTGGTGTGTTTTGGATGGATGCTTGAGGGATGTAGGTAACTATACAAATCAGTAGCTTTTCAGTATAGGCTGGTCTTGATGTGTCCATCTCTAATTTGTACCGTAGTGTCCAGAAAGTAGATCTCCTGTGTGGAGTGTTCCAGGCTAAGTTTGACTGTGGAGTGGAAATTGTTGAAATCTCTGTCAAAATCTTCAATAGCATCCCTGCCATGAGTCCAGATGATAAAGATTTTGTCATTGTAACATGAGTAGCAGAGAGGTGCTTTGTGATGAGACTTGAGGAAGTGTTGTTCTAAGTTGCCCATAAAAATGTTGGCATATTGTGGGGCCATACAGGTACCTACAGTAGTGCCACTGACTTGGAGGTATAAATTATCCTCAAAACATTTCAAGTTATTTTAGAAAATAGGGCTTGTGCACAGAGATATGTCTACACTGCATCCGAGAGTCACCCTTTCAGCGTCCACAGACTAATGCTAATGGGATTTTTTTTTCTGTAGTGGCATGATAAGCAGTTGTGTACATTTTATGGCGTTTCACTGGATTCTGACTTTAAAGCTGGGGAGCCTGAGTTCCAACCTAAGCCGTAATGTCGAAGAACCTATGTAGCTATTTTTGGGATGAGCCTTACTATCACAAGTCTGTGAACCTCAGCTGAGGGGCCCAGTCCCAGATATAGCACAGAGACATATAGTAAGTCAGTGGCTTTCAAACTTATTTTCTCAAAGCCGAGTTGTAAAAAAATTATTTATGCTCATGAACCAACAATTACATCATTCAGCAATGCATTTCAGTCTTTCGGTGGCAGCAGCAGGGGAATTCTCGGTATCAGACTGCCAATTGTTGGGGGGGGAGGTCATCCAGGTTGTCCTTTGGAGGATCCCTTTCTTCCCCACAAGGAGGAGCACCTGAGAAAGTGAGCCTGCAAAAGCTCCGTGTCACCAAGCACGCAGTGCAGGCACCCATCGGGGGAAACACCTGGCCCCCTCATAACGCCTATGTCGCCGTCAAGGTCCCCGCACAATGAATGGACTCTTAACTGGCTGAACACAATGGCAGATGACACCTCCTCCCGGTACGCACGTTCGCCTGCACTAGAGTCCTCGGATTTCTCTGACGATGAGCCGGACCCTGATTCTACACAACGAAGCAGATCAAGGGCCCCATCATGTTTGTCGCCTGACAAGAGATTAATCGACATGTTCACTGACCACGAAGGAGATCCTCGCATCGAACAGGACCTTCATCACTGCATGGTGGCAAACCTGAAGCTCAAGCTAGGGGTCATCCAGGTGGAGGATGACTCCCTCTTTGAAGAGTGTCGTCGAGCCCCACCGGCTAAGGTTGGAATCCCCTTGCACCCCAGGGTGTTCCGCATTGTCCAGGAATGCTGGCAAATGCCTTCCTCAATCCTGCCAGTGTCCAAGGTAGTGGACAAGAAATATTCCATCTCCCCGCAAGGGTTTCCCTTCCTGTTTCACCACCCAGCTCTGGGGTCCTTGGTGGTCAGTGCAGTCAACCAAAGGGAGAGACAAGGCCAACCTAGCACCATGCCTAAGAACAAGGAGGCAAGGAGGCTTTACCTGCTTGGCAGGAAAGTTTACTCCTCGGCCGCCCTCCAGCTGCACATCTCAAACCATTCTGCTTTGATGACACGCTACATCTTCAACCTGTGGGAAGCTCTACAAAATCTCCAATCGGTCATCCCCAAGGATCGCCTGAGAGACTTCGAAGCGATGCTGGAGGAAGGAGAGAGAGCATCCAGGGATGCGCTTGCGGCAGCCTGGGATGCAGTGAATATAGTGGCACGCACAATGGCATTGGCCGTGGTGATGCGCCGTTTGGCCTGGCTCCGGAACTCCGGCCTCTCCACGCAGATGCAACAAATTATTCAGGACCTTCCCTTCGCAGGCCCCGACCTCTTTGCATCTCCCACAGACACGAAGCTGCATGCTATGAAGGACTTGAGGGCCACTTTGAGGTCCCTCAGGATCCACACCCCACAACCTGTTAGACATTCCTCGAAGTCGCACCAGCTACAACAGCAGCTACAGCAACTGAAACAACAGCTGCAGCTGCAGACCCAGTTTCTGAGATCTCTCCAGTTTCCCCAGCGCCACCTTGGGGACCTGGACAAGGATAAAGGCCAGGCAGGTAAATGGAGTAAGCTGGGTGCCTCCCAGTCAGGGCTTCGTGGACAGGGCTCGGACCATTCGTTGGGCCGCAAACAGCGTTTTTGACAGTCCCTCCGAGGGCAGCGCTCCACAGCCCCTGTTCTCCACCCACCATCTCCGCCACTTTGCTCTGCGGTGGACCAGGGTCACTTCGGACCAGTGGATCCTTGACACAGTAGTAAGAGGATACCACATCCAGTTTCTCTCAACCCTCCAGGATAGAAACCATCCCCTCCCATAATCCCAGAGAACCCCGATCTACTAGGCAAGCTTGAGGCCAAATGCCAAGAGTTACTCTCCCTCAGAGCCATCGAAAAGGTTCCCAAGGGGGAATGCGGCAAAGGGCTCTATTCCCGCTACTTCCTGGTCCCCAAACCCAATGGGGACCTACGGCCCATCCTAGAGCTAGAGATCTCAACAAAAACATAAAATAAAATTCTGCATGATCTCCCTGCTGCAGATCAATCCCTCCCTCTCCCTAGGATTGTGGTTTGCAGCCCTCGACCTAAAGGACACTTACTTCCACATAGCCATCCCGCCCCACCACAGGTGGTTCTTCAGGTTTGTTGTGGCACGATGCCACTACCAGTTTACCGCCTTCCCCTTCGGGTTATCGCTAGCCCCCAGGGTGTTCACAAAGTGTGTCGCACTGGTGGCACCATTCTTACGCAAGAGGGGTGTAAGAATCTATTCCTACTTGGATGACTGGCTCATAGTGGGCAAGTCAAGTCGACAAGTACAAGGCCATGTCGACGTTGTAATGAACCTGTGCAAGTTCCTGGGCTTCCACATAAACTTGGAAAAGTCCAAGCTTCACCCCACCCAGGACATAGAGGTCATAGGGGCATGCCTCAACGCTTGGCAAGGCATTGCATCCTTGCCCCTGTGAAGATTTCGGTGCATCTGCACCATCATCACAGAGCTCCAGGTGCCCGGGCTGACCACAGTGCACAGATGTGTGCAGCTCCTGGGGCACATGGCAGCAGCCACATTGGTAATCCGAACAGCCCACCTGTGGATGCGACCGTTCCAGCTCTGGTTCACTACAAGCTTCCAACCAAAATGGGACCATCTTGACAAGGTAGTCTCGGTACCGCAACATGCCCTGGAGTCCTTCCAAATCTGGCAGGACCCTGACTTTGCGATGGAGGGAATCCCGTTCAGGGAGTCCAAACCTGCAGTAACCCTGATAATGGATGCCTCCAACCTGGGGTGGGGCGCCTACCTGTCCGGGGGCCTCTCCATGCAAGGCACCTGGAGCCCCAAGGACAGTCTCCTCCACATAAACGTGAAGGAGCTCATGGCCATCAGCCTGGCCTGCATGACCTTCCTGGACCAGATCCAGGGCAGAGTGATTCAAATCCTCTCAGACAACACAGCAGCCGTGTTCTACACGAACCGCCAAGGGGGAGTCCACTCCTTGGCCCTATGTGAGGAAGCAACCAAGCTTTGGCAACTAGCGATAGACCATCACTTCACACCAACTGCCGCCCATCTCCCCGGGGTGGACAATGGCATAGCGGACTCACTCAGCAGAAAGCTGCTGGTGAACCACAAGTAGTCCCTCCACAGCGAGGTCTTCTCCCTGCTGACAATCAGGTGGGGAACCCCTCAGATCGACCTCTTTGCCACGGCGCAGAATGTATGTAAGCAGCCCATCTCAAAGAAGGATGGTTATGGTGAGTAACCAACTGTTTTGGGGGAATGTCAGTTTTCAAAAATAGCTGGAAAAATGTGGAACAAACCATTTCAACTGTTCTGTTTTGATAATATAAAAAAATCATTGTGACTTGATCATGATGATTTTGTTTACTTTTATACTATATTAAAATATTTATTTCAGAAGGTTAAATATCTCTTGATTGCATCAAAACGAAATGTGTTTACCTTATCAAAACAGTGATTTGACTTTGTCAAACCAAAATATTTCAAACTATAAAATTTTTGGAACTTCCATTCCACAGGAAGTTTTCAAACTTTGATTTTTCTTGTTCTCAATTGGATAAAAATCAGAATATTCAAAGTATCCTGTAAATAATAGAACTCTCCTCTCCATGTAACTGAATACAGTCTCATCCGTAGTCTACACTGATGGTGAAGTTCAACATAATACTGCTTAACTCAACCTTCTGCAGCCTGTATCTCAACTGTCAGAACAGGAAATAAAAAAAAATGGAGCTGTAATATGACCTGCTAATACCACCCCTGCAAGTGGTGTAGCACTGATGTCAAAATCTACAATTTTGGAATTTAGTTTGACGTAGCCAGAGTGCTGTGCAAAAGAAAGAATCAAGGTCTTTTCAGGGGGAAAAGGCAGTATGCCGCATTCACTGAAAATATAAGATATTAAACAATTCAGTATATGAATGCACACACACAGGCACAAACAGAGTGCTGCTATGATGCTCTAGTTAACTGTCTATAGCTCACTCCAGTTTAGTCGCCAGTTGGACCAGCTGTGAGAGATGGAGTCAGGGTCCTAGCTGGTTGTGATTCCAAGCCTCCAAGGCTGAGACAGGAAAACCCAGAGTTCATTGGCAAAAGCATCCCCTTTCTATGATAAATCCTTTACATGCATCTCTATGGGTTTTGCACTGTCATTGTTTAGTTATTTACAGGTGTTAAGTTCCTGATAGTTCCCATCACTGCTGCTTCCTGAAGCCCAGTCAGCCTCTCGTTAATGACCCTTGCTGCTGGTGGCCCCAGGAGTTCTTCCATTCTTTACATAGTTTCATTACCTCAGGATGTTTTTCTGCAGTGGTGTCCGCCTTGGCTCCAAGCTTCTCAGTCTCTTCTTTGATGTGTCACCGGGCCAAACTGGTATCAGGAAGCCACAGTATACTTTGCCCTTGTCAGATGTTTTACATGCACACATTTCTCATTCATACACAAATCATGAAATAGGCAAATTAACAAAGAACAATTTCACATAGTCAGATTATAACAACAGCAAGCTAACAAGATAGTAAAATAATGTGAGACAATGATTCTCTTCTAAAAACAGAGTGATACACATCCTTATACTAAGGCAGAGTGATAACAGTGAATTCCTTGCCACTGCTTTCTAGGGAGAAGATTACATAGACAGAGTACAGTCAGTTAATTGACGAATGCAAAAGACATGTGAACAATTCACAGATAAGTTTCCAACAAGAGAACAGCTTTTCCGGTTTTTCCGATGTGTGTTGCCCCACAGCAACACAGCTCCTCCTATGCCTCTGGCCCCAGAAAATTTTCAATTAATTACACTCTCTGCATATAGCACTGTGCCTCTCTGTTGTGCCAGCAACAGAGAAACAGGAAGGAAACTTTTTACTTTTTTTTTCCTTTAGAGAACAGGGAAGGGAGAGTGAGCATAAGCCCCTGAGCCTCCTACCCACAATGCAATGCATTCTGGGGAATAATGTGAGCAGTGGGGACATGAGACACAAAGCAAGGAATTTGCTGTGGTCACTCACCTTCACTTTGTGTAATTCAACAGCCTCAGATCCTTTCATAAGCCTCACAGCACTTTCTACAGTCTTCACTGAGCCTCCACAACAGTATGCACAAAGCTAATGAGCTGGAAGATGCACAGGCCATGCAGCAGCAACCAATCCTTTAGCCAGAGAAAGTGTACTAGGCTTGGAGCCAGGAAGAAACTATGGCTCTGTCTACATTACAGCAGGTATAGCTGCACTGATGCTATAGCACTTCTAGTGAAGACACTTTAAACTGACAGGAGAGAGCACACTCATCATCTTAAGAACTGCTTCCAAGAGAGATGGAAGCCGCTCTCCTGATAACATAACAGTGTGAATAATCCACATCCCTGAGTGAGGTAAGTTGCACTGAAGTAATTCATAGTGTAGGCATAGCCTGTGTATTCATGTTTTCTGCTTGAGCTACTATGGCCAGGTGTAAACTAGTGTAGCCTTCAGACAATCATAGCTTACTTCAGTGTAAATTATAGGAATTCGTTAGCAATCTTGCTTTTGACAGAGCACAGCAGACGTAACAACAGCTGCACGCATCCTTCTCGTTTTTAATAGCAAGGGCATTGGTGACAGCCTTGGCAAAGTAGATTCAGAAGGGAGCATGATGATAACAGATGCTTTAATTTGAGTTTTGCCCTTTCTTTGCATTTTGACCAACACTGATGTTTCTTCTCTTCTCATTCTCAAAAATGAGATAATGCAAATGTCTACTGAGACAAAACATTTCTTAGTATCTAAGAAAGAATTTGTTTCTTATGTTTGACTTTATAATATCCAGTCACTGAACAGCTTTGAATGTCTGTTGCAATATAAATGAATACATTTTTCTTAGAATCAGGAGGCCAGGTGGCACAGGGGAAAGCTGACTGCAACGGGCTTGTGGTCAGCTTTTCTCTAATGTGTAGTGGCAGCTTTAAAAATCATGACTAGTTACACAAGGAATTTTGTGTTCCTTGTGTAACTGGTGGTCAACTGCCACCAGATTTCCCCTACGTGTAGACTACGAGAGAGAGAGAGAGAGAGAGAGAGAGAGAGAGAGAGAGAGAGAGAG
>ML681981.1:19054925-19070946 GCA_007922195.1 Podocnemis expansa | reverse complement strand
GAGAGAGAGAGAGAGAGAGAGAGAGAGAGAGAGAGAGAGAGAGAGAGAGAGAGAGAGAGAGAAAAGAAACAAAGTATTTGTTTCAAATGAGCCTCTTATTTGAGAAGGGCAAATTATTTTCAAATCTGTTTTTTTGTTTTAAAATCTGAGGAGGAAACTGAAGTAGATGGATGTTAACCTAGTGCCCAAATTTCATATTTATGTAAATTATGAAAAAAGTCAGGAAACAGAACAAACTAATTCTATTGTCAGTAGTGGAGAAATTTAGCCCTTATGTTATCTGATACAGCTAACTCTACAGTAAGGTAGTGTGTGATCAGGGCTTAGCAACAGTAATTTCTACAGGCAGACAGCACAGAGTAAAAGAGTTGTGCCTCTGTTTTAGAGAGCAGCCTAGTTCATCTCAATATATTTTGGGTTCTTGTGTGTTTGGAAATGTAAGAAATAAAGGTGTGTTATATTGCAACATTCCATCAAGAGGACTTGTTTTTATTGACCATCTCTGCATATATACTGAGAATATAACAAGGATGGCACTCAGTCTGATCTGACCGTATTTGTGGCACTGGATTCTGGTTTCGCACCACTAATTCTGTTGACTTCAGTGGAGATGCCTTTGTCTTGTGTCTATGTGACCTGAGAATCTGGCCTGAAATTACTAATTACTAAGACCTTTAGGAACTGATATTTAACAAAATTGGCACCATATGTTTTCATTGTAGTTCCTCAGCAGTGAAGCAACAATAGAGGAGCTGAGAAGAGGAAACATATTGATGACAGCTGTAGACTGCTGTTGGGTATAGTTAGGTGTGCTAAGGCTTCTGTAAAAAGTTTGCAGCAAGGCTTTGAAACTCACTGTTTTGTCATATTAGGCCACTGTTTTGTTGCTTTCTACATTTTTAAAATAAACTTGAAGATTTAAGTTCTCTCAAGCATTTTAAAATTACTTTAATAAATTATGTAATACACTTTGAGACTGTACCCCTTTGTAAAGAAAGCAAAGGCCCATCTGTTTATATTACTTTCTGTATCCATTAACTATACAGTACTGCTAGATGAAGTTAATATTTACTTATTAACACTTTTTTATTTCTCTATACAATGCATACCATTTTCCATGTAAAATAAGCCAACTCAGAAAAAAGAAATTACAACTTCTGCGGATGTCATATAGAGAAACAACCATGCTACATGATCCAGTTAAAGGACGTGGCACCAACTTGGTCAATGTCTTTGGGTTCATGGAGCTCTGAAACTGAAGTGGGGGGAGCAGTTTGGTAGTACTGGAATTCTCACTCATTTCAGTTTGAATTCATTTTTTGCATATTTAAGAATAATGTAGCTTGGAAAACATCTCCGAGTAAAGCCCAGAGGCAAGTTCATCTGTGATGTAAACATGGGCATTGCATAGTGTGTGTAAATTGATCGCAAGGCAGATGGAGGTAATGAGGTAACTTGCATTAATTTGCCATTCAGTGGATGTACAAAACATAAGGACAGACCAAGGACATACGGTGCCTTCACCTCTCTTCACACTTTGCACACCATCATAAGCTAAATTCCACTTTTTTGAGCCCGTGTTGTTAGAGAGGATGAAGGTGAGCTGGACGTGAGCACTAAAGCCCCTTCTAGCCTGCTGCTTTCCCTTGTTAAAAATGTTTATACTGGTCACATGATGATTTGGTGGACCAGGCATCATTTTGGTTTATGGTATAACATAGCATTGAAATCTATGGATGAAATTCTATCTGTAGTAAAGCCAGTGGGAATTTTGACACTAACTACAGTGGAGTCATTATTCCACTGTATGATTGGGACTCAGCGAGTTAATAACCTTGTCAGCTATTATTTAGGGCAGAGGTCTCAAACTCAAATCACCATGAGGGCCACATGATGACTAGTAAAGGGCTGCATGAGAACTAGTATGTTGGTCTGAGGGCCACACCACCAAAACCTTTTCATACAACAAATATTGCAAATATCAGTAAGAATAGTGTCATTGTGGGCCACAGAGAATAGTTTTACGGGCCGCATGTAGCCCATGGGCCACATGTTTGAGACCCCTGATTTAGGGTCACAAATCTTGCCTCCCCACAAAAACCAAACCCATGTGTTTCCCCTCCTTGTAAAGGTTACAGTGGGAGGTTTCTCTATTAATTAAGAATATAAGAACATTTTCCTTCAGAAGTTAAACTGGGAGAAGTGCATGGCAGTACACAGTATATCTAATGGGGCTCATTCATCTCATAGCAGTTTTACACTTGTTCAGTTCCACTGATTTCAGTGGAACTATTTCAGATAATAAGGGTCATAGCTCTTTCTGTTGAGTTTTTCTGTCTACTGTCACCATTCCTTTCCTTGAAGTGTTCATGTTGGTGTCTCACTCTGCCCGTTCTCTATTCCATATTTTCTTTAGGACTTTTTTGTCTCTTAAAGCCTGATATGTGGACTAGTAACATTTGAAATTCTTGAATTCATGTTATTCAGGTTGACTTCAAATGACTATGTGCACCTCTAGTTTCATTTTGTTAGGGTTGCTGCTACTTCTCCACCCCCACTGTCTTGCTGACAGCTTTGTCATTGTCCTCTATTTGTACAGCTGTAACAAAGACCCCAGTTGAGATCAAGGTTTCATAGTTCCAGGCATTATTCAAACAAATAGGTAAACACAGGTAGTATCACAAAGAACTTGCTGTCTAATTAGAGTGTAGGATTTTTTTTCTAATGAGACTTCAAAGGTATCAAGTGTAATAAGAGTTGGAAAGAAGTGATCTGGGGTGAATTTTATAAAATCTACATGTAGATAATTTAGCCTGTGTCTGAAGCAACCCACAGAAAGCTCTCGCTTTGCTTAATCTACTCAAGAATATTGAGGGTTTCCTGGCTATCTCACTATCTACCAAAATATTAACTACAAATGTTAAGAATTACCTACAATAATTTAGATGATCAGAACACAGGATAGCTAATGATTTGTAAATGCCACAGATACTTTATCATCTACTTTGTCACTTCTTCATTTCTGTAATAGCTATAGTATATGGTAATAAAACCAGTCTTAAGAAAAATGACCAGAATTACAGTTCCTGTAAATTTACAGTTATTAACTCTTAAGTAGTTTTTTTAACTGAGATATTCAAACATTACTTTATGTATTCTAAGATTACGATAGCCTTCAAAGATGTTTGCAGATTAAAGCTTGAGATCCCAATTTAGAAATGAATGACAAGGCTTCATGAATCTCATTTTCTGAGATGCGAAATCACAAGAGGAAAATACCTAATGTTAATGTTCTAAATGGTCACAGGGATTTTCTAGTGAGAAATTGCCGTAAAATCTTTGGGTAGATAATTATTTTAGTAAATAAAGATGCCTCCAGTGGCATGGGAGTTATCCTAGATGATTCCTGAAGGTGTGTGAATAGCAACTGGTTGCAAGGCCAGATCAATGGGCTGTGGTGCCTCAAGCAGGCTTTTGCTTTCACCCCCAGCCCTCGGGGGGGGACCTCGTGTCCTCTCTGGGCAGGCTTGCCCTGCCCCCTGGGTAGGGAACAGGCAGCCCGGGGAAGAGCAGGCCAGCCCAGAGGCCAGGCTCTGCTATCTGGCCACTCCCCTGAGCCGGGTGTTCTGCCCTAGGGTTGGGGAGGGCCAGCCCAGAGGTGGGATGAGAGAGCAAAGTCTGCTGCATGGGCTAGCCCACTCTGCTCCCGGGGGTAGAGTGGCTGGCTTGGGTAGGGATGTGACCGCCAGGTCTGGCTTCTGGGCCCGCCCGCCCCACCCTCATCACAGACTCGCAGTGCCCCTAAGCCTGCTGTGACCTGAGCCAGGGCCTCAGTGGCTCATGGCAGGAGCTGGCCCTGACTGGTTGGATCACTGTTGCCAACTGAGCCATTTTTTTTACAAGCATGGAGGGATGTCCTGACCTTCATGTTTGGTCATCCCTTGAAGCAGGGTCTCGAAGAATGTCATTCCAAAAGCATGTCAGCAATGAAGTTAACTTAAATATCAACTACTATTAAAATTTTAGTGGTTTTTTGTTTTTGTTCTTTCCCCATGGACCAATATTGCTGAGGTATGAATTGGCTGAGAAGGGATAGATGAAGGCCTTGGAAGGAACAGGACAAGGGATCATACCTCTCCTCCCAGGCTGTATTAAGTGGCTAGCATCAGGGTATTTATTCTCTCCGAGCCCACTGCGTGGGAGCAGTACCAGAATCTTCACATACTCCAAACCTGGGATGCTAGGAATGGGTCTGAGAACTGCAGAACTAGCATGGAGCAGCTGTTCCTTAGCTGACTTGGAATGTGAAAGGAGCAAGGATTTCAGTAGCACTACAAGCCCTCCAACTTCAGAGCTAGCAGGCAAAAAGTAAGGAGCACTGCTTGCGTCACATGCTGAGGGCTCAGGCTGTTGAGCACGTGGAGCAGCTCTGATAGGTTATTCACTCCCAGACCCCCAGGAGGCAGGATACTGGGGGATGATTGGGACTTGGATGATGAGAGCTAGGGTGTAGAGGAAGATACAGGACGGTGAAAGAGACCAGCTGGGGAGAATGGGAGCAGAAGGTCCATGGCTACCAGAGCCCACTCTCATTCCAGGCTCTGGAGGGCACCCAGGAGCCACATCCTCCTTCCCTTAGGAGTACAACAGTAGTCCTGTCCAGGTACCTACCTTCCTCAGCCTTGGAGATCTCCTTATAAATATTCTTAATGCATTCCTCATGTGCACAAATGCTCCTCAGCCTAGCTCTCTTGCAGCTCTGCCACTTTCTTCTTTAGAGATTCCACCAGCCAGCACCTTTCACACTGGACAGGTACCCCAGAGGGGCTTTCTGTGAAAGGGCAATGCAGGCCACTGTCTCTGAAAATCCACACCAAGATCTGGGTAGAAAGATCCATGGGTAGGTTCTCCATCTGGAGACAAGTGCAGCACTGGCACTGTTGATTTGACCTTTCCTAAGCATAGCAATTATATTACAACTCCTTCTTACAAATTCTCTCACAACTGGGCCTGTTGACTAGCTCATTATGAAATATATATCTTTCATTAAGTGCAAGCCCTTAAGAAATAAACCAGTCTATATTGTACCAAAAAGATAGTCCAAGGAATGGAAGGTAAGATATATGTCTAAAGGCTCAAGGAACTGGATATGTTTAGTTTGGAAAGGGGGTGATTAAAGGGGGGACTTGCTAGCAGTCTTCAAATACTATAGAGAAGATGGAGCAAATTTATTCTTTCTTGCTGCACAGGCCAGGACAAGAGGCAATGGCTTCAAACCACTGCACAGCAGATTTAGATTAAATCTCAGGAAAAACTTTTTAACTGTATGAATAGTAGGACAATAGAACAAAATGTCAAGGGAAGTCATAGTTCTTTCACTGGAACATTTCAAAAAGATGTTGGATAGCCATTGATCTTGTATGATTTTGACATACCAGATGCTACATCTTGGCAGGGGTATGGTAACCATATGTCCTGATTTTACAAGGATGGTCCCAGTACTCGGGTCTTAGTGTTATATGGGCACAAATTGCCTCCAACCCTCCTTTCAGTTTCTCACTCTTCTCATCTGGTCACCCTAGGCAGGGAGGTTAGAGTGAATGATCCCTGTGGTCCCTTCTAACCCTGTGGGTCTCTGACTCAATTGGAAAAAAAAAACCTGGGTTTCACAGATGAGATCCTGGTGCAAACTGCTATAGCTCATTGATTTCACAGGAGCTGTGATATTGCCCCAGCTGAAGATCTGGGCCCTCACAAGTTAGACAAAATGCATTCAAACTAGAGCAAATACAACTCGATATACAAAGCATGTTATGGTTACTATTGGTTTCTTGCTACAGCATGTGTTTTCAAACTTAAGATCATGCATGAACACACCACTCTCAATATTGTTTAAAATATACCAAGTTAATTTTGATCATTAGAATTCCATCCATTTTCCAAAGAGTTGCTGGTCCTGACTATCCTGCCTTTAGCCAGCTAACAACCCTGGATTGCTGGGGTAGGCTAAGCATAGCAATAATTCACCTGTCCTGCAGTAATACTGCTGACGTGTGACCAATAGTTTGCAAAACATAATAATTTTAAAGGTCATTGGGACAGACCCTAAACTATGGTAAATCAGCATACCTCTAGTGAAGTCAGGTGGGCAGAATGACCAGTTAAGAATCTTGTCCACCAGGTCTACACTGTTATTATGTTTAAACCATTTAAATCATTTTTGTTTTAACAGGAGGATATACTTTACATTTGATATATGCCGCAGGCGCCATACGGTCTAGTTACTGAATATGTAGCTAGGGGAAGATAATTTTACTGGACCTCATTTAATTACTGAGTTTGATTTATTTTTTTAGATTTTATTAAAGAATGTAATCAGATTTAATAACACTTAATAAGGTGAGAGAGCCATGTGTTAAATTATGTAGCGAAATATTGCTCCTAAATAATTTTGTCTTCCATATATTGCTTACTCTTATTAATATTTATCTCCTGATCATCTTACATTTGCAAAGTGAATAATCACGCTGTAAATGTTACTATTTCTACAGAACTTCTACTGCTATCTTTAAAGATTAAATATGAAACCATAGCAGCCCATCACATTGTTAAAAGTTGATGTCAGAGAATGAGAAACACATTTTTTACTTTGAAGAATTATGAAACATTATTAATATAATGAAATACAAAATGTTTGCTGTACTGCAAATATTAAATGTTGTGTGTTTAGTACAGATGGGCTTCATTCAGAACTTAAGAAGCTTATTTTATTTTTTGAGGGACCAGGTAGGAAGAGAAGAATGGACATACTGGATCAGGCCAATGACCCATCTAACACAGCTTCTAATAGTGGCTAGTGTCAGATGCTTCAGATGGAAAGAACAGAAGTGGGCAATTACTAAATCATTGACCCACTGTCATCCAGTTCCAGCTTCTGACAGTCAGAGGTTTATGGATATCCAGAGCATGGTGGTATGCTCCTCACCTTGGCTACTAGCCATTGAGGGACCTACCCTTCAGGAACTTGTCTAATTCTTTTTTGAACCCCATTATAGTTTTGGTTTTCACAACATCCCTGGGCAATGAATGGTGTGAAGAAGTACTTCCTTTAGTTTGTTTCGTGCCAGCTGCCTATTAAGTTCATGGGGGTGATCCCTGATTTTTGCATTATGGGAAGGAGTAAATAACACTTCCCTATTAATTTGCTCCATGACATTCATGATTTTATAGACCTCTATCATCTCCCCCCTTAGCTGAACAATGCCAGTCTTTTTAAATCTTTTTTTCATACTGAAGCTGTTCCATGCTCCTTATCCGCTTTGTTTTCCTTTATCCTTTTTCCAGTTTTAATGTATATTGTTTTAGATATGGTGAATCACACCCAGAAAACTATGTTAGGTGAGTATTAATGATACTGCATCCTATAAAATCTGAACATTTCCCTTAGTGGATGCAGAAATGTGGAACACAAGAATAACAGAATAGAGTAATGTGGTACTGGGCATGAGAGAAAAACTTGTGACAAGAGCAATCATCATTGATACTGCTTTTGGGGCCTTTCAGAGGGAGAGAGGAATGGAATTACTTGAGCACATCTTCCACCGTCTTTGCCACTATCTACTGATATGAACATAATACTAAAGTTTTCTTGTAGTTCTTTCAAGCTCACTATTTAAAGTTAGTTTATTTCTAAGAAGAGTTACTCACCCAACAAGACAGAAGTTGATTCCAAATCCAGACTCGGCCAAATTGAGAAATCAAGAAAATCTGTCCTCTGGAGGCACTTAGGGTACGTCCACATGCATGTTTTAAATTGAAATAACACTGATTATTTCAATTTAAAAATGTTTAGGTCCACACAATATTTCCTTATTTCAATATAAGGAGCTCTCTTACTTCAAAATAAGGAAAATCATTTCCATATAATAAAACCTAGTTTTATATCAAAATGAGGGTTATTTCAAAACTGTGGTTTCAAAATAACCCAGTGTGTCTGTGTTATTGTAACCTGCTAGGGTGGGCTCAAATTCATTCACCTGCCCCTCTCCAGTGCCTCACAGAGAAAACCCCTGATGAAAGCAACTGGAGAGCCAGGATCCAGTTGTTAAAAGGACTCACAGCGAAGACTGCTCAGAGTTTCCATCCCTCATTAAACTACCACTCAGCATAAACATACAATGAACTTTATTAACTAACTAAACACACCTTATCCTAAAGAACCATAATACATTTAAACAAAAGAGTAAGAAACCCAAGAGTCCCAAAGTTCAGGTGGAGTCACCCTTATCTCAATTGCAGTCTTTTAAGTCCTTGGGGCTTGAATGCAGAACAAAAGCAATCCTCATCCTCTTTAGCTGCAGGAATCTTCAGGCAGATGCCATGCAGTCCTTTCTTCCTCCTGTGCAGCCAGCACCATGCAATCAAGTCACTGACCATCCAGCTCTCAGTTCCACTGCAGACAACCCCCCTGCAAAACAGTCGAAAGCTGGGAGAAAACATCCTGCAGTCCACTCCTGCTCAGCTCCTTTCACTGAGTCCCTTAGCCAATGTCCTCTGCAGCTCTCTGTTTGCTCCTCTCCAGGCTTCTCTTCTCAGGCTTCTCCCTGGGCATGTAACTCCAGCAAAACAATAAAACTAGTGGGGCATGCTCAGTGTGCTCCCTCACCCTCTTACCAGAAGTTTCTGGTTTCTGGGCTCCAAAATCTGCCCAGCAACGTAACCCAGCCATAAGGGTCCCTAAAAGAGACTGCACCTATTTAGGCACATGGGTTACATTATATTGATATGACTCACATATTGATATAACAGTTTGATCTTCATCCGAGGGTGCATGGCACCCTGGAAGGAAGCCCCCCCCCAGCACCCTGGCCAGGTAGCCAATCAGCATCCTGGCCAGGGAGGGAGGGGAGGTGTGGGGGGGAGGCCCAACCCCACCCCCAGCTGGCTGGGCCAGTAGTGGGGGAAACACCCCACGCCCACATGCAGGGGGAAAGGAGTCCCACACACCCGGTTCCCTCTGTACTTGGCGGGTGGCTGCGACAGGGAAGCTGTGTGCCTGGCTTCTCCACTCAGCTGCTGGGCGTGCAGAGGGAAGCCAGGCGTGTGGCTTCCCTGCCCCCATCGCCCGTCATCTGCCAGGGAAAGCCAGGCGCACTGGCTTCCCTGGCCCACAGCTCGGCATCTGCTGGGGGAAGCTGGGCACACTGGCTTCCCCGCCCCTGCTGCCTGCCAGGTGTGGGGATGCCAGGCTCGGTGGACTCCTTTCCCCATGCACCTGTCTGGGTGCAGGGAAGCCCAGCGCGCAGGGTCCCATCTTCCCCCTGCCTGGCTGCACCCGAAGACTGCAGCCAGTCTGGGGGGGATGTCTTTTCCCCCACTGGGCTCTGGGAGCCGGTGCCAGTGGGGGCTTTTTTTCCCCTGCCACTGGCTCTCCTGGGGAGAGCCAGGCAGGGGATTGGGTGGCAACATGGCCCTGCCAGGTGGCCATGTTGCCACACCTCACAGGGTGCCTCTCTCCTAAATTGAACTAGCAAGTCCAGCCCCAGACATGCTAGGTCAATTTGTTTTTCTTTGTGGAGACCTGTTAAATCAATTTAATGGTTATATTGATTTAGCTTATATCACTTCAAGCTAAATCGATTTAACTCTCTGTGTATGGACACAACCTTAGAGTTATTCTCGCCCCAATTTACTCACTCTTTCTAATACAAAATAAATTAGAGGCAAGCTTTTATTTAGTGGCATTGTTAGTACTTTACAATTACTTAAAAAAAGAAGCAACAATTGCTTGTCAGACATGGAACTCTTTGCCCTAACACATGGGTGTATTAACATTCTGCCATTAGAGTGGACCTAATTGGAGCTCAATTTGGCCATCCATAGAGTGATTTTTCTACCAAAAATTGTTTTCCTTACAGTTCTATAAATCAGTTCGTTTGGCCTCTAAATTTTGTTATAAAGCCAGTGAGGTGAATTGTTACTTTGAACTAAAGGAGGCTACTTGACTACAACAAACACTATCACTATTGCCAATGTCTGACCTTTATTGTCAGTCCTAGCTCAAAGGCTAGATCATGTGGCCCTTTCCTCTTGTATTAAATATGAAAATTGCTATAGTCAATAGCCAGTATTTGAAATTTAAGCCACCTATGGTAAAATATTTTTTTTTGTTCTTTGATTGCATCAGTCTGACTCATAGTCAAGAGGAAGGCTCTTTAAAAGAAGAGGCAGCAATTTAAGGAGAGAAAGGAGATTTAAAGGGATTAAGAATTTTAGAAATGATTGCACATTTTTTCTTCCTGGGACAAACTGGCATTTTGTGAAAAACCCATATTAAAAATTAGACTACTATATTACAGAGTTTGTGAATGCAAGAAGAGATTAAATTTGGAGTGGAGGAGGAGTGATTATGTGATGTTTGGAGTGAATTTGTTTATTGATTGTGTGTTTGCTGTTTGCAGAGATTAAAGTAAGGGGGAACGCACTGGAACGCAGTTCTAGGGCCCACTATTTTTAGGCTGGCAGTGTTCTGGGCCCCCCTAAAACTAGAGGAATGCACCGGAATGCTGTGTTCCAGTGGCTCCACCTTAAGCCCTTTTCCTCCTTAGGCCCAGCCAGCAGAAAGCTGCACCAGGCTGGGAGTTTGTGAATCTCCCCTCTGCAGGGTGAAGCAGCTTGTGGCTGGAGGTACCAGAGGAGCTGGGCCTTGGTGAGCATCGTGAGGCCAATGAAGATGTCTTGCTCTGTGGTCTGGGTATCGGGGAGCGCTTATGGCACCATTTGTTGGGCCATTCCCTGTCTCCTGAGGCCAGTTTGGGGGAGATGGAGGAGCGGATGGAGGCTGGCAATGATGAGGATGAGGAGCTGGACCTCTGTCCGGCGGAACCCTGGGAGCATGGTACCGAAAGTTCACGAGATGAGCGGCGAGAGGAAGGCATATTGGAGCATTTGTTGGCCCTGGTCTGTGGTGCTGGAGAAGGGCTGGACAGTACTGGGCTCGAAGGCAGCACGATTCCTGCATCAACCACTTAGTGGGTGCCAAGGGCTGTGCCATTTTGGACTTCGCCTTTTTCGTCAGTACTGGACCCGGGTCTTGGGGCCAAGCCCCAGTCTTCACTGGGGCCAATGGTGTTGATGGTACTGAAGATAGTCCTGATCCCGATTGACTGGGGGAGAGATTTGATGACTGAGTTGAGCAGTGCCATGGCTGTCCCGAAAAGGAGGCTGACCCTGTCTTTACAGGGCCCGTGGTGTCGACTGTATCAGAGGTGGCTCCAATGCTGGTTCAGCAGAGGAAAGGCCCGACGATTGAGGCAAGTGGTGCCGTGGCAGTACTGAGGAGGAGGCCAACTGGGGCTTTGGATTCTGCGCCGAAGTGCGGTGCCAAGGCTCCAGTGCAGCAGCTACTCGGGGCACCACTGGAGTGCTCATGGCTCGGGCAGCATCAGAGACTGGCACACTGCTGTCAGTAAGCGTGCGTAGCCACTGCTCTCTTTCCTTGCGAGTCCTCGGTTTAAAGGACTGGTAGATGGAGCATTTTGCAGCAAAGTGCGACTCACCCAGGCATGCAAGGCATCTCTTGTGAGGATCATCAAGAGGGAAGGCTTTGGAGCAGGTCAGACATGGCTTAAACACTGTCATTTTAATTTTCGCGTGAAGGACAAGCACTTGCTTGCACAAGTTTTGGCTGATCCAAAACCGTCGCTGAGGGCACAAAACAGGAACTGAGAGGGTCGGGGTCATGGTCACCTATGTAGCCGTGGTTGTGGCACAGAGGGGGCGTTGGCCGTGTGCACTGACCTGACAGGCTAAGGCTAAAGACTTTCTGAGCTACTGTGTGCTGCGGCATGTAGACACCTGCAACTGAATGATGTGAGCAGCTATATGTAAAAGAGCTCTATGACTGCTCAGAGCTCCATTATGGAAGTGGAAACGAGCCAGTTGAAAGTTTGTGGGTTAAGTTGAGAGGAGAGGGCAACAAAGGGGATGTTGTGGTGGGTGTCTGCTATAGACCTCCAGACCAGAAGGAGGAGGTGGATGAGGCATTCTGTGGACAACTGGCAGAAGTTTCTAGATCATAGGCCCTGGTTCTCATGGGGTACTTCAATTACCCTGACATCTGCAGTGCACAGGCAATCCAGGAAGTTTTTGGAGAGTGTTGAGGACAACTTCCTGGTACAAATGTTGGAGGAACCAACTAGGAGCCTTGCACCTCTCGACCTGCTGCTCACAAAAGAAGAATTGATTGGGGACATAGAAGTGAATGGCAACCTGGGCAGCAGTGACCATTAGATAATAGAGTTCAAGGTGCTGATTAATGAGAAAAAGCAAAGAAGCAAAGCACAGACCCTGGACTTCAGAAAAGCAGATTTTGGTTCCCTCAGGGAACTGATGGGCAGGATCTCTTGGGAGGCTGATCTGAAGGGGAAGGGTGTCCAAGAGAGCTGCCTGCATTTGGAAGAAACCCTGCCAAGGACACAGGAAGATACCATTCTGATGAGCAGAAAGAAAAGCAAATGTGGAAGGCGCCCAGTGTGGCTTAACAGAGAACTCTGCACTGAGCTAAAGCATAAAAAGGAAGCTTACAGGAAGTGGAAGCTTGGACAGGTGACTAAGGAGGCATATAAAGATATTGTTTGGGACTGCAGGTATAAAATCAGAAAGTCCAAAGGACAATGGGAGTTGTGGCTAGCAATGGATGTAAAGGATAGCAGAAAGGGGTTCTACAAGTATGTCGATAACAAGAAGAGGATCAGGGATGGTGTAGGTCCCTTACTGAATGGGGCAGGTATCCTTGTGATGGAGGCTGAGGAAAAAGCTGAAGTGCTCAATGCTTTTTTTTACTTCAGTTTTCACAGGCAGGGCCAGTTCCTAGCTCACTACAATGGGTATGGCAGACTGGGGAGAAGAAGAGAGGCCCTTGGTGACAGAAAGTCAGGTTAGGGATTACTTAAAAAAGCTGGATGTACCGGACAACTTGCATCCGAGGGTGCTGAGGGAGTTGGCTGATCAGATAGCAATACTGCTAGCCATTATCTTTGAAAACTCATGGCAAATGGGGGGGAGGTGCCAGAAGACTGGAAAAAAGCAAATATAGTGCCTATCTTCAAGAAAGGCAAAAAGGAGAATCCAGAAAATTACAGACCCATCAGCTTCACTTGAATCCCTGGAAAAATCATGGAGCAGGTTCTCAAAGAATCCATCCTGAAACACTTGGAGGAAAATAGAGTGATCAGGAACAGTCAGCATGGATTCACCAAGGGTAAATCATGCCTGACAAATCTCATTACCTTCTATGATGAGATGATTGGATTTGTGAATGCTGGAAGAGCCATTGATGTGATATACCTCAACTTTAGCAAGGCTTTTGATACAGTTTCCCACAGCATTCTTGTTGGCAAGTTAAGGAATTAAGGGTTGGATATGTGGACTGTAAGGTGGATAGAGAACTGGCTAGATCAACGGTTTCAGCATGTAGGAATCAATGGCTCCATGTCTAGTTGGCAACCAGTAACGAGTGGTGTGCCCCATGGGTCGGTCCTGGGGCCAGTTCTTTTCAACATTGTCATTAATGATCTGGATGATCGGATTGATTGCACACTCGGTAAATTAGTGGATGACACCAAGCTGGGGGGAACGGTAGACACGCTGGAGGTCAGGGACAGGATTTAGGGAGACTTTGACGAACTGGAGCAGTGGGCCAGTAGAACTCTCATGAGGTTCAACAAGTCCTGCACTTGGGATGGAAAATCCCCATGCACTGCTACAGGCTGGGGAGCGATCAGCTAAGTAGCAGCACTGTAGAAAAGGACTTGGGGGCATGGTGGATGGGAAGCTGGATATGAGTCAGCAGTGTGCTCTTGCTGCCAAAAAGGCCAATGGCATACTGAGCTGCATCAGAAGAGGTGTTGCCAGCAGATCGAGGGATATGATCATTCCCCTCTATTTGGCACTGTTGAGGCTGCATCTGGAATACTGTGTCCAGTTTTGGGCTCCCCACTACAAAAAGGATGTGGACAAATTAGAAGGAGTCCAGCAGAGGGCAACAAAAATGATCAAAGCGCTGGAGCACAAGACCTACGAAGAGAGACTGAAAGAACTAGGCTTATTTAGCCTGCAGAAGAGAAGACTGAGCGGGGTTTGATAGCAACCTTCAACTACCTGATGGGATGCTCCAAGGAGGATGGAGCTCAGCTGTTCTCAGTAGTAACAGAGGACAGAACAAGGAGCAATAGTTTCAAGTTGCAGCTGGGGAGGTCGAGGCTGGATATTAGGAAAACTTTCTTACTAGGCAAGTGGTGAAGCATTGGAATGGGCTACCTAAGGAGGTTGTGGAATCTCCATCTTTGGAGATGTTTAAGGCCTGTCTGGACAAAACCCTGGCTGGGATAATTTAGTGGGAGTGGTCCTGCTTTTTTGGCAGTGGGTTGGACTAGATGACCTCATGAGGTCCCTTCCAACCCTGTGATTCTATAAGAACTTTTTAGTGATGTTCACTCAGCACTGACTTCCCTCCCAAGTTTTCACATGTTCTCTTCAAGCCTTATTCTTTGTCCTTGCAAAGTCAGCAGGGTATTGTGACGGAGATTTCAATAGAATTTCTCAACTTTAGTAGCATTTCAATAATACACAACCTGTGAATTTCTTTATAGCTAACCAAGCCATACAATTTGTGTTTTAATAACTTCACATACATAAATTTATACAGAGAAGTGGTTCTTGGACATTGTTGAAAATAACTGAAATTCTTAGACATCAAGATATTTGCACACATTTGAGGTTCACTGATCTGACTGAACTCCGTATCAGTTTCTTCTGGTTCATATACTTGTAGGAGGTAGTGATCCAATAAACTAGGATGGTGAAACACAAAAATATCACCTGCTCATTTCACTGTAAGTATCCACAAGCAGTTGTATTAATGACCGCATCAGTTATTTCTCTTGCACTGCCATGTGGTGGAGTATTTTTTTTTTACAGTTGTGTTTTTTCATGTTACTATCTTTATCACTAAAACTAATAGATGGTTACTCTATTTACCATTGAATTGTGAGCAGCATTTTAGCTATCACATCGTCATGTACATTAACGCTTCATTCTCTGATCCAGAAAACTTTCTCTAAAACTCAATGTTCACTAGAATTGAAAGGGGGGGGGAAGAAACCCCATAGTAAATTTTAATGAAATCTTAATATCTTTCTGTTTGAAGAACATTTGTGAGCTGTTTTCTATGTCCTGGAGTTTATTTGGTAAATAACTTTATAAATATAAATCCTATGTCTTGCTTGTAAGAATTGGAAATCCAGGATGTGTTGTCTGCTTGTGGTTGTTCACGTCACTTGGTAGGTGTTTTTGCTCTTTCATGAGTGTGCATTTTTCCTTTTCAGATAAATAATGTGCATTTAAAATTTGGTTTCAGATTTGCACATACACTTTTGAATTCAATATTTTTGCCAGTAAAAATAATGTATGAATGGTCACAGAAAGCAACTAACAGGAAATATGAGCATGGGAGAATTAAATATACTACAATTATTAAAAGGAATATTCATGAAAATATTTTGGCAGTATTTGCCAGCTTCCAGGTTATTGCTGACAATTGAACAAATTACATTTCCCTCACTTATCTCAGAAGTTAGTATACAGCTCAAATTTCAAGAAACTATTTGGTAATATTAAAAAAAAAAACAGTAGAGCTATATTTCAACTGAAACTGATTGTTTTAAGATCCAAAGGGATAGCCATGTTAGTCTAGTAATTCATCAAAGCAAACAAGGAGTCCTGTGGCACTTTTAAAGACTAAGGCTGTGTTCACACGCACAGGGTTATTTCGAAACAAGTTGTGTCGAAACAACTTGTTTCGAAACAACAACTAATTTCGAAATATCTTATTTCGAATTAACAAACTGTTAATTCGAAATAAGAAAAAAAGCGGGAAACGAAATAGCAAGTTCACAGTGTGAACATGCTATTTCGTTACCCCTGGGGGTGAGCCGCTGCTGGCTCACCCTGCAGCCCCAGA
>ML681981.1:18991440-19054525 GCA_007922195.1 Podocnemis expansa | reverse complement strand
ACAGCTGTTTCGAAACAAGGGGAAGCCCTTGTTTCGAAACAACTGTGCATCGTGTGAACATGGCTTTTTTTGTTTCGAAACAACGAGGTTGTTTCGAAACAAAAGTGCCGTGTGAACACACCCTAACAGATTGGTTTGCTGTTGCAGTGTGACCTGTTCCCATAACTTAGACTTCCCTGCATTTATTTTACCCCCATTCTATATTTTCCCTCATCTTCAAAGCATCTGAGAAAGTGGGATTTTCTCCCACAAAAGTTCACGTGATAAATAAATCTGTTAGTCTTTAAAAATGCCACAGGACTCCTTGTTTGCTTCATGGTTTTAAGAGATCATTGAGACCAAGATTTTAATAATATTTTTAGAAGGATTAGATGTTTGCATAAGTATTATTGAACACTCCCCTTTATTTTTGATGGGATATCTGTAGCTATAGATATAACTAGAATAGGAGATACATACCCTCAAGCTTCAAGTCATAAATCAATCACTAATTGAGGGAGATAGCAAGAGAGTTCCTGTGGGTATTCCTTTAATCCTAACTGCATACAACACAGTTCCTTGTATACTCCTCTAAGCACTGACCATTGTCAGAGATAGAAACTACCATGCCAGATCAGACCAATAGTGCATTGATATTCTGATTTAGCTGCCCTTCATCACTGCCAGTATCAGAGAGAAGTCTTAAACTGCACAAATCATCATTTGGAGCAAAATCCTCTACTGGAATTTCATGATGTTTCTTCTGATTTGTTAATATCAAAAATATAAAATCTACCTATAGATCTAGAGGAACAGTGAGATGGGGGAGAATGAAGTGCCATAATATATATAGTGCCAAGTGACTGAGAAAAGTTTGCATTATGGTGTTATAGATGGAAGTTTTGTTTGCTTACAGTGTTTGTAAAAAGGATATTATACAATCAGCAGAAGAAAGCATGTCAAACTATCTGTAAATAATTCAGACAGTTGGCAGAGTGCAATACTCTCTGCTATATAGATACTGTGAACCACTTACTATTTTATTCCATTTTTGTCATCCACTTTTACTTTGGTTTGGAGACTCACTGCTTTCTTGAAATATGAATCTGACAGTGTTGCCAGTACATGCTCTTCTTTTCATCAACCTTTTTCATTTCTTCCATAGTGAGCACAGAGCCTGAGACCATGACTTCTGCCAGAGCAAACTTAGTAATTTCTTTTTCAAAGTGGATTTTCATTTGATACAGAAAAATATATATTAAAAAAAACCCCCCTGATTTCCAGGCTCAGTGGTGAATTATTACAGCTAGGCTCCATTTCCAGTAGCAGAAAGAAGCTAATCAAACTGGCAATCTGATTCCAACATTTGAAACAGGACAGCTGATTCAAGTTACAGCTCCAAGTCACCAAACTCTGTTTTATATAAGAAAAGTCATAGACTTCTACACTCTGATGTACGTTGGTGAATGACAGCTTCTTATTCTTTATTTTTCAGAATTGCTAATAAAGAGATCAGGTATTTCATGCTAATTAGGTCAAATTTATTGTGTTATTTTCCTGCAGTGATTCTCATGTGTTATACCTTTTGTCCATTAAAATGAATTCCAGCTACTGTGTTACAGCTTAGCATGGCCCACAATAGTTTATGTAAGTAAACTAGCTGCTATATCACTGATGAGATCAGGTTTTTTGTCTCACAGCTCTAAAGGAAATAATAGGAAAATAATTTCCTTCGTAAGAGGAGTATGACTTGTATAAAATCACTTGACTTTACAGCAACTTTTGGGCTATATCCCATAAAGGATTTAAGGTCCAGATTTTTAAAGCAGTTTAGGCACTGCAGCATTCAGCAATGCAACATCTGATTTAGAAGACTCTCTTTTACAAAAGGGATTTAGGTATTTGGGAATCTAAATCCTATAAACTGATGCAGTTTAGGCCCCCATATGTGCTTAAATCACTTTAGAAGGCTTTTAAATAGCAATGTGTTAAGTTGCTTAAATCTTGATGCCATCCACAGCTCATCCTCATGTTTCAGCTAAGCATTTGCCAACCTTTGTCACCTAGAGGGGTTTCTCAGAAGCTTCCAACTGGATAAAGCCCTGCCTAAAGAACAGTGGAGGAGGAAGTGATGACCTCCCACGCACTGTTTGATTGGAATGATAACCTGAGATGTGGGATACACATGGTTCAGATTCCCCCATGGCTTATTCAAAGCAGGGACTTAGTCTTCTGCACTCCACCTTAGTGTCCTCAATATCAGGCACCATTCTGGTGTGTGTCTTGGCTCCGCCTCTCCCACTGAAGCTTTGTATTAATTCTTAAATAGTCATTGGAGGAAGAATAGGAACCTAGGGCTCCCAAATTAGTGCACTGATAACTGTGTTATTGTATGTGAAGGGGCCCTGGTAGCACCTATTTTTCTTGTATGGTGTTTTGTTTTCCTCAAGAAAGCCTGGACTCACCTTTCCACAGGTGATTTCATGGCTGTGAACCCTGAGCAGAGGAAAACACCTTCCACCAGCCCAGCGTCAGGTCCCTAACTCTCTTCCAGGGGCAGGATTTAAGGCATGATCCTATTCTAAGCATTTCCTACTGTGAAGCAGGATTGTTAATTGGACATTTTGTTATGAGCTGTTTTGTCTCATGAGGCTCCATTGTGTAGTTTACCTTTTTCATTGACAGTTGGTGCTCTTTTTCAAATGGGGAGAGGGGTAATAGTTTCAGTGGGAAAGAGTCATGTGACTTATAATTTGCAAAGAGACTAGTGACTGTTTAAGGGCTGAGAGAGAGATGTCCATTATTTATCCACAACCACTGGACCGAGACTGAAGAAGCATGATAGATGATGACTTACCTGTTTCCTTTATATCCTGCCTTGTTCCTAGTGTCTGTGCCATCATTCTTCTTCCCGTGTTTTGTCATTGATATCCCAATTCCTGGTCCTTGATCCCTACCCATTCTTTTCATGTGATTGTCACCTAGAAGGATGGTGATGTAATTGCTTATGAATATTCTTTGATAGTAACCCATGCGTTTTATTCTTTATATTAGGAACTTGACTTTAATATCTTTTGATATCTCCCTGTAGCTGTTTTGTTAATCAAGTCATATGATTATTTACAAGGTATACTTGTTGTCTCCTATATAGTTAAGGAGTAGGCTCCGCTGATGTTAGAAATGGAATTGAGAGATGGATCTATAGGAGGGAGGGTTCCTTTACAAACATTACCATTTCCAAGCACTCATTTGTAGCTGCCTTGGGAGACACTACTGGCTAGCCTAGGGAGATCCCCACTCAGCATGCTGGCTTTTGTGAATTCTATTCTTAGCTGCCCAGCTCTCCCCATGCATCATATAGGGATCTTGGGAGCCTAACACAGGGCTATGGATTACTAGGTGATAGGGTGCCTAACATTAGGTGTCACAATAAGAAGCTTAAGGGCTATGTCTCCATCGTCTCCACTGTTTGGACTACCGGGGTGTGCGCAGCAATGTTGACCAAAGTGCTGTGGTGTAGCTCCTCCTAATAGAGCCTTTTGAGTGTGAACCAAGAACTTTATTATATCACAGTAATGTAATCCTGTTTGAAGAGGATGTGAACTTTTAGTTCATGGCTACAAGTGTCCATACATGGAGTAACCACATAGAATTTTGTCATATATTACTAGTCACACTAGCATAATCTGAACTGTACAGCAAGGTAGGGAAACTCTAAGTTCACTGTATAGACCAGGGGTGGCCAAACTGCGGCTCGGGAGCCTCATTTGGCTCTTGAATGAAAAAGTGCGGCTCCCAGAAGAATGTCAACAAATCAATTTAGTATCCACAAGTTTGGCCACCCCTGGACTATAGACCTAACCCTTAGTGTGTAAATCTAAAGACTTATTGTAAAGTTTTATGGGTTTTTTTCACTACTTTAATTTCCCCATGTTTCTTTGAAGACTCTTTCTGACCTGATTCCACACCACTTTCTTACATATACTCCCTGTTTCTACACAGTCTTTCTTCTTCTTTCCTTTTTGGCATTATTACATAATAACTCCAGTGTATTTCTGTGTAGCTTAAACCTTCTAAGCAAGTGAGGTATCCTGTGATGGGAGCATTTAATTATGCGTAAGTACACCAATATGATGCCAGCCCTTCTTACTATTTAAATGGAAAGGAATGTGGGGTGACAGTTTCGCTTTTTTAGTACAACTGTGAACTTATTTCCCAAAGCTCAATACTAACAGCTCACCAGCGATGGGATGTGGCTGCGGGGATGTAGCAACAGCAGAGGTTAAAACAACCAAAACAGTCACAGATAGTGCCTCCTGTTTCATAGATGTGGCACAGCTGGGAGACTGTCACAGAGTAAAGGATCCTGCACGAATTTGATGAACACAATCTATTTACTAGTACTTTTGCATTTCAACAGTTCATATTTCCTATTGTTTACAGAAAAAGAGCTTAGAGAAGAGAGAGAGCGACAGGAATTTATCTTTATCACAAAGATGAGAGTTCATCCAGTGACAAGCCCTATGTGATCACTGGTGCTCTGAGCAGTGTGAGATTTTTCACTGAGAGAAGAACAATTTCCCCATGGAGGATTTTATAAATATTTCCAAGGTTTCATTTTTCTAGATATTACATACCTTCTTTCCAATGGAGAAGCACAGAGCAAGGTCTTAAATGTCTGCTACATCCATCTCCTCAAAGACCTTTGTATCTTTGACAAGGGTTGCTGAAATCACAGTACTATGGTGATGTATTACTTGTTTTTAAATTTACACAAATCCATTGTAAACATTTGTTATACTCCTACATTTACATTCTAGTTACATTAATACAAGCAATATTGAAGAATAGTTCCAAAGGGGAAGCTGTGTTAGTCTCATACAGTAAAACAAACCAGGAGTCCTGTGGCACTTAAAGACCAACAAATTTATTTATCTGAAATTCAGTTGCATTGCTTCAGGATTTAATACAAACATTGGATTCTTCTCTCATCACAACAGGTGATTTGACCTCATCTCCCTCTGTATGCTGTTCCTCAATGTTTGAATCTTTCCAACTGTTTGGATTTGCTGTTACAGTGTGACCTGTTCCCTTGACTTACACGTCCCTTCATTTACTTCCTCCTACTTGGTAAGTTCCCCATCTTCAAAGCCTCTGATGAAGTGGGATTTTTTCCCACGAAAGCTCATGCAATAAATAAATTTGTTAGTCTTTAAGCACTGCAGGACTCCTTGTTTGTTTTACCATACTAAAGAATGACAATATATACAAATATTTAATTCTTTCTGTAATTTTATTTTTAAATCAAACACAATGTCAGCATCCCAGTCTGTATTGATCAGCCTGCCCTGCTTGCTTTTATTTATTTTCACTACATAGCCACAGCCCATAGGCCTTGGATGCAGCCAATATCAACAGATTCTCTCTGTCATATTTTCCATCTCCTATGAATGTTCTATTTGCCATTTCATCCGCAAATTATTTAGACTTCCCACTCCAGGTCTATGATGAGTTTGTCAGCTGTAACACTTTTTATGTGAAATTACCATTTTTAATGGTCTTTATGACTTTTGTAGGTCTCTGCATTCCTGAAACATTCCTGATGTTTCAAAAGTGGTTTGTTCAGGCTACTTTGCAGGGCTTATGTGTTACCCAAGAAAATTTGGGGTAAGCGAATTTATATAGCCTTAAATCATCATAGAGGGCCAAAAACTTTGTTCACATTTACAGTATGTGGTGCTAGTAGTCTGATTTGATGTGCAGAAAGAGGGAATTGAAGGCCAAAGATCTTGAGAAGGTAAAGCAGTAGAGAATATCAAAACTGGAGAGGAGGAAGAGTGACTTGAGGGTAATAAGATGGGAAAGGGAAAACTGGGGACACTTTGGGTAGCTGGTAGATGAGCAGAGGCCTTAAACAAAGGAAATGGAGGTAGGAAACTGAAGGGCAAGGATATTAAGGTGGAACTCAGGAAGCCTCAGTTTCCAGATAGGGCAGATTTTTTTTTCTTTTTGCTACCAGAGGAAGAATCTGACCATACGTGTCTTCGTTTATGTAGCCCTGTCCTTCCCTTTCTTTTTTCTCCCCAGCACATGTGACTAGCTAGCAAATGTGCTACTCATTGTCATATTGGTTTGCTTGTGTTACATCCTTATTTCTAATTCTTGGCTGTTCTTGCAGCTCTTGACTGTAAACTCTCTGAGTCTGAAGTACTCTATATCTGTTTTTGTATAGCACCCTAAAATGAGATCCTAATACAGATTATCCCTTATCTGGGGCAATTGGGAATAAACACAATTCTGTGGTGGTTAATGAAAGCATCACTGTTCAATGCCAGGGATACACCGACTTCCTCTTGGCTTCAGTGTTGGGTGATGGTCTGAGACAATTGTGTGGAGGTGACCTGAATAAGGCAGCACATTGGTAGGATGGTATTTCCATATTATTCTTTAAAAAAAAAAAGGTGTGTGGGGGGGTCTAATCAATGGTGTCTGTAGCCTATGAATTTGAATGACAGTGAATTGATACATTATTTACATAAATGTTTCATACAATATTTACAAATCTCTGTAAATATTTTGGACAGTAGAATACAGCCCATGCTAACCCCCAAAATGTGGAAACCTAAGAATTTGTGAAAACCATGAAATAAATAAAAATGTACACTTAATAAAATCACAGTTTGAAACATAAGATTTCAAAAAGCCATAGTCACAAACAAAATTGGTAGTGCTCTTAATACCTATGATCTTTTTCATAGTCAGTGGCTCTCTCTAACAAATACGGTCTTATGAGAGCTTCTTCAAAATTGTATTCCTACATTTCACTTAGTCTACAATGGCCCAGCATGTTTGTCTTCATGTATGTAAATGCAGATATCTTGTGGTAAGAATCATGCACTTTTCTTTGGTAATGAAATGCAGTTTTCATGTACTGAAATTTGATATCTTCAGCATTTTAAGAGCTACTTACTTATAATACATATTAAAATACTGTACTTATTTTATTTTGCTTTCTATAATTTTTTTGTATTTGGTCTATTTATTTTGTACTATTTACTCAGAAGCCTGCATAAAAGGAGTTAATAAACGGACACCTGAGTTATTCTTAAATAGCTGTTGTCCTTGTCTTTCTAATCAAGTGTGGTATACCTAACATTTGACAGTGTCATTTAACTCCCCATGAGGTGGACTATGTCCATGATGATGTCCTGTTATTCTCCCTTAGGCAAGAATCAATATGAGATATTAATAATGAAAACAATTATCACCATTATGATATATCCTCAAATTAACTCATCAGGATGAGCTTAGGTCACATTAATATATGTCAGCTACCTCTCAAATTAAGATACACAAAGAAAAGTAAGACAGTTACTGGGTTATTTCACATTCTAACCTAAATCATTCATTAATTAATGAAAATGAAAATTTATGAATGAAAATTATTGAAATTTTCCCACAATCAGGAGTGTGTAATGAAGGGGGGTTTCAAGCAGGGGCACTGCCCCTGGCGCAGTTCCTCTGTTCCCTGGGGCCCTAGTAGAGGCTCAGAACATGCCCCTTCAAAAAGTTCTGGAATTTAAATTCCTGCACACACTCTGCCCACAAAGAAAGTGCTTATGCAAGTTAACATCTTTATTATCAATGCTAATCCACCATAGAGACAAAGGACAGTAATTTGTCAAACTAAAGGCAATGGAATTTAGAAAATATGAAATTAAAGGATAAGAAGATAAGTGTGGAAACAATATGTTCCCTATGAGGAATCGTTCATTTTCTTGCATCTTGTGCGGTGAACTATAGAAGAGCAGTGAACAAAATAGTTTTTTAACCTTCTGTATAACAGATATGCTATATTTGTCTTTTTCAAACATCTGTTCATCTTATACAATTGGGAAAAATATACATTCGTGTTCTTTAAATAGTTCTCTAACCCACTAGTATCTCTTCTGTCTTATTTGATCTGATCCTCAGTCAGCTAGCTCTCCTGCCAATCTTGATTGTGGTCAAATACTGCAAAATTCAGAGATACTGCACAATATATGCATCTAATGAGATAGGAGTGTTATTAGCATACTAATGAAAGTGTAAGACAACCCATCACACTCTTTTTCCCTTACAGAATTCACATGCATGTTTAGAGGAGAGGTGAAGGATAAGACCTTGCAGTACCCTGCAGGATTAACATCTTGAGTTTTGCAGTACCCTTTTATGTGACAGGCATCTGGAAATCTTTTTAAGGGGCTAAAATGAGTTACTGTTCCTTGGATAAATAGCTCAATACAATGCCTTTCACCAGGTTAAATGGTTTAACATCAGCAAATGGATAGTGATGAAGACGCAGTGGCTGATAAGTGACTTGTTGAAATAAAATGGTGGTCTCAGTCTCATTTTTAGAAAACAAGTAGTTATGTAGCAAAATACCACATCACAGCTGGTATCTTTGAGCCTGTCTCAGTGTAACTTCCATTAGTGTCAATACCTATATGTCAGTGGGAAACCCTTAGGCATTAGCCAAGGTTCTGGCACTGGACATGAGCTTGTGGTTTTCTGGCTCATCTGGAAAGATAAGTGCTTCCTAGTGAACTGTACTGACAAAATAGTCTTTCACAGTGCAAAGGTAAGTTTTATACACTTTACCAGCTTTCTTTGCCTAAAAAGTTAATGGCAGTGATGTAACTTTTTCTTTCACTATTATTTCTAACTCTGTTCTTCAAATTGGTATTCCTCCAGCTAAAGAGCAAAGATAAGGGAGAGAATGGAAATTCTTTGTTTTATTACAATTATCTTCATCTTTTTATTTGATCTTGGTCTGCTGTGCTTCATCTCCATGAATTAACATATTTGCCAATTTCACTTATTTTCATGGGGTTTACAATAAGAAATTCTATTAATGTTTGTTTCACTCAGCCTCTCACAAAGTTGAATTTTAAAGATGGCCTTTCAGCTACATGTTGTGGGTGGAAACAATTGTGGAAAAATTTGTAGATGATATTATCACACTGAATCAGATTATAAAAGTTGGAGCAGAAAGGTGGAACAGTACATACTTCACAGTTTCTCACAGACGAGGAGTATATTCACCTAGTCTCATAAGAGGTCTTAAGCTACTTTGTGCCCCGTGAGATAGTTGTGATATAGGCCTGGGGCCTTATCTCCCTCCTAGGCTGCCCAAGGAGGTTCTGCTGCTGGATGCCTGCTAGTAACAATTGCACTCTCCTGTTCCCTTCCCTTTTTATTTATTTCTCATCTGAAGTCTGTTTGTTCTTTTCTTCTTTTCTTTTTGAAGTTTATTTGGTTTGCAGTGGCTTTCTTTTTCATAACTGTCACTAAGAGACATTTCAGCTTCAGGACTGCATGCTTTGAAAAAGATGATGATCCATAATACAAAATGTGCAGCTGAATGTAAAGGTGTTTGTTTAGGTTACCCATTGGACTCTCTCGCTTCTTTTCCTGTTTTAAAGTGTAGTGCAAAGGGCAAGACTTGTAATGTAACACTTGTAATGGCAGCAGTCCTAGAACAACAGGGAGAGGGGGAAATGCACAGCTGCGTCTCATCACTACCAACACTGTTAAGTTCATGGTGCACACATAGAGGAGTTAAGATTGGAAACATAACAACACTCTTGTTGGAAGGTTGTAAGGCAAAACTACATTATACTTCAGAATTCAGAATGAAAACAAAAAGGAAACCCTCAAATAGAGAGATAAAGCAGTCTACTCTCTAAGACGGAGAGGCACAACTTACCTCACCTTACTGCAGGCTGGCTGTCCACACAATGAATGGTGTTGGATCTAAAGTGCATACTTCTCTACAGAGCCCCTCAGTGGGCAAGAAGTACAAGGAATACCCCAGAAGTTAAAGGGACAGTTTATAACATTAATATGGTTTTCAACACGCTGCAACCACTGCCATCAAAATTATTTGATTTACTTTAGAGGACAGCCACAGGGATTCATCCTTCCCACCTCTCCAAAGTAAAGAGGCTAGGAAGCAGACCAGCACCTCTGGAAAAGACTTGAAGGAAGAGGAAAAAACCCATTCCTGAACAGCATTGTATAAATACAGGGGGTTAAGGCTAGAGCAAAGAAGGAATATGAGCCCTACCCCCACACTCACAGGAAAGAAACCCAGGGCCCCTAAACATAGCAAAGTAAACAGTAGTTCTCTGAGTCTTTTTAAAGGCTAAGAGTTGCCATTTAATCACCCTGACCCTCACTTTCATGAATAGTCAGGGTCAGGTTCAAACCACACAAATTCATATTCAGACAGCTATATGTCACCTCTCTCAACTACTTTTGCCACAGCCACAAAATGGGATTCAGCTCTCTCTAGGGCTCTCTCTAGGGAGAACAGATTCAGCGATCTGTGTGAGAAGCAGGTGAGGAAAACATTGTGGTTTTGGTCATGAGACTGGAAAAGGGCTCAGCAAAGCAAATGAAAAAAATTATGTATCTGAGCACAGTTAAGTGACCTAATAGAAACAATACTTGTAATTCAGCCAGGGCTGCAAATATAATGCTGCTTGTTACTTTAGGGAATGGGCTTTTATTTGACTGTACAGTAAGTGGGATAGTTGCTGATTTAAAGGAAAAGGGAGCAGACTGAGTTGCCAACAGGCATCAGTCACAACACTGCAATCTCTTCCTGCCCTTGTGACTCTAGCACTCTTATTTTGTAGGCAGCACATGCACCTGGGTAGCCTTTCTGGACTCTACAGTCATGGCATGTTTGATGAGAGTAGGAATAGGCCACTCTGGGTGATGGTGGTAGATTTGCACAATGTCTGTCTAGTGCCATCCCTTTCGCCGAAGACTTTCCTGAGGTATCCTCTGTTTAACTCTTTGACTCCCACATCTGTTCCTGTTTTCTCATCTGTTGTCCCTGGAATTTAATTGAGTCTTGGGCTTAGTAGATCCTCCCCTTAGGCTAAGAGAGGGACATTTAGCCATTCCTGTCCATGTCCTTGAATCCAAACAGAATCACCCCTTGTCCTGGAAGTTAGCATTTGTGCAATGAAGTGACAGGTCATGTAGTTAAGTGCTTTTCCTGACATTCACGTCTGAAGAATGGTGGTCCGTCTGGCAGATGACAGCTGGACTGCTCATTGAGGAAGAAGGAAAGGGGGTTAAGTGCACTCTCTGTCTTTCACCCTTGTACTGAAGCTGGTATATTGTTCCAATATGTGCTTCCTTTCTGCTGTGATTTCTGATTTGCTTTGATTGAAGGAGTGGGTTTTACACTTAGCAGAGTGATTGTGCTCATTCTAATCTCCTCCGGAAGGGAGTTTTGCAGCCTGAGACCAGCCTTTGAGAAAGCTGTATCTCTCGCTTACACAGGTTTCACCCTCCAGGATGACAGTTTCACAGTGTCAGAGGAATGTAGCTGTCTAGATCATCATCATCAGAGGGAGACAGGTGGCCTCTTGGGTAACTTACTCCAATTCCATGGAGGGCTCTCTCTCACAGTGCCACAGCTATTCACCAAACGTGTCTTTCAGATGTCACAACAAATAGTAATGAGGGTGTAAATATGCCCTTGGTAAACTATTAAGTGCATGATGCATTACATCAGTGATATACATAACCCTTTAGTCTTTTAGGATCAAATGAAGTTGACTAGTTTAATAAAATCCCTTTGTGATGGCTTGCTTGTCTTATTCTTTGAAGACTACCATATGATATTAACAGATTATTTTTCTCTATTCTGTTTTGGTTCATTTAATTAGTTTGTGATTCTGGTATCACTTTATTCTCTGCAGTACTGTTCTCTAGCACTGATAAAGTCAAGACTTTTTTTCACTGATAATTACCTCTAAATTTCAGTAACTGAGTTGAGCTCCTATAATATTTCTGTAATTGGTCATAGTTTAACTGCATGTTTTTTCCCCATGAAAAACAACTATGATTTCACAATGCAGCTATCTTCTTTTTAAGAACTATAAGCAGGTTATTTTTTCCCCATTGCTTTAAATCCACTGCCAAATGCAATTAAATCCCACTGGTGGGAAAAGCCATCATGTTACTAGTTGAAATGTATATCAGCTTCATTACTACCTGTGGTTTCATTGCTAGACAAGAAAGTACATCTAATCCTATGGGGATCTGGTTAAATTCCTATCCAGCTGCCACCTCTAAAAATGTGAAAATACTTCTACTAGCAGTAGAATAGCATTAGAACAGCAGGCATTTCTTTTACTAAGTATTTCAGACATTACTGATTATACATGCCACATTTATAAATAGTTCATCAGTGTACGAAAAGTTTAATTCTGTTATTGCTCTCCTAGCTTTCCAAATGCGATTGGGCACTCTTTCCCCTTTAACTTCCTGAAGCAATGGGGAAAAGCTTCATCTTGGGTTTTGTGACACATCAGGCTGACTTTCTGACTCTGACAGCCGTTTTCTGGATTTCATAGATAGGTTTTGATCTACAATTTTCCTTTTAAGTATTCTTAGAGAATTGCAAAATAATTTTTAACTGGGTCCCATTTTGCTTGCATTCTTGATAGAGCCTGTAAAGAAAACGTTGGTACTCTAAGGCATTTTCCATATTTAAATTTCATAAGAGATAATCTATCCATTTCCTGGATCTCACACGTTTTGCATAGTTGACCCTTATGTCTGTTTATTAGAAATAGGTCACTGTGAATTAAAAAGAAATCTATCACAGTTCTGAGTAGAACCACTTCATTCTTCATTGCAGGGCCTTGGTTTATATAATTTTCACCAATTGGGCATACTTTGTGGAATTTCCCCCCTTCATTTCATGTGCCAACAGTTTTGGCCATTCCTTCATTAGCTTATTTTTTATTGTGTTTAAATTCTAGTCTGCTTAAGAAGGTAATGCGTTTCCTTCAGGTAAAAATATTTATCACCACTGATGAAGCGTACTAACCCCATACTGGCCAGGAAAATTAAGGTTAATGAGCTTCTGCAGGCTCAGTCAGCTTCATAATGCTACACATGCATCAGATGCCAGGCTTGGGAAGAGGGGGTAGAAAGGGATTCACAGAATTTGTTAGGGGGTTGACCAAGTAGAAGATTAGATTTCTAATGTTTGTTCTGAGAGAAGGAGAAGGGATTAGCAGTGATGCCCTGCCTGCCTGATGGAACTGAGTGGGCCTTCCTCAGGGAAGGTAGCCCTGATCTGAGATTTGTTTGATTTGTTACAGTGACTTATCTTTTGGTCTTGACTAAGCCTGTTGCAGGTGATGCACTCCTAAATGGAGGGCTAAAAACAATCTTAATCTCCTCCCACTTGACTGGGTAACCAGTGATAGTCTTTCCTGAGTCTAGAGGTGACCTGCTTGGTAGTCTCACCTACTTGCACTGCTACTTCATTCTATCACATTCTCATTAGGAATCTTAAAAAGTCTTAAGAAGATTTTTTTGCATCAGAAAGGTGAACAAAGTTATTAAAAGTACAATCTGCTTCATCAGCCCATGATGCATAATGCAGCAGGTCACTAATCTTTAGGATTGCAAAGATTTCTATAGCTCGAACTATAGGAATGTCTACTAGGAAATACTTACAGGTATAATATGTTCTGTACGGTAAGAACTTCATGGATTCCTCTGCCTTTGTGGGTTATGGGAGGCTTTGGTTGGTAGGCTATTTATTTGCTGTTGTGTTAGGCTTGTGTTGTAAATATTCTAGTTCTGCTGAAAAAGCTTATATTCCCTCCCCTCCCCTGCCATTACCATTGTTCTTTTGATTTTTTTGTTTGCTTGTTTTACCTTTGTTTGTTTTCCGACTTATTACTGTTGCTCCCATGCATAACCCAGTTAGGAGTACGATGTGGGAGAAGGAAGAGAATCATAGAAACTGGAAGGGACCATGAGATGTCATCAAGTCCAGTCCCCTGCACTCATGGCAGGACCAAGTATCCTCTTAAATCATCCCTGACAGGAGTTTGTCTAACCTGCTCTTTAAAAAATTCCAGTGATAAAGATTCTACAACCTCCCTGGGGATTTTATTCCTGTTCATGTGTTTCTGAGATAACCTAACAACACCTAGAGAAGTTCACCCCATCTTAGGGATAAATCCTGTGGTAGTTATACGAGACTGACCTGAAAGCTAACCTTTGCTATTATCTCTGATGACTCTTTGTTTGGTGGTTTGTGAAGGGCCTTTTATTTTTTAAATCAGTTAGTGTATTATTTTCCCACCTTATGCACTCACTTCTCCTGCTATTTTTATAAAATGCCTTGGTGAACTGTGTGTAAAGAGATTGTGAGAGTTGCCTCTACTCTAGCTTTCCATTTGAAAAATTGCATGTGGTGGAGGTTTTTGTTTGTGTTTTTTTAGGACTAGATGACTCTCTGATTCTAAGGGGGCAGAATCCATTTTAAAGCATTCTCCTTTTCAGTCTGCTGTGTTAAGATTCTAGTTTTGTTGTTGAGTGAACAGCAAAGGAGGACTTGATTTGGCTTGAAAGAAACATTCGATTTATTTCATAATAAGTTTGACATGTTAAGGACTGTCCCACAGCAGTAGATGAGGTGAAATGGAGGATTGTTTGAGTGTAAGCAGAAGATCAGTTTGCAGGCTTTATAGAAAAGTTAACATAGTAATCATTAACAGATGACAAAAACCATAGAAACAATATGTTGCCTGTATCTCACTTTTCTTGATTTCTTTTGATGTTAACGGCTTCCCTGATGCCTTTACACAGTTTACAGTCTTCAGTTAATTTTGTGAAGCCAAAAGGAAAACTTGCCCCATGTTCAGAATGGCCTCAGGAATTCATCTTTTCAGAAGGACTGTGCAGCAGGTGTACTTTTATTTCAGAAACAATGACATCTCAGGTTTTGGCAATAGAACAGATTAACACATTCTACAGCACAAGTACATGTTTAATGTACATTATTTACAATTTAGGATGAAGAAATGTCATGGGTCTTCCTGAGACTTTGCAGATCTCTCAAATTATTTTTTCAGTATGTATAGCTTGCAAATTTAGTTTTTGTAATTCATTCTTGTAATTTAATTCTATATTTTTTCTAGTGAGTCTTCAATAATTAAATGAAACTTTCTCTTTTCACAATGTCTTTGAAGTGCAATGCAAACTCAGTGTTCAAGTTGAACTTCTGAACCCATGATGTTTGAATGAATTTGGAATTGCAAAAATATTTTGCATTCCTTGTCACAAACCAGGCTTGCCTTTCTTCACTAGTCAGAGTTTAGTCTTATTGGTAAAACGTTTATGAAGTAAAATACTGCATAACATATCGTGTAAAGAAGCCTAATGTGTCTCCTTAGATTTCCAGAAGACATGAACAGTGGGTTACTCACCAGTAACCATCCTTCTTTGAGATGGGCTGCTCGGATCCATTCAGTAATAGGTGTCTCCGTGCCAGAGCTCTGGATTGGTCGGAAAAAAAAACTTGCCCTAGCCTGTCAGGAGAGGGTAGGCAGCCTCGGCCCCTTGCGCCACCCTGTGGCTATATATACGGCCGCCTCCCGACCCCTCCTCAGTTCCTTAGAGTCACTAACTCCAGATGCGGGGACAGAGTGGCAGGACCTGAATGGATCCGAGCAGCCCATCTCGAAGAAGGACGGTTACTGGTGAGTAACCCACTGTTCTTCTTTGAGGGCTGCTCAGATGCATTCAGTAATAGGTGACTACTAGCCCTGCTGATGGATGGCGGGTGGAGTTGGGTCTTCCGCCTTCAGCACAGGAACATGCCCCATATAGGACAAGCCCAGCAACAACATGCTAATCGGAGTCAAGAGGCGAAGAGGCCTTGACGTGGCCCAGAAGAATCAAGAACTGAGGGCCAATCCAGGACAGGGGCAGGACCGAACCCACGGAGACATATGAACATAAGCAGGCTGGATCAAGGACACCATAACCGGAATAAAGGATGTAACTTGAACATCGAGGGTTGCATTAGATGCTCCACATAGGTGGAAACGTGAAGTATGATGGACAGAATATAGTGTCTAGCAATGGGCTTTGCAGCGTGGTCTTCTGGGAGAACGCTGGATGCCAACAAGTGTGGGTTTAGCCATATTAGCCATGTCTCGCACAAGAACGAAGAAGGGTGAAGATTACTTCCTGAACTGATCACTCTAAGACTTTGCTGGACCACTGAGTTATGGACTGATCTGGTGACTACTGGGGACGCAGGAGCCATAGGAGAATAACCTTATCCCTTGATCAGGTTGTGACCAGACGCAGCCGAGTCTGGTTGAAGCGAGAGTGGGTGAGGATACAGGGTTGTAGGGTGGGGTTTGAGAATGACTGAGAAGACCCACCAGGCACTAAGCAGTCATATAGAGAGGCCAGCTGATCAGAACGGAGGGCCTACGGTATGCTAGCTATAAAAGGGTAGTGCAGAGTGCATGTTACCAGCCAAAACAGAACCAAGGGCCAGGTTCTCGCAGGAGGGAGGCTCCAGGGCATAAGAGCCACCAAAAGACAAGGTGGCCTGAGGCAGTGCTATTGAGTTAATCCTTATAAGTCTTGCGGTAGCAAGAGAACTCACGGGAAGGGCCCGCTTGGCCTATAATCTCGCAGGGTTTCGCATCGTGAGAACCCTCATGAGAACGTGAGAGAGGGAGAAGAAGGATTGGGAATAACACCAGCTATCATCTGGGGACCCCAACATGGACCAATAGGTTTCATAGAAGTACTGTGTAAGGTCACGGTCTCAAGCACCTATAGTATTTCCTGGAGGGATAACACCACCGCTCTGCCATGCCAGTGAGGGCACCAAGGAAAACTTCTTAATACATGGATATCCCTAGAACTCCGACACCGAGAAGGTTCCTTTCCCAACTAGGAAGTAAATTCACCACAGGGTGGCAACTGCAGTATTTCAAGGGTACTCTGGGGTTAGAGATCTGAACGCAGTATTTTCCCCCTGGCCGGAAGTCGAAGGCAAATTGGGGGAGTACGATCCCCAAACTCCTGGATATTGCAGAAAAGGGCTCTAGCTTGATTCCCTCTGTATTACACAAGTAGACGGGCAGTGTATGGAAAAAAATGGATCCTCAAGAGTCGAGGAGGAACAGCAGTACTATTGAGCGCCACCGACTCACGTGGGAGTAAACCCTGTGGTAGAGTCTGCAATCAAGCATAGTGGGAAGGCCCCAAGAAACCAGAGGGTGGAGGAGAGGGGTGGATGACGTGCCCTGCCAGGGTACGAGACCAAAAGGCAGAAAAACAGCTACACGCCCCTTGAGAAGGCCCCTTCTGTCTACACGTGGTCTCCTGCCCATTATAACGGCTGGTGATGCGGAGGAGGGTGCTGATGGGAGAAGGCCCGATAGGGTGACCCCTTGCTATTCCCTATTTAGAGATGCGACTAGGTGTCCTCTCCTAGGTTCCCTGTATGGGGTTCGAGGAAGATACACCCGGCCCATGCTTACGAATGAGGGTGTAAGGAGAGTTGAGTACCGCAATTGGGAGGCGGACTGAGGACGAGGGTTCCTAGGGTGGGAGCCCTGGTCATCACTTAGATCGCCACACAGTGAGGGTGTGGAGCCGTAGTTCCCATAAGGAAGGGGAATGGTTTGGGGTGGGCTGTTCACCTTGGCCCCCTTCAGAGGTTAGGATCCACCCTGGCTAAGTGGATGTGTCCTCTTCGGTGAGCAGGAGATATTCGTGTTGAATTGGGGTCAGGGTCGCAAAGGCTGGTGCACGTTGAGCCGACGATATGTGACCAGAGGTATCTCCCCTCCCCTTGACCCGGATTCAAGGAGGCATACCTGAGGGAGGCATCAGGGTCATAGGCACAGTTTTGTTTGCGGGTAGGCTTCAAATATGCGCATCTCGGAGCCTCTGCAGCGGGGCTGGGGCTACAACAAGACGCGCCTCTTGTCCCCAGCAATGGTGTTGGCGTGGGAGATGCGCAGTAGAGGGATGTCCAGGAAGGTGGAGGAGGGGAGAGGGAAAAGGGGTGGTTTTCCATGTGTCTTCGGAGGAGTCGCTGTTTAAGGGATGTGGGGGCAGACCACGGTACTCGGGTACTGTTAGTGCAGGCAGGGGCGTCATTATATTGTCGGGGCCATGTTGCCCCAGATCCGAGGTCTGCTAGTGCAGTAGCAAATGGGAAAAAGGGGGGAGTGGTTCCCACCAAATCCTGATTCCTTTCAAGGGGAAAGGGGGTGTGGCAACCGTCTGCGACGCTGATGCCCTGATGCCTCTATGCCTGAGATTTGCAGTGGAGTGGCGCCGAGTAGGGTGGGCCCCTTCCTGTGGGAGAAGGGGCAAAGACCCAGCCTTTGCAGCAGATAAAGCAGTGGAAGGGAACTCTGCTGTGGTCTCCTTCTGGAAGAAGATTGGGAATTCAGGGGGGAGGGGAAACTAAGTCGGGGGGGTGGATCCATGGGGAAGTAGGCCAAAGTACTTGGCCTCTCCCCAAGGATCTCAGGCGGTGCCTACCACCAAGAAGATTTCAGGGGGAAACAAAACGTCCCACTCGAAAGGCAGGTCGACGACCGCCTGCTGTGCATTAGGGGGTGCTCTAGCCTCCCTAAATCATGCCACCCTGTGGATGGTAACCGCGGAGGCCACAGTGCGAGCGGCTGTGTCTACTGCATCATGTGCTGAAAGGAGGAGATTTTGGGAGATTAGGTTGCCTTCCTCCAGAAAGGCATCATACTCCTCTCTAGCCTCAGGTGGGAGCAGGCTTCTAAATTTTCCGAGTGACTCCCACACATCCAGCGAGTACCTGCTGGTTATAGCCTGGCTGTTTGCCACTCATAGTTGGAAGGCTGATGAGGGGTAGATCTTACGGCCTAGCAGGTCCGGTTCCCTGGTTTCCCTGGAGGATGGAAGGGGGTCACTGGGGGGCTCCCCGGGGCCCATCACCATCTGGACCACATCCCTTGGGGGAACTGGGTGGCCAACAAGGGAGGGGTAGTCCGACTCAGACACCTGACACTTTACGCTCGCTGTATCCGAAACCAGGGGAATGGAACTTGGGCTGTGCCACCGGGAGCATGCGAGGTTCAATATGCTCAGGTGGGGTGGGAGTGCTAAGAGTGCCATTGAGGCAAAGACTGGCCCGAAAAGGGCATCGGGGGGGAGGCTCAAGGGCTGCACCTCCATGCCTAAATGGGCTGCAGCTCAGCGAAACAAATCAAAATGCACCAACAGGTTTCCCATGTGAGACCCCGGTGCTAGAGAGAGAGCGGTACTGGGAACTCGCTGTGGTGGGGAGGGAGTCCCTTGGGGGGACCATTCCTGTGACCTAAAACGGAAGGGTGATGGGGCCGATGTGCGGAGCCGAGACCGTTTGGAACCCCTGGAAGGTCCTTCCTCCAGGCTGGAAGCAGGGGAAGGGGACCGAGACTCCTGGGCCATTACCGGCGATGACGGAGTGGTACCAGTCCCCACTGGAGTGGACAACGGGGGGCAGTGTGGTGAGGGCAAATGCCCCAAGTGGACCCAGGCCTTTGATATGAAGGCTGGTTTGCCCCTTCTGGTTGGGAGTGGGGCAGGGGGTGTTGGGAGTAGCAGGAGGGCTCGTGCTGCCTCCACCGCTTCCGGGGTGGATGGGACGAGGAGTGACTCCATTTGGCTCAGTGGCAAGTCCTTGCCTGGGAAAGGAGGACTGCCTGGGCGGGAGAACTCACGTTCCTGTGGCACGGGGCTGTGGCGGGCCTGCGGTACCAAGGGTGAAATTGGCCAGTGCCGGGGTGAGCTTGGCACTGGCGAGGCTGGAGTGTATTGAGCCGTTGGTGCTGGAGATGCCTTGGCATCACTCCATATCGATCCTGGTACCATCAGTGCCGGGCTATCTGAGGGCGACCTTGAGTGGCGCCGAGGTGCCGGGGCGCCAGGTAGGCGCTGGGGTGCCGTCAGCACCAAGGTTGTGCAGTGGTGGTGGCGGCTACTGGTGATGTGGTGCAGCGTGTGCTCTGGTGCTGAGCGTGAACCCGAAGCCTTGGGTAAAGGGTGCTGGGCCTCCTCGGATGCTAGGGCACAGTGTCGCTGTTCCCTCTTCTTGATCATTCTGGGTTTAAAGGAGAGACAAATGGAACAAGCCAAGACCATGTGGTCTTTGCCCAGGCACCTAAGGCACTTCCCACGGGGATCGTCCGGGGGGAAGGCCTTGCCGCACTCAGCACAGGGTTTGAACCGTGGCATAGTCGACGAGATGTTTCTGGTCTGGTACTGGGAACTCTTGTAGTGGAATTAAATCCATGCGGAGATGCTGCCAACCGGATAGAAATCTGCAGAAAAGGACAGACTGCTTGCGGTTTGCAAGGAGCAGACGTTCCAATTCTGACGTGCAAGGCGGAAGAAATGAAACTGAGGAGGGGTCGGGAGGTGGCCTTATATATAGCCATGGGGTGGCGCAAGGGGCGGAGGCTGCCTACCCTCTCCTGAGAGGCTAGAACAAGTTTTTTTTTTTCTGACCAATCTGGCACTCCGGCATGGAGACACCTATTACTGAATGCATCTGAGCAACGCTGGAAGAAGAAGCTGTCCTTCCTCCCCTCCTCTAGTGTGAAATCAAGTTAATTATCATTGTTATAGATTCAATAGAAATCTACTAGTACAATTGCTGTCAGAGTTGACCAGTGTCACAAGAAATCCTAATCCTAATCATGGAGTATTTCTTCCCCTACAAATCAGGGAACATTTCTGCATCAGAATGACCCTCCTATTCACCTAGAATTCCATCTATCTGCTTAAGTTCCTGCTAAAGCAGGGCCATGCATGTCCACAAAATTAGAATAGGGAAGTGCTACATCACGAACAATAAACTTCAGAAGACAACCATATAATTTAGTTTTTTTATAGAGGAACTAAACTTTATGGAAAAGGAGAAAATAAGGGCTGCCTCATCTGACTCTTACTATATTTAGCCAAAAAGGAAGAGAGATGTAGATGAGGGTTAACTGATAGATAGTATAAGTGTTCCTTCTGAAATACAATATATTTGGGGAAGGACTTAAATTCATGAATGGTTAACCATTAAACCCTAAAATATCTGAATACTTCCAGCATTTAAGGGGTGCATTCTCTGGTGGCTGCTGTGAAAGAAGGGACATAAGCACTCCACTTCCAATACTATGCCTTGGGACTAAAGAAATAAGAGCTTTGTGAATATTTAAAATACACATCTTTTGCTTCTTTTCTTCCTAGCTGCTTCCCTCTTTCAACAGCTCTCAAATACCACAACTGTTCCTCTCCACAAACACAGGAAAATGGGTATTTCCCTCAACATATTTCTTTCAAAAAGGACAGTTTGGATCTGTGAAGTTTTCCTTATGAATGTTTATTCCCTGGCTCAGTAGCCTCTGCCCTGCTGGGTATGTTAACTAAGGATTACCTGCACTGCTTGATTGAGGAGAAAGTGCTCCACTTAAACAGCCTGACACCCAGGAGAACGAGCAGTCACTCTGCCAAAAGCAGTGGTAACATCAGGTGATCAACTAGGCTCTAAAGAGCTATACAATTTACATCAATAGGCATACACAGAGTAATCAACCCTGAGTACAGGAGAAGGGTGGAGGGGTTTATCTTCTGACATATTTGCCACTGGAGAGCTGCATGTAGGATAAGAGTGAGATGGTCGGGGGAGTGAGGGATATTTCCCCTGGGAAAATCACCCAATAGATGGGCTGTGGGGCTTTCCACAGAGAAGAGCGGAGCTGTGTTGTAACTGGTAGGGCTGATGTGGCTGTCCTGGAAGAAGAAGACTGATGAGGAGCTTGCACATGGCAGAAGACACTGGAGTGTGGTATCGAAGGATGGCCAGCAGTAAGGGGAGGTGAGGGGGATGTACGGGGGCAAAGAGGTTCGGATGTGCTGGCTGGAAAAGGCAGAATTTTAAAGACTGTCTACAACCTGCGTGTGGGGAGACTCTGCAGAAAACTCAGTTAACTGTGTTTGATAATAAACCATCCTGACTCACTGGAAAATAAGCTTCTCTTATGATGGCTGCTGAATAGATGGCGCCAGAGAATGATGTTAAAAAAAAAAAAAAGCTTGTTTGCTCTGCCCCCAAAATTCCTCCAATGAAATATGGCTTGAATTTACCAGTGTGTCTAAATTTTGTTATGAAATACTTCTAAGGTTAATTCAATTGGCTAACAGATTATTTAAAAAAAAATATTTGAGGTACTAGCAAATTGAAGCCAGATTTCATTGAACTGATTTTTGAGATAAAGCAAAGAGACAATGTGTTAAAAAGATCAGTTGTTATACCGTGGAGTATGCAATGGCCTGTCTGCTGGAAGGTACCCAGTTGTGTATGTCCATGTACAATGAATGAGAGCTCTGAAGGGCAAAAACTGAATTCATTAGAGTCTGCTGGAATAGCTGTCATTATCAAGTCCCATTTCTAACTCCAAGCTACTACCAATGCTCAAGTCTTATGCTGATAATGCATGCAACACTAGTGAAAATGTTAATTTTAAATTAAGTTTTTTGCCTTTAGCAAAAGCTTTCTTTTTTGAAAGGAATAGAATCTAGAAATGCAAAGTCGTGAAATGGAATTCTGTGGTGAGAAATGGCAATTGTGTACATTGTGCTGAGTGGAAAAAAGAATTTTTATTAAATCAAGAAGGCATGTAAATGGAAAAAGCAATAAATAACTGAAAATATTTAATTTTGCTTTTAGAGTAGCTAGCCAGCCATGGAAAAGAGCATCTGATGTTGGCTCTTCACAACACCAATAGCAGTCCTTAAGGATGGAGATGTGGTGCTTTCCAAACTGGCCATGGATTAACAATTCCGTGGCACTTCCAAGGTGAAATATTTGAAGGTCTGGTTCAGATGCTGCAAAAATTGAGCTGCTGATCCAGAGACATAGGGACCATAAATTTTGTTATTTGGAGAACAGGTTTTCTTGGGAGATTCCCAGTATTTCTTCTGCTGAGCCCCAAAAGGGAACAAAACCAGCCATTGCTTTGGTAACTTTCCATTTCCTCTTCTGTTGTTTTTTGGGAGGTTTATGTGGAGATGCATGTGCTACAGAAAACACTTTTAAAAACCAAATACTGTAACTAGTGTTTTACAAATATTAAGAAAAGATCCATTCTAATCAAGTTCTAGTTGGAGGCTTGGGTCAGTACTTATTCTGTAAAGACCAGTTCATCAATTTTCCTAACACAATGAAGCACTGATTGAAATGGATAGAAAGAATAATCTTGGATCAGAGAGAATGGTTCTGGAAAACCGGTGTGGGCGCTCATTCGCAGTAGAATGATCTGCCTTTTTTATGGTCCGACAGGTTTCAGTTCAGTTTATTTTTTAACAGCTTTGCTTTCCTTGTGCAACAACAGATTCCCTGTTTTGTTTTCATCAGTCTCTGACAACAGATAAGTTTGTGTTAGGGTCACTAGATAAATGTTTCCAATCCCCTGCTGATGCTAGGAAATAAAAGCTACTTCCACAAATCTGATCTTTTATTGAAGCCAGTCTTCTAGGGCTGATGCCCTAGGAAGAAAATGTTTTCAAACTTTTCTTTGGTGGTCTTGGTCATTATCCCTTTGAACTAAAAATGTAAGGAAATTGTCCTAAATAAGTAATTTTTTTTCAAGTAAACTGGTTTGCTGTATGCAACCCTTGGCAGATGCTGTTGGGTTTTCTTCTTGCCTTGTGGTGGATGATGTTTGGTTGTGTTGCTTTGCAGATATTCCACTACATGCTACCATTTATATTATTGACTATAAATTATTCAGCCTGGTGACTCTTAAGCTATGTTCACACAGGGAGGGCTTGTTTCGAAACAAGACGTTTCGAAACAAGCTGTTTCGAAATAACTCTTTATTTCGAAACACCTTATTTCGAAAGACAAAAACAGTGTCCTCGAAATAAGGGAGTGAAATAGCAGGTCCACAGTGTGGACATGTTATTTCGCTTGGGTGGAGGGGATTGCAGGCACCCGCAGGGTGCACCGCGGAGGGGCGCTGCACCCCACGGGTGCCTGCAGAGGGCTGCAGGCACCCGCCAGGTGAGTCACAGTGGGGTGCCTCACCCCGGGGGCTTTAAAGCCCGGGCTGCCCCCAAACCTGGTGGCGGGGTCCCAGGTGCCTGGCTGGAGCCCACTGCTGCAGGGGCCAGAGTGAGCGCTGGCCCCGGGATTCCCCGGCGCAGCCGCTCCTGCCGGGAGTAGGGGCACCAGGGATTCTGGGGGGAGCCGGCGCTCACTTCGGCCCCTGCAGCAGCGGGCTCCAGCCATGCGCCCGGGACCCTGCCGCCAGGTTTGGAGGCAGCCCAGGCTTTAAAGCCCCTGGAGTGAGGTGCCCCACTGCGCCTCACCTGGCGGGTGCAGCGCAGCCAGGCGCTGAACCCCATGGGTGTCTGCTGTCCCCTGCATCGCCCCTCTGTGCTGCACCCTGCGGGTGCCTGCAGTCCCCTCTGCCGACCAGCAGACATCCGTCAGCACCCTGCCCAGAGTGCTGAGGTTTCCCTGGCCAGGGTGCTGAGGGGGCAGCCCTTCCCCCCAGGGTGCTTAGCAGCCTGGGAGGGATGTCAAATGTTGTTTCGGAACACTTTGTTCCGAAACAACATGTCCGCACAGGGCTGTTTCGAAACAGCCCTGTTTTGAAACCAGGTGAGGTTTTAGCCGTTCCAAAAGAACGGTGGCCATTTTGAAACAAGCGGTTTGCTTGTTCAAAATGGCCATGCATCATGTGGCCATGGCAGTTCTTATTTCGAAACAACCTTTGTTGTTTCGAAATAAGAAGTGTGTGTGAATATACCCTTACTTTTGGGGTTGCAGATGACTGAGGAAAGGGTGGAAGGGGGAAAGGGCAGCCAAATCATGTCCACTGTAACTAAAATGAAGTTAATCAATCTACAGTGGGAATGATTTTCTCTCTCAGACTCTTTTATTGGTGAGGAGGGACAAGATACTCCAGCTGATCCAGAATAAATGATGAGAATCCTGTGGGACCTTAAAGACCTAACAAATTTCTTTGGGCACAAGCTTTTGTGGGCTGCAACCCACTTCTTCTGGTGTTCCAGAATAAGTAGATCCTAATATAAAGATGGAAGAAACAAGCCATGTTGGAGTAACTGTCTTTTCTTCCGTGTTAGTCTAAGAAAAAGAGATCTGAGAGAGAGAAAGCTGGCAAATGATATACTGTATTCACATACAATTTTTCAAAGCACTGAATTAAAAAATTGCTGTGGCTGATGCTATGAACATTGGGCGTGCATATATGGCTATGTGAAGCGTCTAAAAAATTGATTAGACAAAATCATCATTGAACTGCATCCTGAAACAGGTTGAAAATGCAGCTGTAAGAGGAATGGTTTTTGAAGTGCGTTAAGCATAAATATGTTCTTAAGGTCCTTTATAAAGGGGGCGTGTGTGTTTTGACAGAGTAAGAACAAAAACATTCAAAAGATAAAGGTCACAGAAGAAGTTTGTCATCTTATCAAACTATTGTAAGGTAGGAGTGCAGCAGGAAAGGCCACTTCCCGCACTCTTATGAGAGACTATTCTTTGAGGTTTGCAAAACAAAGTAGGAAATATTCTGATTTCTGCAAAGGAGGCTCAACACACTTCATAGAATCATAGAATCCTAGGGTTGGAAGGGACCTCATAGGTCATCTAGTCCAACTCCCTGCCAGAGGCAGGACCACTCACACTAAACCATCCCAGTCATGGTTTTATCCAGCCGGGCCTTAAACACCTCCAAAGATGGTGACTCCACCACCTCCCTAGGCAGCTGATTCCAATGTTTCACCACTCGCCTAGTAAAAAAGTTTTTTCTAATATCCAGCCTCAACCTCCCTAAACGCAACTTGAGACCATTGCTCCTCGTCCTGTCCTCCTTTACTACCGAGAATAGTCGAGCTCCATCTTCCTTGGAGCACCCCTTCAAGTAGTTGAAGGTTGCTATCAAATCCCCCCTCGATCTTCTCTTCTGCAGACTAAATAAGCCTAATGCTTTCAGTCTTTCCTCATAGGGCTTGTGCTCCAGCCCTTTAATCATTTTGGCTGCCCTCCTCTGAACTCTCTCCAGTAGGTCCCTGTCCTTTTTGTAGTGGGGAGCCCAGAACTGAACACAGTATTCCAGATGTGGCCTCACCAGTGCAGAATAGAGGGGAATGATCACATCCCTTGATCTGCTGGTAATACTTCTTTTGAAGCAGCCCAGTATGCCATTGGCCTTTTTGGCAGTAAGAGCACACTGCTGACTCATATCTAGCTTCCCATCCACCATGACCCCCAGGTCCTTTTCTACACTGCTGCTACTCAGCTGAATGTTTCCCAGCCTGTAGCAGTGCATGGAGTTTTTTCGTCCCACATGCAGGACTTTACACTTGTCCTTATTGAACTTCATAAGATTTTTATTGGCCCACTGTTCCAATTTATCTAGGTCTTCCTGAATCCTGTCCTGTTGTTCAGAACTATTATTGGTTCACTAAAATCTGCAAAGGTTATGGTTATATGGTCAAAATGACAAAGCTGGGAATAGAATAGTCACAGCTTAATTAAATCTCATTACAAAATCTAATGCAATTATTCAATAAACTGAAAAATAACTATGCAGTTCCTCTTGCCCCCCTCCATTTTATTAATGACACGGAGAGGCAACATTAATTTCGAAATCCTTTTTTTCTTTTAAATTCAAGATATAAATATAACTAGATAAATGCATGCTGAATAAGCTGCTTTAAAACGTGGGAACTGCTTGTATTTATATTTGTCACAGGTGAAATTGTTTAAAATATTTAATTCAACTAGTCCTAGAGAAGGTTGAGAAGTGACTTGATCACTGGGCCCAGGTATTTTTACAGAAATCTGATAGTGTGGGGCCTTGTTAATCTTGCTGACAAAGACATAACAAGACTCAACAACTGGAAGTTGAAGACAGACAAATTCATTCATCTGGCAATAAGATGGCTTGCAGGTAGGCAGCCCAGTTTAATGATGAAAGACTTCATCAGAGAGGGGGTGGACTTGCCACCACTTGGAAGCTTTAAACTGAGATTAGCAATCTGTCTAAAACATGTATCTTCTCCCATTTTATGGGAAAATTTCCAGAGGGTTAGTCATGTTAGCCTGTGTACAGCAAAAACAAAGAGAGTCCCATGGCACCTTAAAGACTACCTTAAAGATGAAGTGGGATTGGAGCCCACAAAGGCTTGTGCTCAAAGACATCTGTTAGTCTTTAAGGTACCACAGGATTCTCATCGTTTTTGCATGTATGAGAGAAAGAATATTTCCTGTGTATGGGGCAGAATAGGGCTGACAGTATGATGATCTCTTCTAGCCTTGGAGTCTGTGAATCTGTTACTTGCCCTATTCATCTCAGCCCTTCATGAGCTGCAGTAACACAAGAAAGTTCTTCAACCTGCTTCAGTCTGCAAGGGCAAGGGAATATTTCCCTCCTTCAAAGCACAACTCACCAGATATGTAGTGGATTATAAAATTTTTGTGTGTCCTGAAGCATCAAGGGTAGCTCACAAATAGAGACAGGATAGAGAATGGCTTGGACCAATAATCTCCAATGTTAGAATCGTGTCTTTCAGAGGCTTGTGTGCTGTGGTTTGCTCACGTGCTCAGGGTCAGACTGATGCCCAGAGTTAAGAATGGGAAGGATATTTTCCTCAGGTCTGATAGGCAGGGATCATGGGAGGTTTTGCTCCCTTCCTCTTCAGTATGCATCACCTGCTAGGATCATCAGGGCATATCTTATTTAATCAGCTCCCTGACATTGCAAGTGCGTTGGCCACTGGGAATGCTTGTTTTTCCTATTCTCTGCTTGTAGCATACAACAGTTTAGCCTCCTGAGCACTGAAACTCTGCAGTTTTAACCCATGTTGTTGGGCTCAATGCAGGGGTAGCTAAGTGAAATGTAATGGTATGAGATTATATACAGGAGGTTAAAGTAAATGATCTAATGGTCCCTTCTAGTCTTAAAGTCTATGAGATAGCAAATATGGTCTTCAATCTAGAACAACTCTTTTCCTTTTTTGTGAAGAGGTGAGAATCATTTTAACAGCTGTATTAGTTGAAGATCAATAAGTAAATACTATTACAGTGTTTCTCAAACATTTTGATACCCGTGATTGACTTGCTGCTTTCCTAAACTGTGTCAGAGAGATCTCCCTGACCAGCACTGGTCCATCAACCATCAATCAGTAGATACTTTTAAAGTGTGTCTCAAATGTTTTGATAGTTGTGACTGACTTGCTGCTTTCCTAAACTGTGTCAGAGAGATCTTCATGACCAGCACTGGTCCATGAACTGATCACTGAGAAACACTGGGCTCTGTTGGGCAAGAAAGGGAGAGGAAGGAAGGAGGCTGAACAAAAGGAAAAGGAAGCTGAACTAAGCTTCCTCAATTTCCATCTACTTCAACTGCAGCTATGGGTCTGTATGGCAGCTTTAACTTACTAAGTGGGCACAAAGTTATGGTCCCTCCATTTGTATCCCATATTCACAACACCATGCTTCTGCTAGTAACCTTAAATTGCATGGAACCATATGTGTGGATGCTTTCTCACTTATGCACTCACTCCAGGTACATTGCTTTTGGTATCATTAATAATCATTAAAGGGAAGGAAGAGTGCATGAATTTATTCAGTTTACCGAAAAATGTTTGGAAGTTTGTATAGTCCGACTTTAATTGCTAAATTTTATTTTTGGATGTTTTCATTATGCAAGAGACTTGCTTGTTTGAAAGAAACTTGGAACCTACATTTGAACTATTTTTCTGAACCATGGATCACTGGACTCTGAAACTCCTGTTGTGACTACGTTTACTAAAAATACTGTTGCAAGTCAGATTAATAAAATCACCAAAGATCTATAGACAATTTGATCACAACTGTTATTGGAATTATCTTCTAGAACTAAAAGACTCCCTTCATTTACATACTGCCCATTGAAAATATTTCATTTTTATGACCGTGAAAGTTGAAAGAATATGAACTGTAGTCCAACAGGAAGGAATCATACCTATGTGAAATCCTCTAATAAATTCTTGGACAAAAATACCAAAATGCATGATACAACTGCAAATTTAAGATCAATACACATTCTTGTGTGTTGCCATTGACTATTTTACATAAATTAGATGGTCTATCTCTTTCTTTTTCTATTTTTAAAAGTAAACTTAAAATGAAGGGCCTAATTCAGAAACTGGTGAAGTATTGTGATCTATTCTTTGTAATTGTTTAACTGAATAAATGATTTTTTCCATTGGTCATATTCTCATTTGGAATACAAAGATTTGAGGATTTCATATAGGTATGTTAGATGCATCAATAGAAAAAAGTACAGATTAACTCATCATATCACAGAAGACAGAACTATGTATATATTTTCCATACATTTCAAAGAAGGAAAGCAAAAAATGGAGATTCAATTCCAATTAGCATAATTAGTATTAGCATTAGTTCAATTCTGAAGACGAACAGCTATTGTGAGAGGGTGAGAATTCTAGAGGAGCTGCTCGTGTCTTGGAGGGCTGTAATAAAACAAAAATGTGATTAGTACTGCCAGAACTTTGAAATCAAAGTACAATTTTGGAGAAACATAAATAATCAAGCAAGTTAAATTATAAATGGGGATCATCTAGCTTAAAGGAAATCATGAAGGTAAGAAATAAATAATCTGCTTTGAAGTACTGTGTGATATGGCGTCTGTGAACTTTAAGAACCAGCAAATCATACTTGATCTGGAATCAAGAATAAAAGACTACAAATTACATTCTCAGTTTTGTCTTGAGGAGGATGAATTTGAACTCAATGCCAAATATCATAGCTATTTCTTTTTCTGCAGAAATTAATACATCTAAGGCCTGATCCATTGCCCATTGAAGCCAATGGAAAGATTCCTACTGACTTCAAGGGGCTCTTCATGAATGCTTTGATAAATTTGGCTTAATTTCAGTTGCCCCCACTTAAACAAGTTTGTATTTGGCCCTCTTTGTGAGTGCAGGTGAAGGATGAATGTTCTCAATGATTATTGAGAAGAATCCAAGAAAGTCAGCTAGAGAAACAAGGCTTTTGAGGTTGCTATGAGACACAAATACCAAATGAAAGGAAAACTGTAAATTGTTTTTCAAGCACTTACTGGGGAAAAACAAAACAAAACAAACAAAAAAAAAACAATGCATGTTCCACGGGCTTAAATGTTGTTGATAGGAATTCCTTGTAACTTGCACCTTGGGGGACCAAAGCCGTGATCTGGTTTTGCAGAGAGAATTGTACGGTATTTATTCAGCTTGTGATAGTAGCAAATTACTGATACTGCAAATGGAAAAAAGATGTAAATTGTGCAGCAAGAAGAGGGTGCCCCTTCCAGAATATTAACGCATGCAAACTCTTAGCCTAAACACTCACCCATCTTAATGCCAGATGTGCCCTGGCACTCTCTGCTGAATCTTGATGAATAACATAGAACCAGATTCCAAAGGGGCAGCCGTGTTAGTCTAGTAAGGCAAAAAAAAGTAAGGAGTCCTGTGGAACTTAAAGACTAACAGATTTATTTATTGCATGATTTTTCGTGGGAGAAAAATCATACTTCGTCAGATGTTTTGAAGAGGGGGAACTTACATAATGGGATGAAAATAAATGCAGGGAAGTGTAAGATATGGGATCAGGTCATACTGCAACAGCAAATCAGAGCATTTATAAAGATTCAAACTCTGGGAAACAGCACATAGAGGGAGGGTGAAGTCAAATTACCTCTTACAGTGGAAAAAGAATCCACAGTCATGATTCAGCCCTGCTTTCACACAATCTAATCTGCATATTAGTTCAATTTCAGCTGTTTCTCTTTGAAGTCTTGATCTCCCATTGATTTTTCTTGAGGACCATCATTAACAAATCATCAATGGAGTGATTAGGAAGCTGGAAGTGCTCAGCAACTGTTGTGGGTTCTTTTTGTGTGTTGCGATTTCTGGTGTCAGTTTTGTGCCCATTTATTCTTCTGTGTAGAGACTGTCCTGTTTGTCCAATGTATAAGGTGTGGGGCATTTCCGGCACATGATGGCATAAGTCACATTGGTGGATGAGTAGGTGAATGACCCTCTGATGGAGTAACTGGCCTGTTTAGGTCCAATGATGGTGTCTTTTGGGCAGATATGTGGACAAAGTTGGCAGCGTAGTTTGTTGCAGGGGATATGTGCCCACTTTAATGTTTCTGTTGTTAGGTCTGTAGTTGCTGGTGAGTATCTGTTTAAGGTTTGGAAGCTGTCTGTAGGTGAGGAGAGGTCTGTCTTCCAAGGCTTGAGTGAGTGAGAGATCATCTTTTAAAATAAGCTGTGGGTCCTTAATGATCAGTTGTAGAGGTCTGACTTGAGGGTTGTATGTGGTCACTAGTGGCGTTCTATTGTTTTCTTTTTTTGGACCTTTCCTGTAGTAGTTGACTGTGGGGTACTCGTCTGGCTCTGTTAGTCTTTTTCTTTACTTCCACAGGTGGGTACTGTAGTTTTAAGAAAGCTTGACAGAGATCCTGAAGATGTCTGTCTCTGTCTGAGGGATCAGAGCAAATGCAGTTATATCTTAGGGCTTAGCTATAGACAATAGATCATGTGGTGTGTTTAGGATGGAAGCTCAAGGGATGTAGAAAACTATACTGAGCAGTAGCTTTTTGGTATAGCATGATGTTGATGTGTCCATCCCTAAATTGTACTGCAGTGTCCAGAAAGTGGATCTCCTGTGTGGAGTGTTCCAGGCTAAGTTTGACTGTGGAGTGGAAATTGTTGAAATCTCTGTTGAAATCTTCAAGAGCATCCCTGCTATGGGGTCCAGATGATGAAGATGTCATCAATGTAGCATAAGTAGAGGAGAGGTGCTTTGGGATGAGACTTGAGGAAATGTTGTTCTAAGTTGCCCATAAAAAGGTTGGCATATTGTGGAGCCATGTGGATACCCATAGCAGTGCCACCGACTTGGAGGTATAAATTATCCTCAAGTCTGAAATGGTTGTGGGTGACCACAAAATTCAGTCACAGGCTGTGCAGTGGCATCATCTGGGATGGTTCTTCTAATAGCTTGTAATCCATCCTTGTGTAGGATGTTGGTGTAAAGAGCTTCTACATCCACAGTGGCCAGGATGGTATTTTCAGGAAGCTTGCCGATGGATTGGATTTTCCTCAGGAAATCCGTGGTATCTCAAAGATAGCTAGGGATGTTGATAACATAGGGTCTGAGGAGGGAGTCCACATAGCCAGATAAACCTTCTGTAAGGGTGCCAATGACTGACATGAGGGGGCATCCAGGGGTTTCCTTTTTTATGGATTTTAGGTAGTAGATAGAACATTCTTGGCCAGAGTTCTGGTGGTGTATCTGTCTTTATTTGTTCCTGTGCTGCCTTAGGTAGTTCCTTGAGTAGGTATTATAATTCCTTATGGTATTCTTCAGTGGGGTCAGAGAAAATTGGTTTGTAGAATGTTGTGTTGGAGAATTGTTATAAGCCTCCTGGTCATAATCCATGATGACAACTGCACATCCTTTGTCAGCCTCCTTAATAATAATGTCAGAATTGTTTCTGAGGCTGTGGATGGCATTGCGTTCTGCATGGCTGAGATTATGATGTAAGGGAGGTTGTCTGTCCATGATTTCAGCCTTTGTATGGTGGTGGAAACAATCAATGTAGAAGTCTAGCCTATTGTTCCAACCTTCTGGAGGAGTCCATGAAGAATATTTCTTCTTGTGGTGTTTGGAGGAAGGTACCCGTGCATCACAGCCTTGATCATTGGTGTTATGGAAAAATTCTTTGACTCTTAGATGGCGAAAGTAGTCCTCCAGGTCACTGCAGAATTTTATCTTTTGTGTAGCGATTGTGGAACAGAAGGGAAGTCCCCAAGATAGTACAGTTTCCTCTGCTGGAGTAAGTGTGTAGCTCGAAAGATTAACAGTGGTGTTGGCTGGATTGAAGGTGCCACTCTTGTTGTCCTTAGTGGTGTATAGTAGGTTTGACAGTTTTGTGTCTTTTTTCTTCTGTAGGAAAGTAAAGTGCGTGTTGTAGATGGTTTTTCCCTTTTTTTTTTGTGAAGTCCAGCCATGCAGAAGAATGTGCTGTAGGTTGGATTTGTATGAAAGAATCCAGTGTTGAGATTTCATTTTTAATTTTCTTCTGTTTGCTGTATAGGATGCTGATCAGGTGGTTTCTAAGTATGTAGCATAATCTCTCACTGTAGTCTGTGTAATATGTTGATTGTAAAGGATTTTTTACCCTCAGTGCATTAGGTATAATGTCCAGTTGTTTGCATTTGGAAAGGAAGATATCTGAATCTGAGTGAGTTGTTTCATGAAATTGATGGATTTCCACTTGTTTGCAGTCTTCTGCACTGTGGGTGGGGGTGAGTGCAGAAAGCAAGTATCTGTTGATGGGGCAGAGGTCACTTGGGGAAATGAAGCCGGGGCTCCTAGGTAGCACTGGAGGTTGATCTATCATCCCTACATGGTCATGGAGGGGTGGGCTAATTGAGGGTCATGGAAAAGAAGAGGCGAACAGCCAAAAGGTAGCAGAGCTGCCAGTACGGCATGTGTGCATTATGAATCCCCGGAGGAATTCTATCTCTGAGTTCTGTTCAGGCCAATGCCTTTGAAGCACAATTTAGCTCATGATCTTTCATGTAGTTTTCATCATTAAAAGATAAGGCCATGGGCATGAAAAGTGAAAATGTAAACAATACCAATTTTGGTATATGAAGTGACTAGTCATCTGCTGCAGATGAAGAGTGAATCTGCCATCTTGCTGTCACGATTGCTTTCAATAATTGTTGCTGCAGTAAGGAAATAATTCAGCTAAAAACTGGAATACAAGGATTTGTAAGCTGCGTTGTGGAGTATAAACATACTATGAGGCTGAATATTGTTGATTTATTAAAGAATTCTTGAGCTAAATCCATAATACAGAAGATACTATGCTGATCACTTGAACTGTATCTAATTATCTGTGCAGAAACATCAGTTTGCACGGCTTTGCATTGTTTGTTTATAAGGCTGAGAATATGAGAATAAACAAGAACAAAGAAATATTGTAACATCATTACATTACAGTGGGCTGTGATCTTCCAAATGCTTATGTCCATGCTTAACTTTAAGCAGATGAGTAGTTCAATTGACTTTTTAGCAGAACGACTCACACACTGAGAGACAAGTATATGCATAAAAGTTTGTTTGCAGTATCAGTGGTCTCTCTGCCCTACCAGAGTGAACTTTCTGAAGAGTGTGTTTTCTTATTTGAGTGAGTGTATTGTTGCCGTGCAAATAATTATAAAATTTCAATGTTTGGGATCAATACCATTGTTGGAAAACAATTATTAATAAGGCATTCTTGACTAGTATTTTGCTTGGCCACCAATTTTAACAATTTAAATATGTTTAACTAATTTTAAATATAATGTGAATGTTTTGTGTCTGAAAGTTGCCAAACTTATAAGTTGAAGTTCTTATTATCCACAGAATGAGCTAGTAGTCAAAGGTGTGCACATACAGGAAAGGAAGGAAACAGTGTGTTACTGGAAGAATTTTCCATGGATTGATCATTCAGATGAGATCCCAACGGGTACAGACATTACTGGTCTCTGGGAACAGAGAGAAATGTATCTTGACCTTGATTTCTGAATTCTCCTGAGGATCTGGCTTTTGAAACCTAATATTTCCATTTTGGGTATGACTATACAACAGTGTAGGCCCAGACTTGATCCTGGGTTCAAACCTAACCAATCTGATACCAGTTGTTAACCTAGGCTTTAAAGCTGTAGTTCTGAGGACACTTCAGGACTGAAGTATCCTGGAACTGGGTTAAGCTGGAACCTAGGCTCTGAGCCCTATTGCTTTCCTGAATGCTTGATGTGGGTTGCATATATCCTCCAAATGTATCCCAGAGTTCCTTGGGGCAATTTCCTTAAACATGTCTGTGCAGACAATTTGTGGTGCCATCTATAGCACTCTGTTGAAAATGGAAGCCACCGCTCCCTTTGCAAACAGCCTCAGATCAGCATGAATCCATTGCTAGCAAGAATCCTCTTTGAGAGCCTGCAGGCTTTTCAGTGGAGAATGATCTGAAGAAGCTTTTTGCAAAGTGCTGCATCCTGGACACAAGTGCATCAAAATCTGGTTGTGCTCACTGCATGGGTGACACTGTATGTGGAGCACCAGAGAGGACCAGGGGACCAGAGAGAAGAGCAGGGAGTAAGTGACAGGGGAGTTGGCAGAGCTCCTGGCTCAGCAAGGCTGGGGAGAGATGACCCCCCAACACTCAGTGGGGCAGCTGCTTGATCCTGGTTCACTCTCTGGCCTGGGGATCAATTTGCTGTATGCACGCCACTAGTATACAGTGTCAGGATGGGGGGTGGGAGCCATCTCCCAAACCTCCCTTCAGACTCCTGCACCACTGGCTCCAGATCCTCCTCACAGCTGTACAGAGCTTGTCCAGAGCAGTGAGCAAAGCTGACAGCTGGGAGGTGGCTCCTGGCTGCCAGGATGGTGGGGGTCATCCCGCTTCTGGCTGTGCTGAGCTAGGAGATGTGCTGTTCCCCCTCACTTTAGGGCAGCTGCTTGGTCCTGCACCACTTTCTGCCCCATGTTCCCAGGCTCCCCCTGCCCACAGTGGGGCTGCATGTGCAGGGGCACCCAGCTAGCATGCACCAGTAGGACAGTGAGTGGGACCCAAACCCAAACCTCACTCCCAGCACTCTGGGGATCCTCTTATCTCTACCTCCTGGAGGGGTGGTAACAGGGGCAGGAAAAAGGGATACCGGAGGTGGAGGAGCTAGAGCACACTGCACCCCAAGCCCCAGGGAAGCACTTCATTGCTCCTCAGCTGGCAGTAACCAGACATTGGGGGAGAGAGGAGTTGTTGTATTTTCCTCCAAAATCTGCATATTTTTGTCAGACTTCAAAAAAGATACAAATAAATAGCAATAAAAGTCAAACAAATGAGAACACCTTGGGTGTGTTCACACAGCAGTCTTATTTTGAAACAACAGAGACTGTTTCGAAATAAGAAAGGCCATGTTCACATGACGCACCATTGTTTCGAAACAACGGGTCCCGTTGTTTTGAAACAGCGCTGTTGTTTTGAAACAACTTAAACCCCATGTGGGGACGAAACAACATTGTTTCAAAACAATTGTTTCGAAACAATGCCGTCTGAACATGTTGTTTCAAAACAAAAGTGACTCGTTTCGAAATAACTGTTGTCTGAACTTGCTATTTCACTTTGAGCTTTTTTCCTTAATTTGAATTAACAGACTGTTAATTCGAATTAACTTATTTCGAAATATGGCATTATTTCAATACAACCTGTATCGAAACAACTTGTATCGAAATAACCCCCTGTGTGTGAGCATAGCCCTTGATTGAGCAGCCCATGTGCAATTCTTAGTTTTAAATAGTTTGATAGACCTGGAGCCTGATTCCCTGAGGACAGTTGCACAGGGGCATTTTGCTGCCAAAAGGACTCAGTCGAGTGCTAGAAAGCCCAGTTCTCTGATTTGATGGTAGTTCATTATAAAAGCTTTGTTACTGCAATCATTCTACTGGGGCAGCTACTAAAGGAGTTAATTATGCAGTTTATGTACTTATGCTCTTTTTGTGCACCTAAGTCCTATCAAAAGCGCCTGTAGCCTGAGATTTTTGCCATCTCTTTAGTATCAGAGCAAATCTTGATTGGCTAAAGACACACATGAGTAAAAAAAATAGTGTAAGGCAATCTAGTAGAAATTTGTGTTAAAATAAAATTAGAAATAGCATAATTTGTAATAATTAGTCATAAAGTAGCCATAAGTTATCATTTACAAGTATTTAAAACAAAGCTAGTATTCAAAAATGTACTCAGCAAGTGAAATCTGATCTCCATGCATATGGATCATAGGTGAACAGACCCAATAGATATATCTCTTTAAGGAAAAGTAGGTCAAGATGGAGGAAGATTTTAAACTTTTTATTTAAACTTATTTATTTAGACTTCGAAGCATCTGAGGAAGTGGGATCTTCTCCCACGAAAGCTCATGCAAAAAATAAATCTGTTAGTCTTAAAGTGCCACACAGCTCCTTGTTGTTTTTTTTTTTTACTGGACTAGACTAACACGGCTATCCCTTTTGAAATTTAAACTTTTGAACTCCCTCATTCCCCCTCCCATCAAGTATTCTGAGTTCTCCTCCCACTGTCCAGTTACCCCCAAACCCTTTGATCTCTATCGCAGCACTGTGCAGGTGTTGGATGAAATCATCCTCTTTGTGATTGGGTGAGGATGAAAATACCCCTTTTGTAAGTGGTTAGAGGGGATGAAAGTGGATAGTAGTGTATAAAAGAAGCAGCACAGCAGCAGAAATTCAGAGATTTCTCCCACTCCTTATTGGGTTCCACTGGCCTCTGGCTATGTTCCTGCTGCACTAGGAATCACACCATCACTCCACCCCAGAGACAGTGACAACGTCTCTGGTGGAAGTTTATGAGGTAAGTTGCGGGACTTAGTCTCAGAAGGGCCTTTTCCAGACTTAGTCTCTGACTGGGGACTCAGGACTTAAGTTTCAGAAGGGTGAGCCTGGATAGTCAATCCAGACAGACAGATAACTGAGTCCTGTGGTTAAGTCTGTGAGCAACGAATATCACACAGCCAAAAAGCTTACACACACACTCCAAGACCAGAGGGTACAGCAGAGTGAAGTCTCTGCTGGGGGACTTTCGGGTCTCACCATCTCTGGGAAGGAGCGGCCAGAGGGTACAACTGGGACATCTTCCCAGTTGGGGGACTTCGTGTCTCACCGTCTCTGGAATAGGCTATCCAAAAGAGGCTGCACCAATTTGATACCTTGACTCAAGGTGCATGCTTCCGAGGGAGCCTGGTTCCACATAAGTCCTACACGAGTCCCATTTCAAAGCTCGAGGCTTTGGAGCTATGACATTGTCAGACCTCCTGCAAGTGTCACAAAGAACTCCACTGACACAAAGCGGCAGGTGCGCCTGCAAGCTCTCTAGAACCTTCTGAGCCACTGTTGTCCCAGTTGCTATGGAGACCGCGACAGAGAGAGATGGAAGGCAGCAAGCTCAACGGCAATAAGGACTGGACTGTTACTGAGAATAAATCCTCTCAAATTGTGGTAAGAAGAGGGTCCCAAGGAGGGTAAAACATCATTAGCTAAGGTTAAAGACCAACAAAGCGTTTAAAGTGCTAACCGCTGACAGGGGCCCAATCCTTACAAAGTAACTTGTGGTGATAGGCAAACCGGCAGTGAAAGCTTAAGATAAGGAATCCATACCAAGTTTAAAAAGAGTAATGTTAAGATCTGAGATCACTCCATTCTGCAAGTGACCTGATCCCCACTTGCTGAATGCCTTTTGTAAATGTAAGTGTTGTCTAGTGCTTTACTTGCATAGAATAGTTTTAATGTGTTGTATTACTGTGAAGCTGTATGTGAAATGAGTAGTGATTCTTTGTCAATCATCCGAAGAAGCATTGTAATAAACCTTATGTTTGTTTCTGAAGAACCCTTGGCTTTAAGTCTTTTGTTGCTTCTGGTCTGTGCTTGATCGGTGGGCTGTAGCCGTATTCTCCACTTGGAGCATTTGTCCATTTAGGCAAATAATGGTCCCACCCTCGTTGCCCTAGAGTGTTGTAAATTAAGACTCAGACTGCTGGACAGTCTGGGAATTGATTTTTCTGGGGTAACACACCCTCACAGTTAGGAAATTGACTGTCTATTAGAGTGCTCATGCAATGCAACATATTTCTAGGGTTATAGTATTGATCCTGGGGTGGGGTCAGTAGGCTCTCTGGGATAGGGTTACTTGGACTCAGACCTGTCCACTGCAGAGTGGATGCCAGAACCTTATGTTCAAGAATGGGTTTGGAAATTCTTAATCTAGAGTTAAAATGCAATGAAGATGTGCCAGCAGCCATCACTGATGCACTCTACCACCTGCTGCTGCTTCTCTACTGTGGTTTAAGGTTCCATCCAGCGCAAAATGATCATTGCTTTTTGGAGGAAACTCCAGGCTATGTAGAAAATGCTGTCCCACAAGTGATTTCAGCTATAGTGGTATCTTAACGAAACAAAATGGAACTTCAATCTTTGAATGGTAGGGAGGAGCCAGTTAAACCAGGCCTACTACTCTTAGTCAGAGCCACACACCCCTGGCAGACACACCTGTCTTCACCCTTTCCCTTTCCATGGGGGTCTCATCTGAGCCTCTTATTTAGCAAGTTCAGTTGAAAGTCCCATTTGAGCACAGTTCTGCTGCTCTTTATTCAGACAATAAGAATAACAACATTTTGTTACCACTGCATTCAAGTGGAGCAAACTTGTAAAGTGACTTATAATCTAACACCAGCCAAAACTGATTAATTTGGCAACACAGTGCTGTCTGCTGGAGTTGATGTGTGCATCTGAGTACCCTCTGGTCCTGATTCCTTTGCCCATCAGCAAGTGAGAGCTCATTCAGACCTTGTTTGCATTAGCAATGCTAAAGACCTTAGCTTTCTGTCTGAGTGTCAAATGGATCTGTCTCAGTAATTGCAGGTTACCATTCATCTTTATATCCTCTATAAAGACAGCAGAACCTAAGTGCAGGCAAAAGCTCAACTAGTTCTGGCTAATATCTATCAAATGTGACCTGAAAGAGATTCTGAAATCTTTGCCTTGTGCTCTTTCTTTTGTTATATAAGGGGAAAGGGATATGAAAGAGTGGGGGGTGGTTATTTTTTAAGGCTGGATTGTTTGCTTTGCTTATATTTTACTTTGGAAAAATCAGTAATATCACTTCTGGTCTTCCTTGGATGTCTCCAGAGGATAAATATTACCTCTCACTCCTTAATTGGAGTGCTGAGGATTTTAAATCTGTAACGAAGACAATTTCTCAAATGTTAATTAAACATTGAAATTATTTAGCTATTAAATTACATGGTGATTTAAAAAATCTATTCTTTCCCATCCTCCTAAATTACTAATCTTCTACTTTTTTGACTCTTCTGGTGACACTAATTCCATCAAAAGGAAGCTGGTTATCAGTGTATTTTCCAGATGAGACAGATCCAACATTTCTAATGTTAAAAAAAAAAAAAAATCAGGCAATCTCAGTACATCATAAAAAAGTGTAAAAAGGCACATTCTCAATGTTGTTTTTCTTTAAGGCCACATTAAAAAGGCTAGTAAGTACCTATTATAGGTGCTAATAGTATGTTCTTTGCAGTACACTAGAATATTTTTGTAGTCCAGGTATGCAGAAGTCATCTGAGATCCATAGAAATATCTATATTTTTTAAATTTAATTTAATTGATGCTACCATCATCTTGTATGGTGTTACATATGCAGCTATTTATATGCCCTTTAATACTAAAGGGGACAAACCAAGAAATCCAAGGGGAAAGTCAGAATCAGGAAAGATAGTGCTGAATGCACAGATGGGCAAGGTGGACAGGATTGTGCATTCAGAAATTGGAAAGAATCTTTACAACTGTATCCATTAAAATGTATGTGTACATTGACTGGAGCTATTGCTGCCATAGGCACTCCTGCGGAATGGCACTCCCTTCTCTGTATTAACAACACACGAGAGGCAGGAAGAGTGAGAATGAACATGGAGGAGATAGTTAAGAGATATGTGAATAAAAATAACATTTTGTTCCTCCTAGACTTTGGGAGGTAAAAAATGAAAAATTCTAATGCATGTGTTCAGGTTACTGAACTAGCATTATTTCTTGAGGAATCCCTTTGACTATCCTGGTTAGATAAATAGCACTAACACCAAACTGGAGGGCAAGCAAAAGACTCCATTACTAGAAAGCAGAGCAGGATGTTGTGCTTCTGCAAATGGGGCTGGATGCAAACTGCAGTACATGCTGATCCCTTTTCATGTTGGAATACGTTTCAGCTTTTCCAGGTGATTTCTGCACATAGGCTTAAATCGTCACTGGCCCCTGTACAAGGGCAATAAGTATTGCCTATTCCTAGAAACCCCATCCTCTCAGTGTGGGGACTTGTCTGCAGGTATCCTTTGTGGTGCAAGCCACCTGAAAAAGGGGCAATTTCCTGACTGGTCATGCAGAGGAGGGTACTGTACAGTAAGTATGCTCTGCCCCTGTGCTGGCAACCTTTGCACCATCACAGAGGCAATGTGCTACTGAACACACATTTAATCTTTAGGACTCTTAGATTTATATAACCCTTCCGACAGCAATTTACAAACTTAATAAACAACAAGACTATCACCTTATGTAGCTTTCACAGCATGGCAGTTTTGCACTAGAGTTTAGGACTGGAACTGAGGAACAAAAGAACTTTATCTAGAAGCATCTGTGCAAAAACTTTAGGTAGGCAAAATATAATTAGAATTTGGACAGGGTACCAGTGTTATTAATATTCCTGTACTTGCACCAAATTAAAAAAGTCTAGGTATCTTCACCACAAATGATCAGGACCTCATAGCATGAAACAGTACTGTTCTGGGGCATTTGTTCTGTACTGACTCAGTTAGGGAAAGGGCAAAATTTGAATTGTCAACTCCTTTCCTGAAATGCCTACGTAGCTTGCTAAGTATAGGCCCTGCCAAATGCTGCTGAGCTTGTAAGAAATGACAGGATAACTGCCTAATACGTTATGGCTTTCAGGTCCTTTGGGATTTTGATTCACGTTCACATCCAATATTGGCCTTTGGGATGTCATCCTGCAATTTATGGACATCTTAAGAAAATCTTTGTCAGCAGGATAATAAAACATATAGTTTATTGCTAATTCAAATCAACCTCAGCTTTGCAGAGGTAACAATTATGAATGAAAATCTTGCTATTTTAAAATGGGGATTTTTTGTTTTGTTTTTGTAAAGTCTCTGCTGAATCGTGTGATAGAGTATATATCTGGAATGTGGACAGTCTGCTGACACAGATTAAATATTTCCATTTTACTTCTAATTGCATTTAAAATGTTGTTTCTATCTTGGCAGTTTGTTTAAAAAAATGTTTTCCAATTCAGTTAGGCTTCTTGGAATTTACTACTCTGATTTCAAGGTTTCAGCAATGTTTACTAAATAGTTCAGGCCAAAGACTTTTTTCATGAGTGTGGGAGTGGCTTTTTAGAAAACTGCTTTGACATCTCCAGTCTTGGAATTCTCTGACATCCTAAAATAGTATCTGAGTCAGAAATGACTAGCCACTGAAGGTTTCTTATGTGTTCCAGATTCAGTAATAATTGTCACCAGTGCAGAAGGTCTGAACGCTCAATAATAACTTTCTGAATACGCAATAATAACTTTATACTTTAAGCACTAGCCTAAATTCTCCCTCACGTGAATTCTTTTCATCTAAGGAAATGGAAGCATAGATTTCAAAACCATTTTTTACTAGCTTTTCCATGTAAGAAACTTGAGGTGCTATCCCATTAGTACACAGGTCCATTGGAGGTAAGAGGAAATCATGCAAAGCAAAATCCCCTTTTTCGTCCTCCATTTTCTAACTCCCTCTGTTACTAACTTTGCCCACCAACTCGAGGTATGCTCATTTATTAGGGTTGCTTTCTCTTTGAGGAAGATGGTAATTCTGTTAGTGTGCTGCTTGTGTGACTTGTGTTTCTATAAAGGTGCATCTGAGTGGACCGGGTCTATCAGCACTCTCAGCTGACCCCTTATGTGTCCCTGAATTCAGTAGGCTGGGTCACACAGCACTTCTCAGCTGCTACCCTTTATATGCCCCTGGACTCAATCAGGCTGGGTCAAAACAGCACTTTTCAGCTGTCACCCTTATATGCCCATGGAGTCAATCAGGCTACTATCCCCATCAATGAGTAAACCTTACAGGGTTGTGGGCATCACAGGGATCTTTGGCTAGGTAATAGATGTGTTGCTGCAAAGCGATATAAAGAACCCAAGACCACAAAGGAGAGGGAATGACGTCTTAGAAGAGTCTGGAAACTGGCTTGATAACAAAAGGCATTTTATTGCTATGTATCTAAAACTTGCAATAATAATAATTACAAAAGGAGAGAAGAACACCCCAAAATACCCAGTTACAGCATTGATAAACATATAAGGAAAGAAAAACACCCAACTACAGTATTACCTAGATTCTACTGTATCAGGCCTAGAGAGAGTCATAATTAACAAAGAGGAAGAGAGGTTGAGAGAGAGAGAAATTGGGGGGGGGTCTCACCACTCTGTGTAGCAGAAAGGTTTCCAGGTTGTGCAGATCAGGGTCAGAGGCTGGATGGAACCAAAGCTTCCACAGCAATCAGCAAAGAAGAGGAAAAGCCAAATCCCAATGGAAATGCTACAGCTTTAGATCCAAGCATCGGGACTCAGGACTCAATCCAGACTCAGACAGGATCCAGTCAGGATTTGCACAGGACACACACTACTGTGTCATTGGATGTGTGTAAAGGTTTTTTATAAGGACTTGTTTAAGTGGCCAATACACATTCCTGGCTGGGTGTAATGGTTTAGAGAAGCTCACAGTACAGTCAGGCAGACTCAGTATTTTGGATATCAATTATCATGTCTGTGACTAGAATGGTCTGATAATTGCTGAGTTTGTTCGTGTTGGTGTGAGATTCCCCATCAGGCAATGCTTCCCTGCTTCTTCAATTCCAGAGTTCAGTGCGGTTCCTGCTTCTTCAATCCCAGGGTTCAGTGCAGTTCTTGCTTTGGAGCCTGGCTCTCCATAGTCAATGCAAATGAAGCTCCATTAACTGTGCTGATGGCTTTTGGATATGGGTAGATAAGGATGTCTCCCATTTCCTACTGTTTTTGGTTTTCAGTTCAAGCAGAGGTTGGGGGATGTGTGTGGGGGGGGCACAGGCTGGATACTATGCTCTGATTCCTCAAGAACACAGAGCTAACACGTAACACCTCCGGCCCCTAGACAGGATGATCATTCTAAAGCCATGTTGCTAGCACAGTGGTTCCTAACCAGTGTGCTGGGGCACACTGGTGTGCCGTGGGAACACCCAAAGTGCAGCGCAAGCATCCCCGAGAGCTGGAGTTAAAGTTTCCTCCCTTCTCAGCCCAGCCAGCTGGGCTGTGCAGGGCTGGGAAAAGGCAGGGGTTAAAAGAAGGGGGAAGGCACCGGAACACAGTTCTGGGGTCCCTATTTTGAGGCAGGCAGCCTTCCGGTTCCCCTAAAAATAGAGGCAGGCACTGGAACACAGAGTTCCAGGGGTCCCCCTAAAAATAGCAGGAGCAGCCAAAACGCACTGTTCAGGTGGCTCCACCTTAAACCTGGCTCCATCTTATGCCAAGCCAGCAGAAAGCTGGGGGAGGCTGGGTGTCTGTGACTCTCCCCCTGCAGGGCAGAGCAGCTCCTGTCAGCCCGCCTGCAAACAGCCCAGGTAAGGGCTTGGGGGGGGGTGCTGCTGGGGGTTGTGTGGGGAAGGTGTGTGTGTGTGTAGCAGAGGTGGGTGGAAGTGGATGTGTAGCAGAGGGTGTGTGTCTGGTATTGTGGGGTGGCTGGTTGATTGGGGGGGGTGTAGCTGGGGGGTGGGTGGCTGTGTGTGTGGAGGTGTAGTTGGGGGGATGGAGGGTCCATCACAGGCAGAAGGAGGCTGGGGGAGGGGAGGATGGGACCCACTGGGATGGGAGGGAGCTGCAGGGGGGTGAGGATTTCCCCTGAGTGGCAGGGAACTACTGAGGAGAAGGGGGAAGTGGGTGCTGCACCATGCTCCCCTGCCCTACCTTCCCACTCCCCAGGTTCCCCCCTGCCCCCCCCCCCACAAAGCCACTCTTGTTTTCCCTTCCTCTCTCCTCTCTTGCCACCCTTGTGCTGTTCCCCACATGGCTGTCCTTCCCCTCTTTTGCCACCCCTGCCCTGCTCTGCTCCCCAAACTCACTCCTGCCACCGCACACGACTCCTGACCTCTCCTATTTTGCCATGCCTACTCAGCTACCCCTACTACCCCACATAGCAGTATTTCCAAAACACTGTGCCATGGTTCATGAATAATCATAAGTAATTTAAGTTAATTTGAATATTCATGAGTTTTTTAATGGTGGTGTGCCTCGAAAAATTTGAAGGTCTCAAGGTGTGCCGCGGCAGAGAAAAGGTTGGGAACCACTGATCTAGCAGTTCCCTGGGATTCAGAGAAGTTAACAGTGTAACATACTGTCTGCTGAAATTTATATGAGCTGGGTTTGGGTAAGGGAAAATCCACTGGCACTTGGTTGTCTTCCTAATACACTGTGTATATACTACCATCACCTATGAAGATTGCTGTAGAAAGGGCTTCCATGTTTTTCAAGGAATGGAACAGCCTTCTTTCTATTCCTAATCTAAAACTGTGGGTGAGCCACTATATTCATTTGAAATACTGGTCACTTCATCTAAAGCCTGTGAGATTGCCTTTGTTAGTTAAGACTTTCAACCACTTACAAATATATACTGGGTGTTACTATCATTTTAAGGTTTCAAAATGGAGGAGTCACCATCTTGTGAATAAGAGGTGTGGAAAGAGAGCATTGCTATTGTAGATGGGAATACAAAAAGCAAGACAAATTCATAGGAACTGGATTGAGATTTTTCTTATTCCATAGCTGAGCCTACATCTGTACTGAATTGTCCTTGGTAGGTCTTAAGAAAAGAAATGGTAATTGATAACTTCTAGTATTAGCCCAGAATTAGAGGTGTAGAAAAATTTCAGACCTATAAAGATTTTCCTCACTTTTCCGTTGTAGAGTGACCCTTTCTTTTCATTAGTAGAGTCAGAGGAGCAAAAGGGACAGTATCTTTGAGGAAAGAGGGATTAGATTACATTGTGGATTGCTAATCTGGAGTCTCAAGGTGGTGTTGGCTCCCCATTGGTAGGTAAAAATACTTGTTGGCACTTGTGATTTATGAATCTTCAGTGATATCAACGTTAAGAATAATTTGGATAAGCATCCAACAGTTTAGATGGTTATGCAAATACTATGCAATTTTTGGGGGTCGTAATCATCAAGGAAGCACTGGAGAGCATTCTGTCAAATTCAGAGTGTGGTTTTGTCTGTGCAGTGCACTAGCTGCCTCAAGATGGGCTGTAGTAGAACTACATTAAAGCTCAGCAGAGAACTGACCAGCAGAGCCCATACAGATAGTTACTGTACAATACAATGATGAGCACTAAAATTCACCCCACAGTTGGTGTGCACTATGTAGACAAACCCTAAGTCATTCTTCCAATTGAGCAGATACATATTTCTTTTTAATGGTAGTTCAGTTCCTCTGCTGCTGCTTCTGTCTAGAGCCAAAAAGGATTAAATAACCTACCATTTTAAAATAAATAAATCAAGATGATAGTGGAACTCTTAAATTAATACATGGGTTACACTGTAGGTGAAGGTTGGGGTCAGTTCTTTCTTTCTGAACTGGTTTGTCCATAGTTTAAAAGAAGTAAATAACTCATCAAAATGTCTAGGAAGATCATATTTCACTTCATCTTCTTTATTTTTTCACAATCTTTCTAGTACTACTGAGATTTCTTTTGCACTTTATTGTCAATCAACTTTCTGTTAAGATTACCAGTTAAAGGCTTGCAGACTCCTGCTGCCTTTAAGAAATGGTGTTGCATTTCCAAATATGATCTGACGCTCTAGTGCAGTTGATGTTTTTTTAAAAAAAGGCTTGCATCTTCTTCCATGGTTTTCATACTGCTATTCAATCTAGAACCAAAACTATATGTTAAATAACACATTTTTCAAGTACATTAATTAATGTACATTGACTCTTTGTAGATGTTCTTGAATATTGCTCATCTTTCTTTGATGTGTAATGGTTGTGTTGCTTTAACATGTGATGCAGAAGGGAAGTTTCAAGCTTAATGGTTTAACAATTGGGTATCAATTGGCAGCCACTTCATTTACATATTTTTCATTTTAGATTTCTGCTGTACTGTAAGAGTTATCTCAAAGACTTGCAAATATTATTGATATTTTGGTAATAGGCATGAAATAAACAAAATGCCTGCCAGAGACACTGTTATGTCAGAGAATAAAAATCCATTTCACTATAAAACTTGGGTAATCTGTCTATTTCTCAAGCTGATATCTTATTAAATGAGTGTTGTCCTCTCCCTTGAAAGCAGAATGTGTGACCGTGGCAGTTGCATACAATGGATTTACTCATGGTGGCATTCATCCATATAGAGAACAGAGAGTTTTCCAGTATTCATAGTTTTTAAAATGTGATAACGTGTTTTTTTGTAAAATTTCATATAAGATGATAAGAAAAGCACATTTTTTCTGTTTATATCCAGCAATGTAAATTCACATATCTAATCTTTCTCCCTCCTAAGATTTATATATATTGTCTAAGCCCAAAAATACAAAGGTACAGGAAAATAAAGGAAATGAAAGATATATTAGATTCTTGTCTATTTCTTTTCTGAGATAAATCAAAATCTCTCTGAAGAAAAACTGGGGGGAGGGAGCCTATAGTTGCAAAGAGAATGCCAGTCACTAATTTTTTAAGTGTTGCCCTAACAAATAGTAGGGCGAGAGAAGAAAAGTTAATGTATTTTAACCTATTTTTGTACTTTTCAGTTTTTTAGACATTGACTGGCTTTGTTTCTTGTTCAGCAGAAGCCCACATTGTGGTTTGTTTGTTTATTTCTTTGTCTGTAAACCAGCATCATCAAGGTTATCAGCAAGAATGTTCATGGTTCTGGCAGCAGTGCAAATTTCTCTTTAGCTCCTAGTGCTGAAGAACAGTAGGGGGAGCTCCCATACTACCTTTTTAATTTGATATCAACAACATGGTATAATATATGCCCCTTGACTTCAGGGGTGATATAATGGCATATGTATAAAAATGACATGCATACTTCATATGATAGCCATCACCAAACTGATGGTGTGACTTTGTGTCATATATAGTATAGTATAGTATATTAGAAATATAATAATAGAAGGCCTGTATTTTTGTTAAATCTGTTATCAATTACTATGTAAAGATCATGTAAAAGTCATCTTGAAACTTACAGAAACCAAGCAAGTATCAGAAAAGGTCATTAGCAAAGCACTTTCTTCTTCAAAGTCTCAGCAAAATATAGGCATGATTTTTCATGTCTTGGGCTCCCCAATACTGAAGTTGTTTGAAGGCTCCAGGATCAGACTCAATATTACTACAAATCTTGGGCACACTGGCACTATGTACACCAGTAGTCCCAACTATCCATTTGGAGAGAAATGTACCTAGCTCTTCAGAGAAGCGCATGTATCACCAGACAGTGCTATTTGACCTAGACTTCAAATTTGTGTCTGACTCTGTCTTGGATGAGATCACCGTAGGAAATAGGTTTTCTAAATAAGAAGGGGAAGTCAGGCTACTGAAGATTTGTCTTCCCTGAAACTCTCCTTCACAAACCAAAGATAAAATTGAACACTTGTCAGAAAAATTAATATATGGATCTAAGAAGAGATCAAAGAAAAAAACTGTGTGCGGTAAAATTACTTTCACATACACTGATTATCTCTGCTTCTGCTTCTCACCATAAAATAGCACTTTCCAATTGCTTTTGCTCACATAAATTTGAGTTCCATTACTCGAACAGTACTTAGCAACCTTTGTATATTAGGTATGTTAACAGATGATCTCTAAATTAAAAGTATGTACAGGGCAGCTGTTCTATGATACACATATTTGCAAAATAGGAAGCCTTATGTTTGTTCAAAAGTATTACTCAACAAATCCAAACCAAGGTGTTTTTGGAGCTTGTTTTATCCGCTCATTTAATTATGAAGAGAAAAAACATAGGGTAACCAAGTTCATTACAAAATCTAGTATGTTTATTCATAAAGGCTTTGAGATGTAAATAGTGTATACCCATTGAATATGCAAGTATACAGAAATACCCATTGTTTATAAAATTCTGTTGAAAGATATTTTTCTGCCATGTGCACTGCAAAAAATGGTTGGTTTCTGACATGTTCAGAATTATTTAGAGAAAAAAAAATGTGTTCTACTTTCCTTCCCCCATCATAGATTGCAAGAATGAGAAGATCTGCTTCAGCTGCCACTGAAGTCAACAGGAGTGTTTTCACTGCCTTCTATAGGCATTTGACCAGACTTAGCAAAAACAAGTATTAGAACTTTATCTAGTGGGAACAAGGAGAAGATTGCTCCTAAGGAGATAGTCATCTTTGCCACCTCCTTTTGAAAGCATGAGATTCTTACACTCTTTTGCTAACCTTGTTTCTCTCCTGCTTTATGGCCATCTCCAAAAAAACAAATGAACAAGAATATTTAACAAACAGGAGTGAGAGGAATTAACACAAAAACCAAGGAGAAACAGCATCACTGCAAACTTCAGGTGAATTGTGTAACACTGGTTCTATCACAGATCGAAAGGGATGGGATTCCAACAACATCCCCCCACATTATTCAGATATTTAAATTATCCTGACAAATTTCTGGCTACAAGTGTCACAACCAGACCCATGAATGTCCTGACATCTGTGGTTACTTATATGAATATGGCAAAAGAAAACTGAGTATAAAATCTATTGGGCAGCCAGTGAATGTGACATATTTTCCTCTCTTATTCAGAAAGGAATCTGCTATTCTGGCTTCCAAGAAAGTTGTTAGACATCTTTCTTATGCAAGATAAGGTCAGAAAAGATCAAAAATATCCCCAGATTTCCTGTGTGCACTAATATCTTACTAAGTCTTTTCCTCTATCCTTTCCATAGTCCACCAGCCTCTACCAGAGAGACTGAGAGCTGGTTCAAAACTAAGCCAACAAATTTGAGAAGGCACAGCAGCATGATCACTCCATGCTTCTTGCTCAAGGCTCTTCCATTTCCACTACTTGCTTTTACTTCTTCCTGAAATGTATTGCACTGTGGGTAGCCATCCCACAGTGCAATTAGGTGCAGAGATTTGGGGGGGGGCAGTCATCCTCCCATAATGCCTCGCTTTCCCCTTCTCCCCTCTTATCTCAGAAAAGGGGAGGGGAGTGAAAAGCTTTCTGCGCTCTCTTTCTCTGCCAGAGGCCCAGAGAAGCACACACTGCCATATTTAGAGAAAGGGATAAATTAAAAACTTCTCAGGGCTGCAGGTGGGGAGGAGCTATGTACTGCTTACCTGTCACCATGCAGTGCAGTGGAAAATGAAGAGCAGCAAGAAAAGAACAGAGTTCCGGCATTGATGTTGGAGGCCAGTAAAGTTGCTTTTCCGTGCTCTATGGCTACATGGACTTAAATTAGATTTGTAAAATTTGACCTCAGTCCTACATCAGTTGCAGGGGTAAAGTTATTAGGTCAAATTTCAGCTCCATTTACTTTTAATTTATTGCACTGCTAGTGGGAGAGAGGTGCAGTACGTCAACGTCAGCAGCACTACGTGGACCTTCTTTGTCAGTGTAGACCAGTGCTCGGTGAATGTCCCAACTGAGGGAGTTCATTGATAGAAAGCTTAGGTTATCTAGACAGGGAACCTTATTGGCCAATCAGCACCAAAAATGAGGAATTCCAAATACTGGATACTCATATTGCCCACAGAGGGTGGTGCACAAACTGCTCATGGTACCAAATGTCATCATGAAACATAATTGTTGAACAATTAGGCATAACCAATTTTAAAAAGTGTTTGTACAGTTCAGAGAAAAAGAGTCTAATCTGGTATGTAATTCTTCACAATAAATAGTGTTGACCAATTCTTCTATATTGATATCTCCAGTATTTTGCTCAAAAAAGACTCGGCAGTTTCTTAAATGTATAATAGTTCAAGAATTTTTTATTTACTTTAACACTGTTCAAGCTGTCATCACATTTACATGCCAGTTAGCAGCTTAGCATCCTTACCTTATTTTGACTGAAGTTTTTTCACATATGCAGCAATAATTGTTGATGCCTATCTTGGCAACAAGCCTACAGAGGCACACATCAGTAATAGACTGTCATCCCTTGCATGTCAAAATCAGTATTGTTTACATTATTGCTTTCTGTAGTCATCATATCTGCACTAATGAGGGAAATTAGTTTGAAAAAATATTTTACAAGTAAGTAGCATGAGTGAGGATCTTGAATTTGTCCTTTTGTATGAGCTATTTAACAAGTAAACAAGAGTAAGATTTTAGCTTTTATAAGCTAAAAACATTATGATCACTTCTGTTTTTCCTCTATAATACACAAGGACAGCTTTTTTTTCCTCAACAGCTTATAAACTTGTATGGGCCCTCATTTGTGCTGGATGTATATGCTATATATAGGCTGGTTAGATGCACCATTACTCTGTTTGGAAGTTAGGTGGTTTGTGTGTAAAATAACTGCATGTGAAAAGTTCAAAGCCCATTGTGAATACTAGATGTATTTGTGTGTCTGTATACGTGTAATATACCAGTGAGTATGTTATATAAGTCTTGCCTGTTCATCTCTGATTAACAGAAATGTGAGTCATTACAATTTTCAGCTATAGATCCTTAACTCTTTAGCTCAAGCTGTTGCAGCTTGTTATTTTAGGTCTTTGATTCCCACTTCCTGGTGTGTAGGCCAAGAGGGTGGCTGTCACAATGCTTTTGGGGATATAATAGTACTGCTATGTGTAGTGGATGGTCCAGATGCAAGCCAAAATCTGCACTGCTTTCTGAAGAACCCAGAAACAGAATGTTCATTACTGAGATCCACAGCAACTTTTCCTCTCTTGCTGAAAGATGCAAAGAACTGGCAGTGTGTCACAAATACCAACCTACCGGCCAAGAAGAAGTGAAGAGAATTTCCTTTAGAGCCTTTCAGTGTTGCTTGTTGTTGAGCAGTATGAGGTTTTTGGGGGTTTTTTTGTCCTTGGAACAGAGACAGGTAATTTGTCACTCCTTTTGGCTCTTGCTGGCTTACGGCAAAAGAGTCCCAAGGCCAAATGTATAACTGACATTATGTAGCTGCTCTGAAGTTTATGGAGATCACAGGCAATTGTTTTTTAAGGACCAGCAATGAAATTTTGCTTATCCTGATTGACACTAATGTCCATAGTTTTTGTATTTGTCTAAATCAGAAAAGCATCCCTGTGTAAGACGGTGATATTTTACAGTGTGCAAAATATACCCCTTCTTCCCTTTCATCTCATAACTTTATTTTTTTAGTTCTAGTGGAATCAGGTTTATACTAAGTGGTGGATTCTAGAAGCAATATAGCTATGGAAAAGCAAGCTGTATTTTATTCAGCTTCATACATCGTTAAAATAGTTAGCAGTTTTCCAATTCCAGCAACTTTTAGGGAATGATCTGTGGGGGATGATGTTTTTATTGCTTTTCAAGGAGGTGGTTGAGCTTGCAATGCAATTAGTTAAAACAATCTTGTTTCGGCTTGCACATTGGGCAAATGTATATGGAAGACATTACTCAAGTACAGACATGGAAGGAATACTAACAGAGCATTTCTTTAGAACCGCTTCTCTGACTGAAGCGCTTAAAAAGTGAACGCTACCAATGAGACTTTCAGGAAAGTGGATCTAACTCTAACCATCTATGCTATGTACTCAGAAGCTTGATCCAGTATGATGTATAACTGGAATTGTTTCTCAATCTTTCAATGGTTGTGCAAAATAGATTTATAACACACTTTACTATTTTCTAAAGAGTTTTTATTAGCCTTTAAACTTTGCAAGCTAAGCTAATTGAATAAAAGGCTAGACAAATTGGTTGGATGTGAAGTATCTATCTGGTTTTAGTGAAAAATAACACACTAGTCAGGAATTTAGCTGTATAAGCCTTTTTGAGGCATTTTTATCTCATTTATTATTACATTATATGTGTAATACAATGGGAGTACTGCAAGTTGGATTCATTATAAAATTCCATGTATTCTAAGCTATAGTTCAACACAAAATATATCTTAGAATACATAAGGAAATGGCAGATGAGATCTGAAACATTAGATACCATATCTGAGAACTCATGGAAGATCAAAGCCATCCCAAAAGGCAGCAACAGGGCAAATACATTATCTATAAGAGGGCAATAAGGACTACAGTGTAATCCCATACCAGGTAGCTTAACTTTAGTACCCAGAAAAATAATGGAAAAAATAATAAGGCATTCATTTGTAAGTACCTAGATGATAAGGTGATAAATCCATATTAATTGTTGCCTATCAAGAACAAATCATGTTAAATTGTATTAATATCCTTCTTTACTAATATAACCCTTGCGGGTGAGGCAGACACAAGCAGATGTGACATCTTGACTTCAGTAAGGTGTTTGATACTGTTTCACATGACATTGTAAACCAACTAGAGAAATGTAGCTTAGATGAATCTATAATATAATGAGTGTATGACTGGTTAGAAAAGTGTACTCAGGGTACTAGCAGTGTTTCATAGTCAAGTTTGAAGTGTATCTCAAGTTGTCATAAATAATGGCTAGAGATTACACATGATGTTTACAAGTGATATCAAACTGAGAGGACAGGATTAGAATTCAAAATGATCTTGACAAAATGAAGAAATGGTCTGAAGTAAATAGAATGAAATTCAGTATGAACAAATGCAAAGTACTATGCTTAGGAAAGTAGAACCCATTGCATACATACAAAATGGGAAATGACTGCCTAGGAAAGTATACTGCAGAAAAGGTTTGTAACTAAATATGTCATCGATGTAACATTTACTGGTTTTTTTAAAAAGGGCAAACATCCATCTTGCATGTATCAGCGGGAGTATTGTAACCAAAACATCAGAAGTAATTCTTTCTCTTTACCCAGGCACGAAAAAGGCCTCAACTGGTAGTTCAGCACACCACACTTCAAGCAAAATGTGAACAAACTGGAGATAGTCTGAAGAGGAGCAACAAAAATTATTAAAAGTCTAGAAAGCATGACATAAAAGGAAAGATTTTAAAAACTGGGTTTGTTTAGTTTGGAGAAAAAACAGAAGGGAAGAAGTGATAATAATCTTCAGCGGTATAAACAGGTTGTTATAAAGGGTAGGGTGATAAATTGTTTTCTTTAACCACTGAGCACAGGACAAGAAGTAATGGGCATAAATTGAAGCAAGGAAGGTTTAGATTATCATTAGATATTAGGAAGAAAAAAAACCCTTCCTATCTCTAAAGGTAGTTAAGCACTAGAACAAATTATGTATGAGTTTGAATCACCATCATTAGAGGTTTTAAAAACAGGTTAGACAAACACCAGCCATGGATGGTCCACCTAACATTTAAATCTTGCCTCAGTGCTGGGGAGTGGACTAAATGACCCATGAGGGTCCCTTCCAGTGTTACTTGTCTATCATTAATATGCCATCTGATTCATTCATTGTCTCTCTAAGTACTTAGATCTATGTGAGGCAAAGATGAACTTAAGAAGAGAAAAAATAGAAATGACCGAAACTTCACTAAGATCTAATCTTGCTCCTGTTGATGTCGGCTGCCAAACCCACATCAACTTCAAAGGATCCCAAAATGAATAAAATTATTAAGAGTTCCCACTAAGATAAAACAAGTTCAATGTTATGTTTATGTGAATTACATTTTTGACACACAAGTCATTGAACAAGTAGTTGATTTTAATATTTAACTGTTTGGTCAGAATTTGACAAAGAACTTCAGTGTAGATCGCACCTAGAGTCCTCGTCTAATTTTCAGTTGTGAACAAAGTTCAAATCTTTAGTTTTTAATGAACTGTAAAAGTGTTTCACACTTCACCCTTACTAAGTGTGTTACCAGTTCCACTGTTTTTTATTTGCAAGCATACTAAAAAGAAATCAAATGTATTTTAATAATACTTTCAGAAAAAGTATACAAGGCTAATCACCATTTTTGTGCTACCATTATGTTAATAAAATGGTATATAATCAATTAGAACAAAAAAGTCCACTGGCTCATGTATTCACAATACAATGCATTGAAGCTCATTTCAAATGCCTCCTCTGTAGACTGAACTGTGACTTAATTAAATTCTTCTGTAGCATTTGATTCAAAGTGAATAGTCTTGAAGTTGTTAAATTTAGCTACTGTACATCGAGAAAATCTGCAGCCTAATTTTTACATTTCCTGAACTACTGATTTATTCAGCTCTTTTTAAAAATGTATAATGTTAGTCATAGATTTCAGTTCATCTCACTTCCAAATTCTGCCCCAATGAACCTCCAGTCACAAAGTCAAAGAAATTGATTTAAACAAAATTTAGTATTTGCTTGCTTGTGTGCGTGTGTGCATGTACCAATTTTTATTATAAGATTCTCTGCAACTATGCTGAAAAATTGCAATTCATTTTTTCTCCTACATAAGATGCTAGATCTTTGGAGACATTATGAGCTGATATTCTTTACAGGATATGTTTTATATCAATAACTTCATTCTGCTGAATACCTCTGTATAGTTATGAGTGGTCCAAAATGCAGAGGGATTCGGGTAGATGGAATTCTTGTCTTTGGAATAGTGGAGCTCATCCACCAAAGGAACAACTACTAAAGTTTTACTATTTCCTCACGTAAGTCTGAGCAGGATCCAGGATCTTGGCAGCTGACAAGTGGCACTGGAGATTGTTTTTGGCTATCTTTTTTTTTTTTTTTCATTTGGCTTGCTTAGAAAAGAGATTTTAGGCATAGAGACTGGAGTTCCAGGAGGCGCAACACAGAGGGACCAGCCAGGGGAAGGTGGGTATTTATCAACTCTCAAGCCTTGCACCCCCAGGTTTCTGGGCAACCTAGCACAAATTGGAGCAGACCAGAATTTCCACAGAAGCATGCACTACAAGGACTGCTGGCTATGACACACCTTTTGGGCCTACCAGAGCTTGAAAGGCAGGCTTATACAATGACTGTGCCAGTGGTAGTCTCCTTCAGTTAACTGCAGGGATTTTTACAACCCCCGTACAATGTGGTAGCAGCATGCTTGGAATGCAGTTTCCCAAAGATTGTGATTATTCCCTTCAGGCTTGTCAGATTGTGGCTTGTTTTAGTGTAGACAGAAGATCTTCCTCCTCAAGTGAGTTGATGACAATAGGGGATTGTGAGCGTACTCTGTCTAGAACAGAAAAGGGTCACAGTTAGAGCCTGTAATCCTGATTGCCATTAATGTTTCCGTAACATCTCTGTGAAACAGTTGGTATTGTTTCTGGTGCTTATTTTAGCTGCTTTTTCTCACTAGCCTCAGACAGCATTTCAGATGTGAGTGATTTTCTTTGAAACAGATCATTCCTCACAGTGGTAGGTGCTTTGGTTTTTACATTGAGTGGAGACAAGTGTAGAACTACAGAATAACCTTTGTGATAAAAGATTTGTGAAATAATCATTACAAACAATACATTAATCAGAAGCTAAGAAGAAATATCTTCATCTTTTGAGTTGAATTCTTTGATTTAGAGGAAGGAAATTGCAACTTAAAACATTAGAAAAATGTCACTTAAGGAAAGTGCTCTTGGAGCCTTTGCAATGTCTTGTTATGTAAAAGGCCAGAGTAACTGATATTAAACTAGGGAGGAAAGAAACTAATATTCTGAAAGGCTCCTGCCATAGAAAAGTCAGATTAATAATAGAACACATTTTGTAATTCTATTTTGGTCCCAGCCTACAGTAAGGACCACAGGATCGCTCCTGTTAATTGCAGTTGGATGGGTAAGAGCTGGCTGCCTGATAGGTTCCCTAATGGACTTCAGTAAGCACATAACTAACCATTTGACAGCTGGTCTACATAATTGTGGTAATGTGCATATGATGTCTTTTAGCTTCCTTGAAATCATGCATTACTTTTGGATGCTGAGCTTCATAAAACTGTGGAATTACACTGTAAAGAAAAAGAGATTCCATATAATTGTGGACTAGTTATAGCAAAAAAATTGGTAGCAGGGTTGCTGGCAATCACAGGGAAGGGAACAGACCAAATGTCAGACCTGCAATGTTCTTTTCCCAAACAGCTGGGTGATTCAGAGTTTATATGATATTTTTATGGCCACCATTTGTGGTTGTTTCCATAGTCCTTTAGGGATGATGTTTCAGCAGAATTTGTTGATGCTGTTTTCCTATATTTTAACCCTTCAGAAATTTCAGATTGGCTGGAAGTTTGCAGAATGCCAGAACTCTCAGGAACAGTGTGCTATGAGAAAGCACCACAGATAGTTTTTCATCATGCTATGGACATTTGAAATAAATTTGGCTAAGAGCACTAACTATTTGATGCAAAAGAATGATTAGCTCTGAATGTACCCTCTTCTTCTCACAGGTGGCTCAGTCACCTGACCAGCCAACATCTTTGTCCAGGTCATCTCCAACATGAGAGAAATTCTATTCCTATTCTGTTCCTAAATGTCATTTTAGCAGGAGTTGATCGGGAAAGTGGTTTTACCCTCCCAGGAGAACTTTTGCCATTTCAAAGAAAATTCCCTTTCCACATCAGAGTAAAGCTGAGCCGTGTGTGTGTGTGAGAGAGAGTGTGAGTGTGAGTGAGAGAGACTCCCCCATCCAATCCAGAGTATCTAACAGCTGGATGGTGAAAAATGTAGGAGACAGGGAAGATCCAGTTTCAGGTCCCTGTTCTACTTGTCACCTGAAAGCAGAGGTTTGAACCAAGCTCTCCTGCATCTCAAGTGAATGTCCTAACTAATGGGGTATAGAGTCAGTTTTGATTTTTTTGGTGCAATGCATATTAATTTATACAGATTCCATATATGTGTGCAAGAGGGAGAAATGTAGATATTTTTGTTCCAGCACTGCCTAAAAGAATGAGGAGAAAATAATATTTGCATATGTTTTCATCCTAAGAAAGGACAATGTAGTATTTGAAATGACAGAACTGGTAAATATCAGACTGAATGTTTAATGCTTAATATAATTCATTGACTATAAAAAGTCTTTGCATTGTTATACAGGGCTGATGCTATTGAAAATTATACTGCTATTTATTTAGTTTTGCACACAGAACTGTTCTTATCTTACTGTTTTATTGTTTAAATATGAACAGGTATGCTTCCTTTATCATGCAAATATATTGTGCATAAGATGCCTTTGGAGAGAGAGAGGCCTGACAACAGTGAGGCCATGTTGGAAAAAGTGAAAGGAAAAAGATAAAGTGCATCTAAAATGATATGACAGTAGGAGAAGGAAGATCGTGTGCAATTGAGGATATAGAAATACAAGAATGTTTTTAAAAGAAGAATCTAGTTGTTTCATTCGATAATGTCACTTTTTCCCTTAATGCTTTAGTGGCAGATTAAGTAACCAGTCTGGGCATGTGGGAGACTTGATTTCCACGGTAACTCTTCTCACTATTGCATGGCTACAAGTTACTCATTTTTTAATATGGGTTAGCAACATTCATTCATTGAGTCAGATCCTTATCACTTTGAAGTCAGTAGGTAAACTCCCGCTGACTTCAATAGGGAAGAATTTGAATTAAAGCTCAAGCAAATGGAAAAGCTAGGTGGAAATCAAGGAACTCTAAATATGCTCTTCCAATGTTTGTGCAGCTTATGTCAGGAGTAGAGTAGAAGAAACTTTGGCCAGATATTTGATAGAGTTTAAATACCACTTAAAGATCTGCAGTTTGTGGAATGTTCCTGGTTATCCCAATTAGGGATTGCTGGAGCAAAGGGCACTCTGGTGCACACCAAGAGAGAAATTGGAGATATTCCCAACTATGCCTCAGCAGATCAACTTTTTGGTCCTTTCGAATGACAGAATAGCACAAATGGACTGTAGCAGGGAGGTGGGCTCTGACCCACACATCAATATCACAGAAAATTCCTTGTCTAAAATCCTGACAATAAGATGATTCTGAGGTTGGATGAGTGGTTTTTTGTGTTTTGTCTTGTTAGAAATACTCTAGTTACAATACTCTGCATATTCACAGAGAGCTCTTCTATGTGTTATTTGGACCTCTGGATTTCCCATTAATATATTATTTTTAGAATCAAATAGACACTGGACGTAGTAAAATGATGTCCTAATTATGCTTTTCTTTCTCCTCAAAAATCAAATGTTGTATAAATATATTTGTTTCCCCAATGCCTTGATTAATTATTGAAACCACTCCCTAGGTTAAGCTTTATTGCAGTCTGAAGTACAGTTCTGAGTATGGCTATTCCATGATATTAAACTGAAATTCTGTAAAAGGTCTGTCACTTTCTGATCTTCTTAGTTATGTTGGTCCAAAATGACTCAACTTTTGACACCATATCCTAATATGAATATAGTAAAGAATCCTAAAAAAAAGCCACCTAAGACTGAACAAGGAACTTTGTTGAACTAAGTACATCAGTATTATCCTAAAAACTACCATCCCTTTGTCTGCACCTCTGAACAGCTTCTACCTCCCACTTCTCCTAGATTTCAGCTACTGCTTTAGAGAAACATTAGATATAATCTTTCACTTTGTATTAATGCTCTCGCAACCCATGCTCATAATTAGGCATTTACCTGGATTTTATTATACCACTTTCACATAAATCTAGATGATAGTTCGTTCACAAATCCTCAATGAATGTAAGGCAAAACCACATAGACAGCCTCAGATGACACCAAAGAAAGCCTAACATTGTACCTGCCCGCTCCCCACAAAGAAGAAAAGAAAAAGTAATCAATTAGCTGTAGTTGAACAGCCAGGAAAATATTAACAACTGCTCTTTCAGCCAGTGGAAACATCACTAGGGAAGACAGGCTAGATCTGTCAATTTTGTCCTCTGCTGTATACTCTGAGGTACATAGGTTTTGCACCAGGAATTTGAATACAGTGTATTTGTCAGTGTCAGCATAGTGTAAACCAGATTTAAACTACAATAATCATCATTTGCTATATGTGTCTTTCATATGTAAGCCTCTTTTCTTAAGGTGCACAGGCAATTGGTTAGCAATTCTCAAGACACAAAGCTATACACTGAGAGCTTAATTTTTCCATCCTTACTCATATGCTTAGTCATCTTGAGTAATACCCTAAAAACTTAAGAATATAATGTCTGACTCATCACCCTCACCTCCATGATTTGTGAATGAGAGATTAAGAAACTGGTCATAGGTCCTTAAGGATGGACGTTGAGAATTTAAACTAGATGCTTTAGAACCTGGAAATATAAAGTCTCTAAACTATTCATTTATGTTAGTGCCACACAATATAAATCAGTCATTTGAATAAGTGTAAGTGTCAAAAGCTATGGAAGAACTTGCCACTAAATAATAATAAGAAAAAATGGCTAAACTACTCAACCTAAGGAAAGTGCTAAATTAGGGGATACTTGAGTGACATCACCAGAATACAGGAGCGAGAGAAATTAAACATTCCCTTTCCTGTATGTTAGTATTTTTCATTGCAATGAATTGTCTACTCAACAATATATTTAAAAAGCCATCATCTCAAGCAATCCACATTAAATTTTAGATTCATAATAAAAGCAGTGCTTCATCAATTCAGCTGCTGCTTGTAGGCCTAATGGCTATGAGAGTCATGCTGGGAGGGATTATGCAAGGCAAAGTGGGTAACTGTCACAGTTGAAGTCTTTGCACTGATCATCAATTACATGGACTAATCCTTCCATATGCTCCCCAAAGGCAGTACTGAGCAACAGGGACTCTGGAAGCACCTCATCCCTGCACCAGCCAGTAGAGCAGACCTTTGCTCTGGCTGCCGTTCATTGTTCTCCACTCATGTCGCATCAGAATGCTTCCCTGTGTGATATGGTGGGTAGACAAGTCTGCTTTCCTGAAGCAGGATTCCTGCTAAAGCTAATTGTGTACATGGAGGGATTGTTAGGGTCACAGTGTAGACTCACTGTCTTCCACACTAGTTGACTGTCCAAATTCCATGCTGGGTAGTGTACATTGACTCCTTTGTACTGCGTAACATCACTGCTGCATGTGTGCCATAACTGGATGCAATCTTCCCAGCTGTTTTCTTTGAGGTCAGAATGCTAATAAGTCACTACTCTTGTTGCCATCTCACTCACTGTACTACTTGCCCGCCTAGCTGGTAAAACTACAGTACATTTCTGTGCTTGAAGTTGACGGCTATGGAAACGCTGGAACTGAACATATTAGCTTTGATTCTCACCCACAGCTTCAGTGCCTACTCAGTCCTGAAGTAACTCAGTAAGGAACACTGAAATATTTTGGTAAAAATCCTTGAGGTAACTCCAGTATTTGTATAATTAATTATTAATTACTAAACTCATTTTCATAGATTCTTATTTGAATGCTTCATCTCAGGTTCTCCCCTCCCCTTATAAGTATACATAGAGGTATAAAACGTAAGTATCTTATACAATATGTGGAAAATTATTCTTTTAGTGTCATATATGCTTTGCTTGCCAAACTGACAAATACAATCTGATAAATCAATTAAGTTAATCACTTCCATGCAACAATATTATATTTAATGACAGGATAATGTCTTTCCTTATGCAGTGAGTGATGTGTATCTGCTGTTATGCCTTGTAACTGAGCTGGAGGTGTGGGGGTAGAGACAGGGAGTGGTAAAGGCTATATTCATAGCCTCTTGAATATTTGTTTAAAGAAGTTACACTGGAACTTCCTCATGAACTGTCTTGACAAAAAGTCAAACATTTTGTCGCATGAGAAGAGGATATGACAGTCAAAAGTTAGTGGGGTAAACTAGGAATAAAGATAAGTGCATACATTTTGCATGAGTACACTTGAATTACTGTAAGTATTGATCCTTTTATTCTATAGGAATATTTTTCAAAAAAAAGTACTGAAGCTGGACATATGTAATTACAGGATAAATGTAATTTGAAAGGTAATTTTCCTGCCCTCTGACCCACAGTGTGTTTTACTGCATTAGCTCATGATCCAGTAAAGTACTTAAGCTTGTGTGCGCATGCATAAATTTGGTCAAACTGGGGCCTTAAAGCTATGCACATGCATAAATTTGACCAAACTGGGGTCTTAAGGACTAAGATTCTTCTACTTACAGGAAAAAAAACAAAACAAACCTCCTACAGGAGCCCCTGAGAGGAATGAGTAGGCGGAGCCTCTTCCAATGATAAAAATCATTGGAGGGGAAAGTTGGCGTAGGAATTTCTGGAGAGATTCCTTCTCATCATGTCCTCAGGTTCTGCCCCACACATAACAAAAAAGGAACAGGATCATTTCCAACCCTAAATGATCCCTGGGGATCCAGGCAAGGACAGTAAACAGGGAAACCCTTCGCTTCTGCACTGGATCAAGTCTTTCACAGCTTCCTGACTCCTTGGCCTTGGTGCCTATTAAAGATATGCTAGGAAGTTTCCCTATCCCCTCTGACTGCCCTAAACATTGCCAAGGGTATGTCTACATTTAGAATTGAATTTGCATTGATGATAATAATTTAAAATAGTGGGCCCTGGAATGCAGCATTCTGGTTCCATTTTCTATTTTTAGGGCCCCAGAACGCTAAGCCCCTAAAAATAGTAGGCGTCAGAATGCCATTCCGCTAGGGCAGGGGAAAGTGGGGAGGCATGGGTGTGGATTTTGGGGGGGTGCAAATTGGGGACTGGAGGAATACTGGAGACACAGGAGTGGATATTGGGGGCAGTAGCTGGCATGGGGGGCAGGCATTTGGTGGGAAGGTAGCTGGGGTGGGTGAAGGGGGCTTGGACCCATGTGAAGGGGGACCAGAAACTTAGGAGGGTTCTGGAGCTCCCCAAATTATACTTTAACCCATGTCCCAGGGCTCCTGTGTTTTGCTGAACTAAACTAACATGGCTACCCTTCTGGACCTTGTCACCATGCATTCCATGAGCAGAAACTATCTTGGTCTAATAATTTTGCATTTCCTATTCCTGCTAATCTCATATTTCATTTTGACTTTCCCTGAGGTCCCACTGCCTCCAGTTTAAGGCATGAGGCGAACCACTTTGTAGACCTATTCAAGAGTTTGTTCTAATCTTTTTAGGTAGGGAAGTTCGCCTGTAATGGTAACTGTAGCCCTATCCATTCCAATCACTAATTTCTTACTGAGAACTTATTGATGTCAGACCATTCTAAGGTCTTGCTTAAAGCTATTGAATTCTATACATTCTGTTCTGTGTCTTTGTCCATTTCATACTACACTCATCACTGTGTTGCCCAAGAACATTTTAGTACTTGCAGCAAGCCATGATGCTATCCCTCTGTCATGAGTCTGTTTTTATTTCAAAGGAGAATGTGCGCACTGGACTTTTTCCCCCAGGTGAGGGGGGGTTAAGGCATGCATATCTACAGGCACATGTCTATATGGCTGTGTTCACACAGCCTCCTTATTTCGAAACAACAGAGGTTGTTTCGAAATAAGGTTTCAGCTGTTCACATGACGCACAGTTGTTTCGAAACAAGGGGAAGCCCTTGTTTCGAAAC
>ML681981.1:18884245-18991040 GCA_007922195.1 Podocnemis expansa | reverse complement strand
GAGCTGCCTCCAAACCCCGCCAGCGGGTTGGGGGCGCCAGCCGGGGCTGTCCCCCCGACACCGCCAGCATGTCGGGGGCGCCGGGCCGACCCGCTGGCGGGGTTTGGAGGCAGCTCGGGCGGCTGGTTCCAGCGCCCCGCAGCCGCTTACCCCCCCCCCCTCCGGGGGTACCGGCCCCCTTCTGGGGCTGCAGGGTGAGCTGCTGCAGCGGCTCACCCCCGGGGAGCTGCAGCCCCCTGACACAGGTACCGAAATAGCAAGTTCACAGTGTGAACCTGCTATTTCGATTCCCGCTTTTCCCCCTTATTTCGAATTAACATTTTGTTAATTCGAAATAAGTTGTTCCGAAATAAGGGTTATTTCGATATACGGCTGTTTCGAAACAACCGTATCGAAATAACTTGCTGTGTGAGAACACAGCCTATCTGTTAGAGAAAGCAAGCTCAAAGAAATGTCATTGTGTTTAGAGCAGAAGGCAATGAGGTTTGTGATGGTCCATTTGGGAGCTCCTTCCATAATCGTGAACTAGCTCTTGAGACAGCTTGGCCTGGCTTTGAGAAGAATGAGACATAAATCTTCATGTCCTGTATGTTGTGTGAGGTAGCAGTCAGAGTCACTATCTTAACCCCTTAACCATTCTGTATTTTATCCTGATGACCATTTCATCTTTTTTGTACGTTGCTGAAAATATAAAAATAAGACTAGGAATGACCGTTATGTGAAATTAAAGAAAACTGAAAAGGTCAAAGTTGTACAGTTTGCTGTTATCTTTCAGAGAACACACGAAGCTATAAAATTCCAATACCTCATTCTTCTGACAAAGATTGTAACAAGAACAGAAAAATAGCACAATATAAATCCAGTCTGGTGGCAATGATTGTAACAAGAGCAGGAAATAGTACAAACTTAATCATTCCTGTTATAGCTTTACGATTGCAATCTTGCGGTTAACATCTATAAAATTTTAGGTGAGTTTGTTTCCTTCGTGAGCAGTTACAAAACTGAGCATGAGTTTGTGACTATTTCAAGGCAACTAAACAGGTGAGGAATTAGATTTCTCCAACATGTATGTTTTTTATTTCTTCTATCATCAAAATGTCTAGTGGTTTTAATCAAATGAAATTTGGTGAAGTTTGGTTATTTAGTTCAGTTATTAACTTTAGTCATCGTATGTAACTAGGCTGGCCATTGAAACAGTAAAAATCCATCTTCATGGCATGGTTACTTCCCAAAATAAAGATCATAAGTTGTTGGGTCTGCCCCCCCCCCCCCACCATGGCTTTCAGATAAAGCAGTTCCTAGATTCTATCTACCTGTGGACTCTTCAGCATTTATTTGCTCTCACATTTTAATTCTGGCTATTAGGGACTTTTTTTGCAGAAAATTAAAGTTGAATTATAATCACCTAGGGCATGATCCCATTCCTGCTTAACTAAACAGGAGGCTTTCCTGATGCCTTCAATGGGATTTGGACTGGGACCCAAATCTGACACATTCAAATAACAATCCCAAAGAAAATGACTTTTTATAATACAGGGATGGTATCCTATAGGATAGATTACAAGGCTCCGGTTCACAATATATTTGCATTGCAGGAGGCAAACAGTATCTTGTTATGCTCTGTCTGAGCAACCTTAAAACCTTAAATCAAAACTTCTGCTTCAGTGTGGCATAAGGTAAGATAACGCTGTGGGTTGTTTGTTTTGTTTGTGGATTTTTGTTTTGTTTTGTTTTGTTTTTTGTTTTTTGGAAATTAAAAATTGAAGTAAAAAGCCCTTAAATTTATTTTAAGTCAACCAGTTGAAGTCATAACCAGCAAAAATTGACAACCAGTTCTTAAGGCTAAACTAGCTATTAAAATTTAAATTAAATGCAAACACATGAAGCAGTACGTGTTTGCCAAATTATAAAGAAAGTCAAACTACTAAATTGCTGGAAGTGACTTCCAGAAGCCAGAGTCTGGTGTTATGCCATCTTTTGACAATAAAAGCCCCTTCTGCAGTTGCAGCGAAAATATTTTCCTTTTTTCAGTTTATTTTCCTACTTCAGTTCCATGGCTAGTTTAGACAAAGTGAAGGAACCAACTGGGAGTTGGAAAAGCAGGAAAACTTACTTTCCTGTTCCATTCTCTGAATAAATTTTAGGGGTGACAATTTTAGTTTTAGGATACTGGAAAACGTGACGACCAAACATATTCAGTTTGATTTGTTAATGTCAGATAATACTTCTGTATAATAAATCAATTTTATGCACAGAACATGTTTTGAAAAAATTTCTTATTAATCCAAAATATTTAATATATTTATTAATAAAAAAGACTTTGTACCATCCTGTCTGCATTTTATTTGCTAGTTGGTCTTTGAGTCCTGTTACTTCTTGATATTTTCCTTAAGAATGTGTATTTTAAAAGTATTTTTCTGCTGCAACTTTGGGATGAGCAGGGAATTTCATGCCTTATTCCTTGTACCACAAGGAATGGACAACTTTTTAAGTAATACAAATGAAAATGAAGCATTATAATACTCTAAATTATGATTTAAAACTTATTTGCAGATAACACATCCAAATTCTTCTATATACAGAAGAAAATCTATCAGTATTAGAAAAAACATTTTTCTTTTAAAGGAAATATAGTTCTGAAGTTTTACTATAATTTGGGATTTGTTTTAAAAAACATTATAATGTTTTGTAACAATGCAAAAGACTGTGCCATCTGCTACTTGTAATAATAAAAAGGCACTGTTTGATTCAACAACTTTCAAGAAATTTAACCTTTCAGATTAGATTTCTGCCATCAATTATATTTTACAAGAAACATTTGATCTGTGCCTTTTATATTTCCTTTATTAGTTCCATAGCCTGTTTTTAGGTTTTTCTTGTAATGGAAAGCAGCTATAAAATACTCAAAAAGATTTTTAGAAATGTCTTATTTTGTGTTTCTTCCCCCAGTACAGCATAATAAACTTCGTCACTGCTTTTCCACTTTTGGTCTTTTTATCTAAATGATTACCTAGGACTGAGTTTCATATGGGATGATCACAGAAGCAAAGAACCAAATTCTCTGACAGAGGTGGTGTAAATGGTGATAGTGGTTATTCCACATTTACTCTTCGCAGAGCAGAACTTGGCCTAGATCGGAAGGCTACAGTAACTTCTGCTAAACATAAGTCAGTTGTAGGGTTTGAGAAGCAGCCCCACAAACACAGGCTACTGGCATCTGATTGACATTCAAATATGGCAATTTCCTCCTGCCTTTGACACACTGGCTATGTTCACACAGGGCGGGCTTGTTTTGAAACAAGACGTTTCGAAACAAGCTGTTTTGAAATAACTCTTTATTTCGAAACACCTTATTTTGAAGGACAAAAACTTTGTCCTCGAAATAAGGGAGCGAAATAGCATGTCCACAGTGTGGACATGCTATTTCGCTTGGGGAGGGGATTGCAGGCACCCACAGGGTGCAGCGCCAGGGCTGCGCCTCACCGGGCGGGTGCCTGCAGGGGAGGTGCCTGCAGGAGCGGCTGCGCCGGGGAATCCTGGGGTCGGTGTCACTCTGGCCCCTGCAGCAGTGGGCTCCAGCGGGTGCCCGGGACCCACTGCCAGGTTTGGGGGAGGCTGGGGCTTTAAAGCCCCCAGGGTGAGGTGCCCCACTGCGCCTCACCTGGTGGGTGCCTGCAGCCCTCTGCAGGCACCCACGGAGTCAGGCGCAGCCCCGCGCCTCACTCTGCGGACACCCCTCAGCACCCTCGCCAGGGTGCTGAGGGTTCCCTGGCCAGGGTGCTGAGGGGGCAGCCCTTCCTCCCAGGGTGCAAAGCACCCTGGGAGGAAGGTCACATGTTTTTTCAGAACACTTTGTTCTGAAACAACATGTCTGCACAGGGCTGTTTCGAAACCACTGGTTTCGAAACAACCCTGTTTCAAATGAGGTTTTAGCCATTCTGAAAGAACCACAGCCATTTCAAAACAAGTGGTTTGCTTGTTTCGAAATGGCCATGCGTTGTGTGGCCATGGCAGTTCTTATTTCGAAACATACCCACTGACAACTTTTAAATGATTCTAGGTTTGATTCAAATATAAACACAATTCATGAATCTTTTAAATGACACACTATATAAGTGGTTCCCACCCTTTTCTCTGCTGTGGCACACCTTGCTACCTTTAATTCATTTGAGATGCCACCATACACTTTCCAAATGAACTCATGAATATTCATGAGCCAATCCAGAGCTGTTGGAACAGTTTTTCAAAAAATTTTGTGGCACACCTGCTCAGACCTGATGGCACACCTGTGTGCTGTGACACACTGGGTAGGAAACACTGCACTATATGTGTGGCAGATGTATAAACTAAAGTTTCACTGAGCAAGGCAAGGAAATTCAGTGGGCCACAGCCCAAAGCATTCCATCCCCTAATTAGCTCTGAAGTTGGATTGTAATACACTAAAATGAGAAGGACAGGCCAGGCAACTTCAAAGATCTCCTTCCCATTTACTTCTCCCTTAATCAGTAGAGAAGAAGGGGTACTGCAAAAGACTAGCAATGTGCATTACTGTATGACAAACTGGGTTTGAAGCAGTGGGAATTAACTTTCCCAAATAAAACTGTATTCTTGGAATACCAGTCCACATAGTTTTTGTTTAATCCTAAACCTGCAACAAACCAGAATCTATTGCTTAACAAATTTAGCTAAAAATCTTACTATTCAGCTGGGGCAGTTGAGGTTGGATCTTAGGAAAAAATTTCTCACTAGGGGAGTGGTGAAACATCGGAGTGGGTTACCTAGAGAGGTGGTGGAATCTTTATCTTTGGAAACATTTAAGGCCTGGTAAAACAAAATCCTGGCTGGGACGATTCAGTGACAGTGGTCCTGCTTTTAGTAGGGGATTGGACCAGATGACCTCATGAGGTCCCTTCCAACCCTATGATTCTATTTTGTGATGTTTATTAGCTACGTGGGGAAGATACTGTCATTCACCCTGGTAACTTTATTTATGAATTATCTTAATTGAAGGCTGCATATCACTAAGAAAACTGAATCCTCACACAGGCTGGTTTGCAGCTTTATGATCTCCCTTGAATGAGGAGTGATGAGTGGCTGCAGCTCCCCAGGAACAGGGCTCTGACAAAGAGAGTTACAGTTCCTTGCGGCTTCTTCCTTGTTTGAGGGTTGTGTGTTCGGAGTGGAGGAAGAGCTGAATTTGGGGGGGGCTTTTCTTACTTTTTTGTAGATCAGCTCACTCCACCCATGTTCTCAACCACCAATCTGTCAGCAACAATAGGTGAATACAGAGTAAGGATTCTGCTCATGTCATACAATTATCCTTCGCTTCGCTGCTCAGAGCACCCCCTGCTCCATCCCTGGAGCCCTCACCTGAGCAACTATCAGTTAGCTCTTACTTGACCATGAAGTAACCAGTCTACCCTAAGTAAAAGAAGTGTAGAAGAACTATGTTCCAAATACGGCTCCATATACAGGCTCACAATGAAGTACGAGACAAAAGTTTGTATTAATGGAGCTGTAAGCTTGTATATGGATATAGTCCCTAACTTTACCCTTTTCTTTCAACCTGTTCTCAAAATATGTGTGAGAGAAGACTTATTATCCTCGATACATTTCATCTCTCTTTTCACTATATGGTTCAGTGAAATTATTTCAGTCCAGTTCTGGTACCTCAACAGGCTAATATTCTTTAATTTTCACACATTTGGGTGTTCCCTGTATTAGATGACGTCTCATCTAACAGCTCCATTGCTATAAACTGCAGCAAAGCTCAACCTCAAATGTCTCTGATGTAATGAAAAGCAGAAAATCACATGAAAAATTGAACACAAGCAAACCTAGATATTCTAGCCTTATAGGATCTGTATGTGCTTGTGATCCATAAAATGAATTCGAGTTAGAGGGGCAGGCAAAGTTATTACTTATGTCCTGCCCAGGATCATTGAGTTTTAATGTATTTCTGCATATCAAAAGAGAGGCTGCTTTAGTGAATATGCTGGCTGTTGGCTTGAGAAAAGCAGCCATATTATTCAAAACTGCCAGTGTTGACATTGTATACCTCTCCTATTCATCTCCTCTTCTTATACTTCATTTACAATCTCAAGACAAAATGCAGATAAGCAAAACACCCTGGTGCAAGTATACATTACATTCAGAGTAATAAAAATTTGGGCGTGCCCCTATCCTCTCAACACAGAACATGTAGGGAATTCTACTCACTGATCCATGTGGTTCAGCTTGTTCGACCCTACTATTGGGAAATCACAATTCCCACTGTACAGGGTTCGTTTTAGGATTTTAACATTCCTGTTCTATTTCAATTCTCTGAAGCTTCAGGAATCATCTCATAAGATTCATTCAGTGTGATACAGGGTAACCAGATGTCCCAGTTTTATAGGGACAATACCAATATTTAAGGCTTTGCCTTACATAGGTACCTTTTACCTCCCACTTCCTGTCCCAGTTTTTCATGCTTGCTATCTGGTTACCCTACCAGGATATAAATCAAGACCAATACCATGAAGTTTAAAAACAGATTGACAGTAGCCATTTTCTCCTTGTCAGAGTGCTAACAAATCAGAATTCCTGTTTTAAGAACTAAATTTACTGCATGTTACACCACCTAGCCCATATGGTTTCTTTTTTCACCTTGAGAAATATACATAGATTCAGTTTCATGCAATCCAAATTTCTAGTTTCAGTGCACCTATGAGATTTATTTCTAGCTGGAGAGCTTCTTGAATGGATACACATGAAAGTCCTAGTTCCATGATCATTTATGAATGTTAGGAAACTGTCTGATAACATGATTACCTGATCCTATGACTCATATTTCCCTGCATTTATTTTCTTCTGATTCTGTAAGTTTCCCGTTTTCAAGCGTCTGATAAAGTGGGATATTCTCCCTCAAAAGTGCATGTGATAAATAAATTTGTTAGTCTTTAGAAGTACCACAGGACTCCTGGTTTGTTTTGCTGAATTAGACTAACAGAGCTACCCCTTTCGAACTTGATAATATGAAGGTAGATCCACAATATTCGTGAATAAACTGAGCATATTTAAAATCTGAAGTATTAGTCAATACCAACTCATATTTTTGACAAATTAATGTGAAAGCTATAGTCAAAATATATATATTTGATGTTTAGCTTGACTTTATGGGCTGGATCTGTGAAATGGTGTACAATACTGAATAAGTAATTACAACTGACATTTTGAAATAGAATAATTTATTAGAGTAAATATTTTCCAGATTAAATTTCTATGTTTTATAATGTAACAAGCATATGCAAGTATATTGCATATTATTTGTTAATTTCCATGGTAAGAGAACAAAGGTAATATTAATTATAACTGCTTAGCATCTGTCATTTCTTTTAAATTACAAGCTAATGCAATACCATTTGTTTGTGGCTAATATTGTTCTCACTAAGGATGATGATAAACTGAGGAATGTGCCATAATGGGAACAAAAGAACAATAAAATATTTCTAAATGACATTAAGGGAGACTCTGACTCTTGGTTATATTTGGTAACCTAGATAATGAATGGGCCCCATAGCCAAAAGACAATCTTCTGAACTGTTAGCCATGATGTGTATGTGTTTCTATTGATCTCTCCATAGTCTGCTACTTGGAATGAATCCCCCCATATAAAATTTTATGTCCTTCACTTGAACTCTGTTTACTCATGAAGCCATAGCTATATTGAAGCATACTTTTTGCATGCTAGTTCAGAAGAATATATTAATTGTAGTACAATTGTTTTAAAAGTGCATTTTCCTATTATAGGAATCCAAAATTCATTATTTAACAAACCAATTTTATTTCTTTAGGTGAATAAAAACTCTAATTAGGAGCTTGTCTGGCTTTAAGTGTGGTAATCATTTCTCTTCCACATGACTTATTATATTTTCCCATGTGACTCGTCAATCATTTAAATAACTTCACAATATTAATGCTGTTTTGATCAGTTTAAGTAAGATGTGCAAAAAAAGGAATTTGATTTATAAATATGCATTGTATTAAGCAGTAAGATAGTTTAAATATTAGACCAGTCGCCTAGGGAATGAAAGGGTCCTGCAGAGTCTTTCAAAGTGGATTGACCAGAGGTGTCACTGGCCCCCAAAATCTCCCAGCTATGGTCCCAGCCCCTGGGCCCAGTCAGGCTCTGCAGCCAGGCTGGATCTGGCTGCCTCACTGTGGCAGGACCAGCCCAGCAGCCCTGGCTGGGATTGGGGCCAGATCGGCAGCCCAGCTCAGTGTCCCGCATCAGGGTTGGGGCTGCATCCAGCTGCCCCACCGTAGCGGTCCGGCCCCATGTCTCTGACTGGGGTTGGGGCCTGATCTGGCTGCCACCACTGCACCAGCAGCAGCCTGATCAGGCCCTGACCCAAGCAGAAGTTGCAGAGCTGGGCCATTGCAGTGGCGGAAGCTGGATCCAGCTCTGTCCCTGGCCAGGGTTGCAGGGCTGGGCCACAGCAGTGGTCTGGCTCCATGACCCAGACTGAGGGCACAAGACCTCCATGCCCAGCGCCAGCAACACCCCTGGCCTTGACACTCTCTTCCCACTGGCTGCAGAGGAGACCTGTTGTCTAAGGACCCAGGCAGACCATGTTGCTGCGGGACTGCAAGATTGGTGTAGTCTCCTTGCTGTATCCAAAGGGATGGGAGATCAGTGCTCCTCTCCTCATAGCTGTAGCAGGGAGCATGGCAAAATGCTGCAGCCAGAGGAAAGGGAGATAAGCGCTCACCTCCCCTGACTCCAGCAGAAAGCAAAGTGCTCTGCTTGGGTGCCTAGGTGCTAGGTTCTCTGCTGGAGCCAGGGGAGATGACCACTGATCTTCCATCCCCCTGACTACAGAAGGAAACTATTGCCTAGGGACCCGGGTGAAAACCACAGGGACACATGCTGTTCCCCAGCTGCAGCCAGGGGATGGAAGATCAGCTTGAATGCAGCCTCCTCACTAAACTACTCCCCTCTGGCTGCAGAGGGACAGGGTTTGTGGGGAGGAGGAGATGAAGCTGCTGGCAGATACTGGTGGCCCTTCAGGGTTGTAAAAATGATATCTGCAGCCCTTGAGCCAAAAAGGTTGGGACCCACTGTGTTAGACCATCTAGGTAGTCTTCCTAATTTTTTTTAAAAAATATTTTTATCAAAAAGTTGATGGTGCTAATCTAAACTGCTGCTTATTGCAATTAAAAACTAAGTACTCAGACCTGCTCCCATTAACTTGAGTGGGATCAGGTGCTGTGTTACTAGCTGCATTGTTGCTAACACTCCTCTTCTGCAGGGAAAGAATATCAGTGCTGCTTGAAGACTTCAGGGGCACTTAGTACCTTGCAGAGCTGGGTCCACTATCTTGAAATATCAGTTAATCAAAAGATAGTGTAAAAAAATGTGCTGAATGATCCGGATTTGAACCTTGTGCTATAGGTCAAAAAAAGGTGTTTTGAGCATGGTCTCTGTGCCAACTTACATACCTAAGTATATCTGGGATCTGATCTGAAATCTGGCTGTGGACATTGTAATACACATGTCCTGTCACGATCTCATCATCACCTACTCCACTTTGAGATTAGGGGTTTATAAACTGCGTTCCAGCGCAGAAAAACAAAAGTCTTCCTGTTGGAGTTGCTAGTATAGTAGCATAACCTGGATGGTCATTTTTATGCTAATCATTGTGCTAGTTCAGTGCCTATAAAACACTTGATATCTGACAAATAGTTGAAAACTGCAACTGAGAGAATATTTTGTAATGAATAATTTATCTGATAAATTAAGCCTCTTTGTTCAGTGTCTGCTAAGAGTGGTTTTCAAACGTAATCATTATTTGAAATGACCAGACACGTTTTTCCCCTAGTTTCACTTATTTCTCTTTTTAACATCTAAAATGTAAGAGACACTGCTTTGTTATGATTGGCCACAAGTCACATAGTATCTTTTTTTCTGTTTTCTGACTGGCTAGGCATAATTCTTATCAGATTTTGGGTGTGACTGCTTGCCATAAACAAATATAACACTTTTCTCTCATGAGCAGTCAGTCATGCAAACATAAAACTTACTTCCCAGAAGCATCCATGCCAGTAAATTCAATTGCACAAATACTCATTGAATTTTAACTCAAAAGGGGTGGCGATATACCTAAAGTATTACAAATTCAAATGAATATTCACAAACTACTTACCCAGCTCTAATAGTTTCAACACATTCTGAAGTTTACTAAGGTAACAAATCAACTGCTACCTTTCCTTTCTTTACATTTGATGCTGATTACAGTACTGTAAAAGCATGAAAGTCCTTTCCAACTTCCAGCTCTTTGCAATTGAATCAGGTGCCAAACATTGTTTTTCATCAACAGAATAAATATGACCATATTTAATTTTTTTTATTATCACAGTTGTCTGTTCTGACTTTCTTTACTTAATGTATTGATTATTATTGTAATTCTTGCTTGCAAAATTTTGTAATAGCATGACTTCCTGTCTGTGGCATATGATAAATAAAACTAGAATTCCTTATTACTTGATATTCCGGAAAACTCTTTATGTGAGAACTTCAGCTGTTTCAGCATGACAGCAAAAGTAGCTGGACAAATGTGATCCTGCTATGCAATCTGTCCTTGAGTTACTGCTTATGTCTTCTATGTGCTTAAACCAGTTTATTTTAAGTATTAGGGTGTTCATTCGTTTGTTTGTTTTGAAAATCAAACATAGTGGATAAGACAATTTGTGGTCACAATTTGCAGTTTCTGCTTAGATGTTCTTTTGGGTAGTATATAACATATTCCACTTCATGGTCTTTCAATAGTATACAGATTCAAAAGGGTCAGTGTCATTACCTTTGTTAATTTTAATCACAAGGACAAACTTTGTGATGTTTCTAACGATATATCAAGGGGATGTATGGGCAGATATAACTATGTATGGGGATGTTTCTAATGATATATCAAGGGGATGTATGGGCAGTATTCCTCCGGGGGCACTCTACTTCAAGTAATGATTCATAGAGCATTTGTGATGGGTGGATGAGCAGATGAATGAGCCTTTGATGGAATGACTGATTTGGTTAGGTCTTATGATAGCGTCACTTGAGCTGACGTGCGCAGAGCTGGCAACAGGGTTTGTTGCAGGGGTAGGTGCCTGCCGTAGTAGATCTTTGATGGTGGGCTGGAGAGGTTTGACTTGGGGGCTGTAGGTGATGACCAGTGATGTTCAGGTGTTTTCCTTGTTGGGCTTGCCCTGTATAGTTGACTTCTGGGTATCCACCTGACTCTATGGCTGTGTTCTCACACAGCCAGTTATTTCGATATGGTTGTTTCGCAACAACCGTATATCGAAATAACCCTTATTTAGAAACAACTTATTTCGAATTAACAAAATGTTAATTCGAAATAAGGAAAAAACCGGAAATCGAAATAGCAAGTTCACACTGCGAACTTGCTATTTTGGTACCTGGTCCAGGGGGCTGCAGCCCCCTGGGGGTGAGCGGCTGCGGCAGCTCACCCTGCAACCCCAGAAAGGGGGCTGCAGCCCCGGAAAGGGGGGTGCAGCCCCCAGCGGGGGGGGACGAGTGGCTGCGGGGTGCTGGAGCCTGCCGCCAGAGCTGGGGCGCCGGGCTGAGCCAGCAGCCTGGGCTGCACCCCCGACACCCCCGACCTGCTGGGGGTGTAGGGGGAGCAGCCCGGGCTGCCGGCTGAGCCCCGCGCCCCCAACCCGCTGGCGGTGTCGGGGGAGCAGCCCCGGCTGCTGGCTGAGCCGCCTGGCCAGGGGTTCACCCCCCGCCACCCTCCGGAGGCCAGGGTGCTGAGGATCCAATGTTGTTTCGGAACACGCCTTGTTTCGAAACAAGGGTTTCAAAACAAGTTTGTTTCGACCCCAAATGGGGTTTAACTTGTTTCAAAACAACACAGTTGTTTCGAAACAACTGTGCGTCATGTGAACAGCTGAAACCTCTGTTGTTTTGAAATAAGGAGGCTGTGTGAACACAGCCTATCAATCTGTTTCTTCGCTTCCCTGGGTGAGTATTGTAGTTTTAAGAACACTTGACAGCGATCTTGAAGGTGCTTGTCTCTGTCTGAGTGATCAGAGCTAATGTGGTTGTATCTTAGGGCTTGAGTTTCAACAATAGATTGTGTGGTGTCCCGGATGAAAGCTGGAGGGATGTAGGTAAGTAGGTTTCTGGTATAGAGTGATATTTGTGTCCACCACTTATTTGTACTGTAGTGTCCAGAAAGGGAATCTTCTGTGTGGATTGGTCCAGGCTGAGCTTGGTGGTGGGATAGACATTGTTGAGATCTCAGTGGAATTCTTCAAGGGCCTCCTTTCCATGGGTCCAGTTGATGATGTCATCAGTGTGGCATAAGTAAACAAATGGCACTTGAGGACAAGAGCTGAGGAAGTGTTCTTCTAAGTCAGCCATAAAAACGTTGGCATGTTGTGGGCCATGTGGGTACCCATAGGAATACTGCTGACTTGAAGATATAAGTCATCTCCAGATCTGATATAATGGTGAGTGAATACAAAGTCCAGCCACCAGGTGTGCTATCATCTAGAATACTGTTCCTGATACTCTTTTGGAGCTTGTCACCAGTGATCATTGTTATCCATTATTTAAATTTAATGACCTGGGAGAATATTTACTTCACTTTCCTTGCATGTGATGCTGCAAGTCAGTAAAAGCTACTGCTGTTAACTAAAATGAATATTGACTTGAACAAATATCAAGTGCAAAAAAAGAAACTTACTGGTATGAATATCTGGTCAAAGAGCAAGACCGCAAAGTCACAGAAATAGGCAAATTAGAAATTAAAATTGTACAATTACTAGATGCAAAATTAACTCCTAATTTTAAACTATAACAATCCTTGAAACTTCTTTATGTAAAGTTTGAATGTACTCAGCATTTTATGAGGTACCATTGTAAGAATCAGCTTTCATTCTTTTAGAACAGAAGTCAGTTTTCCTGCATCTGTTTCTCCAAAAGTCGTGTCTTCCTTTTGCCAGTCAGTCAATGTGTTTTTCTAGTAAAGTTTTCAGAAATGTTCATTTATCTGTTAAATATATTTTTAATTGCAAGAGTTCTTTGAGATGTTCTACATCTGATTTGCAGTTGCAGTTACATGGTTTTTAATATGCACTTACTTCACTGATAAATGCATATTAGAAAGAAGTAACACTTTAAAATGGTAATATTTTAAAAACTATGACCATATATTACTAAAATATTTATAAGGACATTTTCGAGAAGTAGTACAGTAAAAAATAAAAGTGTTAACCATAATAATCTGGAAGGAAATATCAAAAGAATTCATATTTAAAGTGGACCATCTTGTCACTGATAGATAGACCTTTGGAGATTGTGGACATAGCCAAATGAGTCCTTAGCATGACCAATAGTTTAGAAAATGACGTTTAAAGGTTAACACATAGGTTTTTTTCCTAGAATAATATGTAGAATGACTGTGTTCTGCTTTTAGAGCAAATCAAGCAGAAAAGGAGACACAAATAAAACTGCTAACTTCTGTTACAGAATGCTTCATACTAGTGAATTCATTATTATCCCTTATGTGAGATGCTGCTGATTGAGTAAGAACTAGAAGGAAACTTGCCTTTTTGCAACAAAAATGGCAAGAAATAAACACATTTTAGTTCCAAACATGAGTCAAGAAAAGAAATGTCTTCATGTTCCTGAACACATGCTCGCTCGTGCACTCCCCTCCCCCCTCCGCCGCACAACAACCCAATGTGGGCTTTCTAATTGGTATTCAGCTTCACTGTCATGTGATATAAACTAAATATGTCCTAATGACGGATGAAGAATATAAAATACTAAGACACTTTGTTCAATGAGCAATCACTTTTATTATTGTTTGATTCAAAGACAGATCAAGAGATGATTGACTTTGCCAGTTGTTTACTCACTTGGGTTTCTCTCTCTATTCTGCGATAGCCTCCTGAGGCTATGTGGTTTTTATATTAATTATTTGTAGCAGCTGTCAGTAAGAGAGAAGAGACTGAAGAGTGGACAGTTAAATAATGGTTCACTTTTTAAAATTTGATTCATATGGAAATATATATTCCTTTCTTCTTTAAAAAATAAAGAAAATCAAAAAGAAACTCCAGAAAACCCTAAGTTAATGCTGTGTTAAAGGGCTGATATCTTCAGCAGGTTCTAATCTGGAATAGTAGCATGTTTATAATGTCTAGAGTTACTGTAAATCTACTCCTTGGGACTTAAAATTATTTTCTTGAAATAATGAGATGCTTAGAACATTGGTGTGTGTTACTTTTGGGATGTATGCTTTTAATAACATCAACATGGGATTGATCCTTCAGCCAATAGTCAGATGACCTCATTCAGCACAGTGTTCAAATGACTAAAGGCTGAAATCTTGAGGTATATGTTACTGTAGGCTAGCTTCTGAAAATAGCTTGCTAAACAGTCAATGCTGGTCCTAGAAAATCATGGTGATGCTGCTATATAACCAATCCAAGGTACATACAAATCCAGACACAACACTGCATTTTATTCTAACGTGGGCTGGTGAGGTCTCTGATAGTACAGAACCCAGAACTTCTGCCCAAGTATTTAGAGGAGAGGCATGTTCAAAATGCCTTGCAATCCAGTGGTAAAATGCCAGGGTTACAGCTGTGCATGCATGTGAAAAGGCACCCTTGCTACTCTAAACTCTGGTAATGTTTATTTGATAAATGATATAGGCAGTGTCTTGCTTTATGCACCAAAGAGACCCTTTTTAACAGCTGCCATATCTGTGGGACTCATTGCTCTATTGCTTCTCCAAGGGTGAGGGATCAGCAAAGGATCTCCTAGGCCAGTGAATCCCAGCCTTTTGCTGGTCGAGACACATTTGGCAGCATATCACGGCCTTACAGGACACACCAGCCCACCCCCACAGGGCAAATCAAGCCACCTCCTTGACTCTCTGAAACACACTGACTCCTGTGTGGCAACACAATAATATGTCCTGACACAGTGATTGAAAACCATTGTCCTAGGCTACTCTCCATCAACTACATCTGACCCCCGATCACAAAAAATCTCCTCCAGATACCTATCCTCTTCAGAGCTGATGCATCACATGCTTTCCTCTAAAAGCTTTGGTCTATTTCTGTCCCAAATGATCCTGCTCCATTGTAGAACTTAACCTCTTGGAAATGGTGAGTAGTGACAAGTGCTGCAGTGGGATAGGATTAAGGCAGTCGTTCTCAACCCATTGTGAGCAGCTCTCTGTGTTATGCAAGCCATATGCACGGTGTGTGTGTGTACGTATATAACATATATATCCTGAAACATAGCATGTGCGTGCGCACACACATTACCTCTGTGATCCTGAAGCTGTCCCATGGGCTACAGTTGTGTGCTGATCAGACTGTGGTTGAGAACTTCTTGATCAAGGTTTCACATGTGACCATTAGTTTTGGCATTTTCTTACTTTTGGGTGCTTTACCAAGCAACGTTCACTTTGCTTGTTTGTCTTTGTGTTTGTATGTCTGTCTGTGAATGTTCTGTTTTTTTAATTTTCCTTTTCTGGATTATGATGGTTGTCTCGGGCAGGCCTAAACAGGATATAAGGATCAATTTTTTCTCTCTTGGTATTTCAGAATCTACAGCTTGTCGCAAAGATAACACATCATTCTGCTTAAGGGAACACAGCTATCCAAAATCAGAGAAAGTGAAAGTGGGAGAGGATGATGTTATGAATGGAATAATTTACTTTGACTTTTTAAATAAAGCAACATGTCAATTAAAACAGACCCTATATTAAACAGAATTATACACATCTTCCTGTATGTAACAATCAAGGATTTTGGCAACAACCATTTTATAACCTGTGAAATTTAACTTTTTTTTTCTGCTTGTACTTCAAGCAGTTTTGGAGGATGCATATTATGTTTAAATGCTGGCCAAACTGGAAATGAAATATGGCTTAAAACAACACAAATGTATGTGAGTGTATGTGCATCAGTGCACAAACCATATGAAATCACCTCAGATTTGGACATTTAATCCAATTTTAAAATTCCAAAAATATCAAGTAGTCACTTAAAAATTTAAATGCAAATTGCCTTTAACCTCTCTTTTCCAAAATATAGATATATGTGCCTAAACGGAAGTCAGAGGAGCTACACTGGGTTGACAACTGCTAAGGATCTTATGTAAGTGAGGCATAGGCTCTCATAGACACAAAACAGAGAACAGCAACTAGCAACTTTAGTCATTAAACTGCATATTCATGATGGCACTGCACACATTGTTTTATAAAAATGAAGATCTTCCCAAATGCAGATAAAGCACACACTTTAGAAACTAATATGTAGCTGCTGGTGGTTCTACAGAAGATTAATAATGCTTGCCATTATAAGAAGAAATTTACTAGAGAAGGAAACCTTCACATTTGTACTGGATAAAAGAGTAATGGTGAAGCCCCGTCTTTATGATTAAGTGCTAATAGGACTTAGATACTCCATAGGTACTGCTGGATAGGAATTCATTGCTCAGTGAAAGGTCACAGCTTCACAGTGTAAAACCTTTTCAGACAAGGAATTCCATGGTGCTCTGTTTTAGGCTGGGATATAGGTATGTGCTTAAAGATGTGCTTGGCTTTGAAGGTTACTAATGTGCTTGATGTTTTCATATGTGCTTCAAGTACTTCACTGGATCACAGCCTCACTAGTTCTCAGCTATAATGATACATTTAGGGATTCGGTTTAGCCATCTAACCTAAAAAAAAGAGAGAATAAAAAAAAGAGATGTGATTCTCAGTAGCACCTGACCCTAGGCCAATTCTTGTGCTGATCAAACAGATGGTGATGCTTGTGTATGCAGGGAGAAAAGCTGGCTTTGAGCACCTGATGTTACTGTTCTTCCCAAGTAAGGGTAGCTGTCTTAGTTACAACTCTGCAGTCACGTCTTGCAGAGAGAGCAGCTGTTCTGATTGGAAATAGGTACTAGATTGGAGTGGGCAAACTTTTTGGTTTGAAGGCCATATTAGGGTCTAGGTGGGCTGGAGAGGGGCAGGGGAGGCAGTGGGACTGGGAGACAGGAACGACTGCCACACTGAGCCCATGTGGTTGCGGGATAGGGAGACAGGGACAGGAGACCGACCGCTGTGCTCTAGCCAGGGTGCCACTGGGCCCTGGGGGGAGTGGTCACTATGCTCCAGCTAGAGTGTTGGCTCTGCCACTGGGCCCACACAATGAGAGGGGGTGGCCTGTCTTTGCCCCACTCTGGTCTGGCCGTGGTGTTACAGCTCCATGTGGTGGGGAAAGGCGTGAGGTGAGGAGGGGTAGGAGAGATCGGGGAAGGGGGAGCAGCCACTATGCTTCTGCCAGGGCACTGCTGCCGCATGTGGTGGAAGAGGGGTGGGAGGAAGGGTCAAGACCAGGAGCAGAGAGCAGCTGCCAGGCTCTGGCCAGCTGGAGGGACAGATGTAAAGCTCCCGTGGGCCACATCCGGTCCATGAACCATTGTTTGCCCACCTTTGGAACAGGTGAAAGAGAGTCATCCTGCTACAGAATGAGCAGTTTCAACTTTCTGTAACTGCTATAGTCATGGAGGTCAGTTGGGCTGCTACTTGAGGCGTCTAAATCCAAAATTTAGGTTCCCAAAACCCCCACACAGCTATCATCTAACTTGTAGACACCCGAACTACTTACATGTTGAATTAGTTTCCACAGGTGATGTCCCCTAAGTCTGATGGGCATGTGCAAAGGTGCTTGAATCCTGACCAGCTGAGCAGCTCAATGCTTAGCTCATGCCTGAGCCATGATGGGATGCAAACAAAGTGGTTTTCCATTTGTCTCACATTGGGGGCCCAATCTGCTAGGTTTTCTTAAGGGTCTCTTACTTGCTCATTTGCTGCACAAAATAGAGGCAGTGGTGATCTATACAGAGGAAGAGAGATTAAGAAGGTTAGGATTGTTTGGTTTAGAAAAGATGACTAACAGGGGATGTGATAGATCTATAAAATAATGAATGGTATAAAGATAGGCAATAGGGAAGTGTTATTTACCTCTTCAAAAATCACAACAATCAGGGATCACCCAGTGAAATAAACAGGTAGTAGGTAGGAAACAAACAAAAGGAAGTTCTTCTTCACAAGCATAACTGGGTTTGAAAAGAATAAAGTAAGTTTGTGGAAGATAGGCCCATAAATAGATGTTAGCAACTCTGTGCTCCAGGTGTTCCTAAACTTCCAACTGCCAGAAGCTGAGACTGGACAGGGGATGGATAACTTCATAAATGCCTTGTTCTGTTCCTTCTGGCTAAAGCATGTGGCACTGTCCACTGTCAGCATATAAGATGCTGGGCCAGATGACTCACTGCCTGACCCTTCATAAATCATCTTTATGCAAGAGATTGGAAGTGGAATCACCCAGGTGAGAACCCTAATCATGAGCTACAGAGTTATTCTCTCTATTTTCTCTGGTTCATTTTTAAGCATTTTTTTTCTCTTTTTAAAGAAGACCCTCTTCAGCAGGACAGACTGAGACTCCCTGCCCTAGAATATTCTCTAGCCTCATGGTTAGGGCATTAAGCTGGGTGTGGAGACTGTCATTCCAGTCTCTGTTCCACATCAGGCAAAGTGGGAATCTGAATCTGAGTCTTACACTTAGTATGTTGGTGCTCTCATTAAAACATTAAAAGACCAGGGGGCTGATCTGATTTAGACACCTAACACTGGGCACAGATTCATGCCTGTGAATCTCAAGTGCAGGAAAGCCTTTCCATATGGCCCAGAGTTAGGCATCTAACACCTGTTGAGGGGTGGGGGCTTAGTCTCCTTAGCATTTCCCTTGGCATTGGCTGGATCAGGTAGTTCCCTGCTTAGTGTGCTGGCATTTTTAAAATGCTCTTCTTAGGCATTTCACCATCCTCTTGCATTACAGTGGGATCCAAGGTGCCTAACTCAGAGTACTAATTAAGCACTGTAATTCTCAGTTAATTTTTGTTGACCTAGCTCTTTGAACTCTGGGTCATAGTACCCCTGAAACCACAGTGGCATCAATGTCTGAGAGGAAGTAGCATGTCATCCCCTGGAATGTATAGATATCTGACAGGGCATAAGGTCAGTGTGATCTTTGTTAACTATTCTATGTAATTATGGGATATATTGTGGTTACATGATGTTAGAAACATCTTAGTGAGATTGTATCACTAAAGTTAATGGCCAGTAAAAGCATATGGGAAATTCAGTTACAAAACTACCTTATAAGTGTGTTAATGACACCAGGAAAATAAGTAATAAGATGGCATATAAAGTCATCCAACTGAGGGGGGAAAATTTGCAGAAGTTCTTTGGAGGTTAAAAGCCGCATAAAACTTATTGATGGTGTGTGCAAGTATTTAAATAATATGGGCTCACTGTAAAATAATGGCTTAATTATTTATTCTTTGATGCGAAAAGTGTAGCTTTCATAAACAGAAATCCTATTGATTCTGCATTAAATGAGTAATTTGTAGACCAATAATACCACATGCATTTGCTTGCGGGGAAAACGGCATCTTTTCAGATCCAATTCTAAGAGGTACCGAGCATTCAGCTGCAGTGAAGGTCACTGTGAACTGCAGACCCTCAATACTTCGCAGGAGCTATTCAGTATCTCATAGGCTCAAGCCTTTATGAATTATACACCCTCTATTTACATTTTCCCTGTCTCACAGAATGTTCTGTCCTATATTTCCAAGGTACAGGCTGCTGACCTATGTCCCCAGCCTAGAAAGGATTAACACAACACACACAGCCTGTTCTGGATTTGAGTTTAGGGCATCATTTACTGCTTATACTGATAAGCTTCAGCAAAACCCCAAAATAAAACCAGTCAAAGAATCCCCCTAACCCAGAACCTATCTGCCCCTGCCAGCTATCCTATAGACCAAGTGCTTGAGTTCTTCCCTGTAGCTCTCCTTTCTTAAACTGAGCTCTCTAGCTTTTATTGGAATCAAGCTGGCCCTATCCCAGCTGGGTGTGATAATTGCCTCTGCCAGGACCTAATATCTGAGAAGGTTTTTTTTGTTCTGTTTTTTGTTTTTTAAAGGGGCTGAGCCTCAGAACAAGGTTGTCTTGCTATCCCCCAGCCGTAAAGGGGCAGATGACCCTATTACAGAAGCCTGCTAAAACAAGTCTAAAACCTCAAATAATAAACATAGCTTGTAAAATGTTTTAAAAATATATCTGCATCTGGCATTCATCAAAAGCACCGAAAGAGAAATGTGATAAATACTGATAAAAATGCTTCAGTTCCTCCTCCAACTGCCAGTATAAGATTGTTGTCATTATAAAGTGAGTGGGAAGAGTTTTGAATCTAATCCCGGGAAACAATGACAGAGCTGGGTGATGAGAGTGCACCCATACCAATGGAAAGGGCTGGTAATGAGGACTTTCATTTTGATTGAACTATGGTACATACAGGTATCGGAGAGCTGGGTAGCAAGAATTACTTCAAGTGAAGAACTTTACTGGCAAAAGTCTGAGTATCTGGAGCTTGAAGTAAACATTGATTTTGATACCTTCATTTATATCAATATCAGTACAGATTAACAGACTTGCCAGATGAGGGTGATTTAGACCAAATGATCTGATGTATCATATAGCCTGAATCTGAAATTGAAGGCAAGTGCTTAGTCATATTAAGATAAAAAACATGAAATCTAACTGCAAATACATACAAGCTTCCACTAGAGACTCAGCTAAAAACATCATTTTCCAAATATCAAGCAACTGCAGCATAGGAGTGTCTCCTGCTGACACAGTGCTTGTCAAAAGGTGATCATTCTGTATCTGACCTATCTATCCTCATCCTCAAAGGAAACCTGTGTGACACTTTTGAAAGATGAACCTGGGAGCTTAGAAGCATTGCTCTGCCAGATGCAAATGCTATGTCTACACTTACAAGCTTACCATAGTACAGCTGTACTAATAACCTGAGCTGCGCTAAAACTGCTCATGTGAATGCATTATGCTGATGAGAGACATATCTCCCATCAACCTAATAAAGTCAGCTCAATGAGAAAAAGTAGCTGTGTTGGCGGGAGTGTCTCCCACTGACACAGTGGTGCCCACACGAGCACCTATGCTGGCAAAACTTAGGTCACTCAGTGGTGGGTTTTTTTGGTTTTATTTTTTCCCCCACACCACTGAACAACAAAAATTTTGCTGATATAAGTGGTAGTGTGGACAAGGTCTTAGTGATCCAACAGAGCCCAACCTTAGTAAGTTTCTGGACACAAAGCAAGACATGTTTATTTAGGTTACGGCTTCCTTGTTTGGTTTATGACTTATTTTTTGTTTCTTTCATTCCTAATAATGGTTTTTGGCACTATACACTTCAGCAATTTCTGTAACTCCTCTGATTATAGGTAATTACTCTAAATTGTTTAACTCTTAAAAAAATAAAAGCTCACTTACCTGCTAGAGCAATTGACAGCCTATCTGTTAATAAAAACAGCTAAGTAAAATGTGTTGTAGCAAGTTGCAATATATTGGTTTCATTCTTTTTATTAATTTTAACATTTTGTTAACAGAAGCTCATAAAATACTAATTTCATTTTCATGTAAATCAGTCTTTGTCTTCAGGCATTAAAGAACAGTCATAATACTTCAATTTCTCCAACATTTTCATTAACAGTCCCCAGTTTTCACCATCCTATGTATGTGCAGTGTGTGTGCACACATAATTGCTCCCACTTCTGACCTTGTGCCTTTTCTCTGCCAAGGCTTTTCAGGTCTGCTTTCTGCTAGAGGTAAAATCAGTAATAGGAAATCAGAGTAGAGTTTAGGTGTAACTTATATCATTAACATGCATCCTGCATCAGAGGTGATCACAAACTGTATCTAAGATTCCCCTTTATCCAGAAATCTAAGATCAAACCCAGTTATCATTCTTCAGCATCTCTACCTCAAATATTGACTCCCATCTGACTAAGAGAAAGAAAGCTCTCTGGCTATTAGTATAGCTAGCTGTCCACTGTCTAACAAAATCTAACCTAATAGCATGTCTTTTCAATACTAAACATGTGTTCACATGCTACGTAAGAACTTGGAGGACCATGAGTATGTACACATCTTAAGATGTAGGTGTAAATGCCAGTCCAAGAAGACATACTTCTGCTGGTTCTGACTGAGGTAGCACATTAAAAGCAATGTAACTGTATAGGTGCGGCTAGCTGCCATGAGTATGTGCCTAGAATCTCAGATGGGTACATACTCAGTGGATAGTGCTTCCTCAGCTTGCACCACAATAGCTATGCGCTAGCTCACAATCAGCACTAACATGAGTATGTCTCATGAGCTGGAATTTACACTAGCGTCAAGTCAAAACATATTCTATCTGTATCAGTGCCACCAAATGACACCTACCCTGGCAATGTAGTTCATGATGAGATGCCTTCTCTTCCTATTCATATCCAATCAGGATTTCCTTATACTGAGATTTTGAGAAGGACTCTTCAAATGCACTCAGCACTAACCTGATTCTTCTCTCCTTCCTGCACCAAAAAAATTAATTTTATTTCAGTGAGAGCAGTGTCACACCAGTGCTTAAGCACTTTTGAAAATCCCATCTTACAGTATCATAGGACACTGTAGCAGGAACTAACAGGGACCTCTGTAAAACAGCAGTGTGAAGGGGAATTTGGGCCTTTGATTCCACACCTGTAAACAATAAGATCAATGTAGGTGATCGGCACAACATAAGGCTGAAGTTCCTACGTAGATGCTGGAGACTGAGCAAAGCAATAGTGGCCTCTGTGCCAGTCACTTTACTTTTCATTCCATCACAGAAAGGACTTCTTCAGTCATTGTGCTGGAGCAGCCTCTGTAGAGTGGCTGCTGCGACTGTAATGGATTCTTTATGCTAAACTGCTTGATGTCCAATTTCATTCTCAGGCTAATCACTGGGTTTTGGATTTTTCTCTTATGTAACCCCCTCCTTTGCCTCCCTGGGTTACTCGGCAGTAGGCAACACTTGTGTGTGCACAGACATCTAAGACTGGTGGTGAAAAGGAGATCCTGAGTATCCCAGTGGTCGTGTTGGATATGTGGGGAATCCACCTATTCAGCCCTCTGCAGCAGTCGCTTGCTTTAAAAGAAATTATATTGGCCGTGCCTCCACCTGGCTGGATCCTGTACACACTCAGGGGTGTGCCTTGGGAACCTCCAGGACTACACCCATGCTGATAAAACAAATAGAAATCAGAAACCTTTTACTTTACAGAGAAAACTTGTCATAACAGGAGGAATAGATCCATTCAACAGACACTAAATGCAAGAATAAAGGGAACTTAACCAATTAGGGTTTATACAGTACAATAACCCCACTCCCAGAGTGCACACTCCCCCAGACCCTTTTCTTGCATGGGGTGCATGTGAAGCTCTGCTGAGGAAGGCAAAGCTGTGCTCTGGTGGTTTAGAGTAGAACTACAGTCCAACAGCACATTGAAGATTTGGAGTAGACCCAACCAATTACGAATAGTTCCTGTCCCTGCTCTGGAGGACCCAACACTCTTGCCTCTTCTCAGGCCCAGTCAGTTTTTGCTGCAATGTGCCTTCACTTCAGGATCCCTGTTCCAAAATGATGTGTGGGGTGGAGAAAAGGTACTTCCACTGCCCTCCTGCAGCTCTGATCCAGCTAATTCCAGGCTCTGTCCCTGCTCCAGGATGAGCAATGTTGCCAGCCTCTGAAGCTCCCTGCTCCCTTGATCTCTGGCAGACTCTCAGCAGCGTCGGAACCCAAAAGAGCAGTCACCAGCTGGCTCCAGCACAGACCATGTCTCATCCCCCAACAAAATGGAGTTCACCCACCAGTCTCTTCCCTGGGCTCAGCCTTTTTCCCCAGGCATGATGGGAGTCGTAATTACTTTAGAGGCCTCTCAAGCACAGGGTGCCTACAATTACATGAGACTGTAATAGAATTAGTTGCCCATGACGCACTTCCAGGAGAGATCAGAAATAAATAACCACAGAGTTAAATGGGTAGTTGCAGAATTGAGATAATTCTGCCAGCAATTGCAATTCTCTCCAGGTGATTAAGATCCAGAGAACTGATCACACATATGGAAGATAAGAAACTATCACAAACTTAGTTCTGTGAGTAATGGCTGAAGAAAGGATACACAAATGTTGGTTAGGACTACCCTTGTACTGCTCACCCACAGAAGAGAAAAAGATGAAATTGCTAACTCGGAACAGTTAAGTGTTCAGTCACGGGATTTGGACACAGCCTAATTTACAGAGAAGCATTCAATATGATACTCAACAGTGCTATAACTTGGTAAGGGAAAACAGACTGATTCTAATTAATGAAGCATAACAAAGCCAGAAAAACTAGAGAAAACAATAATAAAGAACTATTCAAGGAAGTGGGAAAAAAAGTTCAGACTTTTAACTTTTGAAGATTAGGGGAAAACATAAAAATAAAGAGGGAGTGCAAAACTAAAGTTGGGGCAGGTAGAGCATGTTAAGGAGGGGAAAGACGTGGTGGGGGCAGAAAACATGAACAGGTTGAAATGAGAGAAGTGGTGGGGGCAGAAAACAAGAACAAACTGAAATGCGAGAAGTGGTGGGGACAGAAAACAAGAACAGGCTGAAATAATGTTTCTCTTTAACTGGAATTTCTACACTAGTGAATCCCAATCCTTTGCAAATAAATAATAAGAATTATTGTTACCAATTTAACATAGTTTCCACAATATACCGGTAGTCTATTGTAAGTTTATGGAAAAACTGGTAGTCTTGCATGTCGTGTTGCAGAATCATCAAGGGCTGAGTTTTTGTAATACCTATTGCTGTTCTCCCGGAGTTGAAGCCATAAGTCTAAATTGCTCATCTCACAACACCTTGATTTAAAAAAATGAATTAGAAGTTATTTCAGTTGCTTCTTATTTTCATTATTAAAAGTTGAATTAAATTTCAGGAAAGTTACTCTTAATATAAGGAAAATAAGGAGGTCAGTAGATTATTTAAAGTGTGTTATAGAATATAGCGTATGAATGATAATTTTATTTAGATCAACAGAGGGTAAAGGAATGTATCAAGGATGAAGTTCAACTAACAATTGTATTGAAGTTAAATGTTAACATTATTATGCATTCCTATGTAATGAGAAAAGACTTTCCCAAAAAACAGTGGGACTAAACAAGCACTATATGGAATGGGCTGGATCAGACTTTCTGTGACAGTAGGTTTTCTCAGGGTATTGCATTTCCCCATGTCTAACCCAACTGAACTTACAAAAACAAAATATCAAACCAAATACTGCTTCGGGTCAGTTAAGGTTTTTTGTAGTATTCAGATAACATTTTCTATCTCTACTAAGGTTAGGTCAACCACTGAATCATCATAACCAGTATTTAATTAGCATCTGGAATTTCCCTTTTGAAGTGCAAGCAAATTAACATAAGTGAAAGAAAGCTAAAATACTGTAAAAGAATAAGTAGTGGGGAATCCTGGTCTATTAGATTAAAAAAAATTCTTAGATACTAAAGCCAGAGTTAGTATAGCTTCACGTATCCATAGATAAAATATCCAGTGTGTACATGCAGCTAGATAAGTTGCCAATGCAATGAAGATCTAGTGAGCATGCTCATGTTTAAGAACTGGCCAACTTTGTCCCTTTAATTTTATTAATAAGAAGGCAACAGACAGAGATGACAAACAAGTGTGACCTTAAGTAAGAGAGGACATCACATCAAAGTTGCATATTTTTTTAAAAAACTGCAAATTCTGACAGTTTCACATCTTCCCATATGTAATGCTGTGAAACTTCTAAAATCATCTCAAACCTAAACAGGAATCAAAATAATCCCAAATATAAATACTGATGCTATGAGTTGTGTGTTTAATTAGTTCTGTGAAAGCTTTCGACAAATGCTATTGTTTTTAACTAATCAGGAGAAGCAAAAAAGGCAGTAGAGGAAAAAGAGATAACTATGAAGGTGCTTCAACTGACTTAGTATGTTTAAATATTGTGTTCTGAATTTTAAAAAGTATTGGGAAAATACTCTATTTATGACAAAAAGCATAGTGGAAAATTAAGATGTCTTCATGCTTTGTTTTTTGAAATATTTACCTAAAGCTTTTTCAGGTGAGTGAAAAGCTATGGGAAATACCCTAACAAATGCTGTGCTATGTCTTCTTTCATGTTCTGCATACGCTGAGGGATTAATAGTCTTCAGAAGAATTGCTGTTGTAATGCAAGAACAAAAATTACATCGTTTTAACAACCTAAAATATAGAATGACAGCACAATGGGGGAAAGCTAAGGCCCATAGCTTGAAAAAGAAGTTTGCAATCTGAATGTAAAACATTCTATTTGGCACTAAAATATTGGATTTATTTTTTTTTTAAAAAAAGAAAGAAATAGGAGAAAGGAAGACCTGCTGGATAATAGTGCTTACTACAAAGATTTCAATGAAATTGACTGAATTTCAGGTTTGACTATGCAGAGATCTTTTTGAAGAGTTCTTTTTCCTACTGCTTCCTGTGTTTATTAGTCAAATACTTTTATAGTATATTACTACTTCATTTTAAAGTCTGTTTTAGCTAAATTATTGCTGATCTGTAACCCATGCCTTTTAAGAACATAAACAAATAATTTTTAATTCTGTCATAATTCTGTGTAAGTGTTGAATGTATGTGATTTTTAGTTTGTATTCATGACAGTGTCATTTAGAAACACTTGTACTAACTATAAGCAGGCACCATTATGTTATAATTGTGCAAAAGAGCTATTTGGAATACGGAGCCTTGCTCTAGGTGAACGTTTTATTTTCAGGTTTAACACTTCCTGCTGAGCATTTATGTGGAGGGGGATACCCTTTTTTTTCTAGTCTTTACCCCACCATTCCAAAAATTAAATATTTAGTGTTAAAAAAAAAAAGCTTACTTAATATAAATGTCTCCATGTGGCTGGATACAAGCTGATTCATGGTGTTGATTGATGACTTTGTGCCACTGACCAATCAGCATTCATTAGCAGTCAAACTGCTACAAAATGCGGCCCTATGGGTACTTACTCAGAGCAGTTAGCTCATGCCATTACCACCACTGTCCATACTCCCATGGCTGCACTACTTTCTTTGTCAGTTTGTACTGTGTATTGTACACAGCACAGAGAAATGAATAGAATTCTATACTATACAGAAAATTAAGGGTTGAAAATTAAAGAAGAAATCAATTAAAGTATTGAAATGAAAGGAAATTTGGTGCTGAACAGATGATGTTTTGGACTTCAAACCTGATTTCTGCCAATTTAAGAACACTATAGTTGGGAACTCTTCATGAAATGCTTTGTGGGTGGAATTAAGACCAATACTGAGGCCTATCTTAGGTCTTATTCATCCTAGTCTCTTAGTGTTCTCAATCCTTCTATATAGGAATGACTTTCCTCCTAAACATTGGCCTCCTCTACTTGTCATATACTTGACATAGCCAAATCACTACTTATGAATCTCCAACCCTTCCTGTTTTTTAATGTGTAAGAATTTATTTGATTTTTCTCCCTGAAATTAACCAAACTCCTAAGCAACTCCAAATTCCATAGCCTTCACACAAATGTAAATGGACTTGAAATAAAAGTGATTCCAGAAAAATAATGAAATTCTTAATTAAAATTACAAGCACGGTGTCTCTTCATGAATAATTATGATCTCATCTCTTTCATTTCACTTTCTATTTTCTGACTTAATAAAAGTTAATAGGAATGGGAAAAGCCTCACATCTTTATAAGATATAGAGTAAGCTAGAAGTTTTTCAAGATACTTTTGTTCAATAAAAAGCTACTTTTAAAATGAATTAATATCTGGTCTCATAGTTCTCAATCTAGCAAAGCACTTAACATTTGACTTTAGTGGGACAACTCGCATATTTAAAGTTACACACATGCTTAAGTGCTTTGCTGGAGCTGGGCCATATTTTGGTTGATTGGCTGGATCTCTCAGGTATGTTCTATTGGTTGGGTTTGATTTTTTTTTCAATCTTGCTCTCTTGTGCTTCTGTGATACCAGTTCTCACTCTTGCTCTTTTAATCGCTTTTCTTCATGGGCCTTATTCAGTTGCCTGCTTTGTTTCCAGCAGGTTTAACAAAACTTTTAAATAAAAGATTTTGCACAGGTCATGAATTTGACACTGGCATGTAGAAGATAAATTTACACCAACAGGTAAAGGTCAGAATTGAAAGGCACAGCTGTCTGACAACAAGCAATAAGTGATTAAATTTGGTGGAAAGTGAAGAGGAGATGAAAGAGCGAACAGATTTGTTTGTTGTATAATTGCTCTATGTGATACTTCTGGTTTATACTTTAGAAAAATTCACTGCAGGAGCATGTCTTGGTAGTGGAAAATCAACAGTTTATTATGCCCATCACAGACAGATACAAAAAATGATTCTAACACCAACCTCTCTTGGAAGGAATAAGAAAACACAAGCAATTCTGATCACATGAGCTGAGGCTGACTTACAATTCAGTTGTTTGGGGAAATGTTCTGTACCTGGAGACTACTGAAAAAAACATAACCAGATCTGAAGTGTCATCATCTTTACTGCAACTACTTTTCCTGCATTGTTGCAGCAGAGGTATAGAGAAGTCCTTATTTACCAACAAATGGTTAGTTTAAAAACTGGATAATTCTGTAAATCAGAAAAATCAATCAATCTAAAAAATGAGCTATGTCTGGTATTTAGACAGCATGTAATTAACACTTGTCAGTTATGTGGCAAAAATTATATCCAACCAAACTCTCTACCTTTAGGTACTCTAGTACCTCTTCTTTTAATGAGGATTTAGAGCCCACTCCTGCAATTTGGGTAGTCCCATTGAACCTTTAGGGTGAAACTCCTCTAGCATTGTGATTTTTAAATACACATTAGTGGTGCCTAGAGCCCCATATAGATGCCTTTTGGTGTGGAGTATATTTTTAGACCCAAAATAAAAATAAATATATGTTTAGTAATTTACTGAGTTTAAGGACTCAGCAAATTAATATTATACAATTAGTTCTTTGTTGTGTTCTATGCAAATAATATTGAAAAAATATTTTTAGGAAAAATATCTACCCTAAACATTACATGGTGTATAAAGTTTTGGAAACATTGGTGTTTTTGTTGCCAGCCAAGCAGTTAGATAAAAAGAAAATATTGTTGGAAGGTTGCAGTGTAACAATACTTTATTTCTTAGAATTGAGAATGATAGCACAAAAGGACCCCAAAACCGGCTGTTACCTAAAACAAAGAGGCACTGCTCACTCCAGCTTATTCCAGGCTATTTTATAGATTGCACACTTCGCTAGAGAGCCCAATAACCTGCAAGCAGAATCATGAACCGTTTCTTCTCCTTTTAAGTGTTTGGAGTTTTGTAAATCATCATTAGTAAATGCACTGTTTAGCCTTTAAAACCTTAACTGGATTTTGGAGGAAAATAAATGTTTTGAAATATACAGTGGTATTTAACCGAGTGTGAATCAGTGTCTCAAATAAAATCTTGTATGGACATGGGTTAAAATTTGTTTTTTAATAGCTAGAAGAGATGTGGAAAAGTTATGTCCAAACATTGCATTGCTCTCTGGTTGACTTTATTAAATTTTGAACTTTTGTTCAGTGTCTTGAGAATGGACAAAATGGTGGCATAAGGAGGCAGATCCTGAGCAATTGGTGTCAAGCATAATTCATTATTTGTTGTAGGATTTCTCATGAGAACAGATGAGAAACAAATAATGACCAATGCTCTGACTCTTTGTGGCTCCCAGTTGGTTGATTATATTAGTTTGTTCATGCACTAACCAAATATTCCTAGTGTCATCAAGAGATCCAGAGTAAGTTCAGGTGTAGAACTATGAAAATTCCTGATTTTAAGCCTACAAGAAGTATAGTTGTTACATGATACTGATAGCTGATTGTAAAAGTAAATATTTGACTGTCAGAGCGATGAAACTAACAATAGAAAAGGCTTCTCGGTAGCACCACATGGTTATCTGGTAGGAGATATGATGTCTGCAAAAGATCTGTTTTCCTGATTCTTATGCTCTGTCTTACACCATTAAGACTAATTCAGAAATATCTATTAGCTTGTAGTGGGGCATGTTCCATCCATCCGCATCTTTAAATAATACATTATGATTCTTGGAGCTTATCTGAAATTAAACATATTTTCCCATCCATGTTCCCCAAATGAGACGTGCAAGGGACAGACATCCTCCCTTTGCCCTTCATGCTGCCTCACTGACTTCAGTAGTGAAAAATGAGTGCCTTAACACGGACGGCAGATCCTGCATAGGCAGTGTTAATATAAGGTTCTTTACACTTCCTCACCATGTTATATAAGAGCTCTTGAGGAAAGGGCTGTATTTAAGTTGGTATCTGCGTAACGTGCTCTGCCTGGGTCCTTAGGCAGTGGCTCCCTTCTACACCCAGCAGGGGAGGGTAAGGTGGGCCATTTTGCAAGACCCTGCAGCTTGCAAATCACTGGCTTAGGTGTATTAACATTATTGGCATTCAAATAGCTGCTGCTCTTGGTAGGCAATTTCTATCAACCTGCCAAGATGATGCCTTCTCTGTTTTTTAGCTGAATATTCTTGTTGGCTAGTTAGAGATTTTGGAAAAGCTGGGATGCACTCTACAAAGTTGATTACAACTAGAGGGCTTTTAAAAATATGTTTCCTGAAATCAAATTGCCTCTTTTTAAGAAATGTCTTCATGATTTTTTCTGTCCGTATTTTTCCAGTCATTTCAGCATCAAACATGAGAAACCTGAATACATTGTTTTGTCTTTTTAAGATGCATTAAGTAACAAAAACAGTTATCTGGGATATTAGAAGTATTTGCTAGATATTCTTTCTTTAAATCTTAAGTCTTACATACTCCATGTTTCTCAAAGCTGCTGGACTGCTTTTTCTGAAAAGTTATAGGAATTTATGCTAAAGTTTATAGAAATTCATCTCTTGTCATGAACAGTGAATAAGACATACTTTAAAAATCTGTATTAATTTTTATAAGAATGTGATAGTTATAAAAATGTGGCGAGAGAAAAGGAGCTTCTTAGTTCCCAAAAGTGTCTTCAGCTTTCCACTAAGTCCTACTCTTTGATAGGCAGAATAAATGTGTGACATCAAATTATTTCACTCTTGCCATCTTCAAAGTAATTCCTTTCCCAAGGCCAGATTTAGGGTAAATGGTAGGGTGAGGCTATGGGAGTTTCTTGGCATTATCTCACATGGTGAAGAAAGTCAAGAGGAAGAAAAAAGTCACAGCATCCTAAATTTTAGCCATTACTCCAGAATTTTATCCAATGCCTTTTCAGAGCAGGATTTTATACCAATCTCTCAAAGGCAAAGCCTTGCACAATTTATGATCTTGGGAGGTGCATAGTAATGCTTTCCAAATAGAACACCCACAAGAAAAGTCAGTGGAACAGCACCCACATTCCCCACCTGTCTGTACTTGACCTGTGGTTCTATTACTGTATTTCCAGGGTGAAGATTAAAGTTATTTGGATAAAATTCATTTTAGATTACATTGAAATGTAAAGAGATTTACCGGCTATGGGTGAATTATCACTCCGATGGTTAGAACATTTCCCATGCAATTCCATTAGTCATTTGGAAAGTGTAGGTAAAGCTGGCATGTAAACTGATGAATGAAGTTAAACGAATACAGTAACTGATGCACTGGGTCTGAGCTGTTTTATATTTTTATAAAAATAACTGTGTAATGCCAGCAAATCACACTTTCACCTCTTTCTTCTCCTCATCTTTCTTTCAGGTTAAAATAAGCGTAAAACTCCCAAACCCTTTTTTGTGGGCAAAATTGTGATACCCTTACTCACACTGAATAGTTTTTTGTTATTAATATTTCCATTAGATTCATTGGCATTACTTGTAAAGCAAGGTATTACTCAAGGCGAGTGCAGGTATTGCAGGCTGGGTTTAGATGTATCTCTCCATGAACTAATGAAATTGTACCCGGCATGTATTTATCATGTATGCTATACATCATTTATCATATGTGTGATATATCATTTATCAAATACTAAGCATACTTCTTTTAGGATGTAAAAGTAAAGTTCTTAAGATCTTCCCAGGCTGCACATAAAAGGAAAGAGTTTACAGAGATTTTAATGGCCCTTAAAAAAAAAGTTGAGTAAACATCTGTAACTACTCTGTAGGGAAATACTGTTTAACTAAAGTACAAAGTCATTCTATCAGCATACACACCTGCTGCTCTTATGGTTCATTTCTTCCAGAAATAACTGAATTACTGAATAGACATTGCTGTGTAGTTCACCTACTTAGAATGTCTGCTTCAGCATTTTTTCTTCGTCCTTCTGCTGTTGGTTCATTGTTCACTTAAAAATAGACACGGAGTCTGGTGGCACTTATAAAGACAAACAAATTTATTTATCACATTAGCTTTCTTAGGAGAAAATCCCACTTCATCAAACACTTGAAGAAGGGGAACTTAGAGAATGGGAGCAAAATAAATGTAGGGGAGTGTAAGTCATAGGATCACGTCAGACAATTACAGCAAATCAGAGCAGTTGTTTGGATTCAAATAGTGGAGTACAACAATTAGCAGGGACGTGGGAGTGGGGGAAAGGAAAGCAAAATGACCTGTCGTAATGAGAAAAGAACTCACGGTCCCCGGGGGAATTAAGAGGGCTGAAAACTGCCTGTAAATTTATGGAAAGTCAGTTAAGAGAAGGTGCAATTTTACTGCTGTCAGTAAATCCGTAAAAAATAAAATAGTCCATAAAACTTCTTTCCTGAATCGCAGCAGAGTCCTGGTCAGCAGGTAGCCATCCTTGTGCTGTCTCCCAGTCCTGCTGGCCAGTCCCAGCCCTGAGTTCTGCCTGGCAGCCTGCCTGTGCTTCTGGCTAACTGCGTGCTGCTACTGCAGCCATGCCACCCGCTCATCTCATCCACCCTTCCCAGTCCTCAGATCTGTGGAACCAGCCAGCCCCATCGCCAATGGCTAAGTGATGACATACCCTGGCTGGAAGTCCTCCAGCCTGGCAATCCGCCCCCGCCACAACCCCCAACCATGCAAGCTCTCTTGGCCCCATGCACCTACTGGCTGACAATGCCACCTGCCTGCCTTCCGGGCTCCCTGTGTGGTCCTGGCTGCTGATGCTGTTCAGCAATGACAGAGGCAGACTGCCCGGGGGTGGGAGCAGAGGTGAGGGAACCATGGCCCCCATGGTTGAGGACACTGGCCTTTGGCAGGGGGACAATCAGTGCCAGGCTGGCTGAGGCAAATGAGGGAGGCTGGGCTGAAAGCGCTGACATCTGAGAGAACTGGGGAGGGAAGCAGCAGCAAGTCACCCGGACTCTGGCTTCCTTGAGTGTCTTCCACTCCCAGTCCTAGCTCAATTGCCAGCCAGCATAGGGAAGGACTGGGACCAAAGGGCAGCAGCCACAGAGATCCTTGGCACAGTGCAGCAGGGAGGGAAAGCTGGGCCCTGCGGGTGTCCATCTGACTCTTGTATGCATGCAGGGTGTGTGGGCTCCTAAGTGCTCCCTGGGGGCCTGCACCAGTGTGCCTGGAGACCCCCAATCCTGCCTGTGGCTGGCTGGGCAGGATCCTTGCTGCTCCCCTGCAGATCCTACTGCATTGCTCTGCACTGACCCTCAGCTTGGCCTTCCTGCCTTTCCTGCTCCTGCTCCTTACTCTTATTTCCCCCTCTCCCCTTCCAGTCCTTCCAGTCAGGTGGCCTTAGTCCAGCTGCAACACATAAGAGTGAGTAGTGCACCCTTAAGTGATGTTCTGTCATTTTAGTGAAAAGTTTACTGGTAGAAATTAAAAATCAACTTCATATTTTCATGTCAGTAAATAGTAAAAGGTAAGTTTGGCATCCCCGGTTATGCATACAGTGAGGCAATCTTAATACAGTAGATCTAATAATACCAATTTATGATAATGTCATAATATCATATAGAATATATAAACTGTACAGACTCCCAAATCATCATCTTGTTGCTACGAAATACAGTCCTGTGTACCTTGCATCCAGCTACTTCATACATTGCTTTTCTTTCTTACTGACCTGTTCTAACAGCCGTGATCAGCTAAAATGCTCAAAATTTGTCCTAGATTTTGAATACTAGGGCGTGTGCAAGGACAATTTCAGCAGAGGGCACTTGTCTCTAGAGCTCGTTTTCCCGCATGATTCAGACAAGAGCCCAAGTCTGTTGAATTGCAAAGTATTTGCAAAGCTCATTTATTTCTCTGACTTTTGGCTTGAGTGGGTGAGGAATGGAGCACAAGAAAATGCATTTGTGCTCAGAGATGTTTGTAGCCAGTATGTTTTCCAACTGAAACTAAAATAAATCTCTAGTTCTGTAAATATATAGTTTGTCCAAAGAGCACCAAAAATGTGTTATACCTACTGAGAGCTGTTCAGTTTTGATTTCCCTCATTAGCAATTCACTGATTACGTTCAGCTACATTTTATTTCCTTTAGCTAATGCAAATTCCAAAATGAGACCAAAATTAAATGTTTTCTATCTGCAGTAGATTTTGAATTTAAATTTCAAGTTAATACATGTAATCCATTCTCTTCTAAATACTAATCAGCGTGTAGTTGAATTTTTACAAAAACAGGAACATTAAGTGATTTATGTTAATGAGCATTCTGCATTACCCCTCAGAAAGTATGCAAGCAATCTCTGATGTATTTTCCATCAGTGATTGCACAAACCTGACATCCCCTCTTCAAGAGAGAGTCCTTTTTTCATGTATTTTCACTAGATACAACAACTGGAAATGGTAGTTTGATGCAGCGTGATGTTAGGGTAGCATTAGAGCCTTATTAATCTGCATATTAAAAAGATGGTCTCTCCCCACTTTTCATTAGGCTGAATTAAATCAAAGTGCTGTTTAGTGCTTAGTATTCTTGACAGTTTTAAAAACTACAGTAAATTTATCATTATATGAAGTAATAGAAAAATACTCTGCAGCTGGAAAAATGAATACCAAAAATGTTTCCATATGCAGTAGACATGGGGGGGGACTTGGTTTTGTTTTATTTTTTTTTTGTCTGTTTGCTCATTGACTTGGTAACTTGCAAAATTCATCAGTTCGTGATGAGTTTCCAGCTTGTGGTGAACAAGTGAGGTTCTACAATGTGTCAAACCATCTATAGGAAGCAATGAGCCTACCATAATGGCAAACTTAGCCTAGCGTGGTAACTTAAAACAAGCTGTGATACTCTTACAGCGTGGAGTTTTGGGGGGAAAGCGGAGGGGGTTGAACATCAATGGACTTGAACATCTGCACAGATTGCTTTAGAAATTTGATGTTAATAAATATGCATGCAAATTAACCCTACTGGCTCTCTGGACTTGCTCCACCTTCCAGGTAGTCCAGCTGACTGGCTGGATTCAGCTTTTCATGCTGCCTGGGGACCATTCCATATGAGCTTTGGTGGACGATGCTGATGAAAGTGCGTGCTGCAGGGAATGCACTAAGGCAGGGGTGGGCAACATTTTGGGTTGGAGGGCCACATGCCATCTATGGCCACTCAAAGTGGGCCAGAGGTGGGGGGGATGGTAGGGAGTGGGGCTTGGAAGGGGTGTGGCCAGCCCGCTCTGCCCCCAAAAAAGGAGTGGAAGTAGTTCCATTTCCCCTGTTTAGAGCTGAGCAGGAGGAGGAGTGGCAGCAACTCTCTAGCCTCAGCGTGAGCTGCCGCTCTCCCTCCCTCTGCCTTGTCAAGCAGCAGCTCGCACTACGATGAGAGTACTGCTGCTGCTCCTTCTTCCTCCCAGCTTCAGCTGGAGCTGAGAGAGGTATGAAGTGGTGGCATTGCTCTGCCCACAACAGGAACGCCTGCTGGAGCTGAGGGAATGGCGAGAGAGAAGCAGCAGCTCGTGATCTGGAGAACAAGTGCTCATGGGCTGGATCCAGTCCATTGGCTGTAGTTTGCCCAGCTCTGTACTAGGTCTTCTTAGATTCCTTGCTACTGCTGAATGCTTAGACTAGTGCACTTCTTGCAGAAGAGTGCACTGCATCTTGTCCAATATAGATGTTACCACGCTGAGTGTGTGGTCCCCAGGCTATCACACCAATGACATCCCACGTAAGCACTGCGCCAATTTCATTAAAAAAAAAAAGGCAAACTTCAATCAATCTAGATTACATTCACCTCAGCTGGACTCCAGATTGTCACCTAGGCTACTTTATTAAACATGTAACAGCTCTTTGCCCAGATTGGCCAGTCCCAGACTCTGGGGTTTTATGCACAGGGTGATATTGTAGTTCCAATTTATGTCACATGCCACACAAGTTATATACATATCTTTCTTAGCTACTGACATCTATGCTTCCTATGTGTGAGGACCAGTCACTTTCAAGACTGCATATAGTGAGTTTCAATTTGGGGCATTTCAATCTACATTGTTTACTATAAAGCAGTTTTTGGCTTGAGGGCCATAGCTATCATGTTGACAGCCCAGAAGCTCCTCTGCCAGCAGGGACCCCTGAAAGCAGTTTGCCTCCTTGCTTACTGATCTCCCTGTGTGCAGCAGAGAAACCGCACACATCTCGTAGCTCCGTGCACTCTATCTGTGTCCCAAGACAATAGCTCCCTTCTGTGTGCAAGGGGAGAGATCAGTGCTCTACTTCCCTCCCTCTAGCTCAAACAAGGACCTAGCCCTTGTGGACCTAGGCAGGGTGCTTTGCATTGCTCTCTGCTACAGGGAGATGGGAACACTACAGCCTATGCCTTTGGCTGCAGCAAGGAGCTTGCACCAGTCTTTTAGTTCTGCAGAAATGTGCTCCTTAGGGTTCTTAGACAGCAATTCCATTTTGCAGCCAGCAGGTGGGGAGCCACAGACCACTCTGGAAGCCCCCCCAGGGCCACTTCTGGCCTCTGGGCCACAGGTTGGGAACCACTGCAAGAACGATATTCAGAAGAATTAGTTGTTCCAGCAGTTACTTAGAATCATAGAAATGTGGCTGAGTTCCTTTGGAATGATAATGCTGTCAACCTCAGCATGAGACTTTTTAGAGTAAGAGAGGGGGCTTTCCTAACAGAGCAAAGTCTTTGGAACTTGCAACTACAAGGCTTCTTAAGGTGACTAAAAATCTGTGTCTTCAGTGTGCAATCCACTCTTGTAACTCAGCTTTCCTGATACAAGGCAATATCACAGTAATTCACATCCACCACACTGCCTCTTGCTGCATGCATAAAAGGTACAGCAGTCAAATAAAATGGCCAAATAATTGGATCACCAAAGCTGCCTACTCCTCACAATCGTTCTAGTAGCCCTCCTCTGTATCTTTTCAAGTTTGAATTCATCGTTTTTAAACATGGGACACCAGAACTCCAGACAGTCTTCCAGGTGCGGTTTTGCATACCAACACTTCCTTCCCTCTCTCTACTGGAAATACTTTGCCTGATGCATCCTAGGCCTGGATTAGGTTGTTTTTGTTTTTTTGACAGCCACATCACATAGGTGGCTCATAGTCATCTTGTGATCAGCCAATATAAACAGGTCCTTCTCTTCCTCAGTCCCTAAATGCATGACCTTGCACTTTACATTATTAAATTTTATCCTATTTCTATTACTTCAGTTTACAAGATCATCCAGATCTTGGTCCTTCTCTGTATTAGCAATACCTCCCAACTTTGTGCCATCCAGAAACTTTATTACCACACACCCACTTTTTGTCCCAAAGTTTGTAATAATAAGGTTAAATAAGACTGGTCCCAGTCCCTGAGGAACTCCACTAGTAACCTCCTGACAAAACTCTACATTTTCTCTTTCTGTAGACTAGAACATGTCACATTTGGGTGGGGGGATGATTAATGGTACAGTATCTGAAAATCCAGGCTGTTTGTTCTGTGAAGTCAGATTGATGTTTCACCACAAATTATGAGAGTTCTTGATCAGAGAGACTGAAGAACAGATGTGCACAGGTGTCTCCCTCCCTAGCTACCATCCCATTGTTGAATCTATCATATGTAGATGATGTTGACATTAGGCATACTGGTATTCTGCCTGCTGCTGACATATTGTAAAATATCTGGTTAGCAATTATAGTGACATTTATACAATTGCTAACTAGTAGAAGCCTCAGTGAATCCAGAGGAAAAAGTGCAACCTTCCTAATCTGCAAGTCAGAAAAACCATACTTTTCCTTTCTGTTTTGATTACCTAATATTAATTTAAGAAATATTTTAAAGTGTTTCTGGGCATTTGTCAATGAGATCTCTACATGTATCCTTTATATTACATACCTTCTATTTGTATTTTTCTGGATGACCTGCAAATGGGGAGGAAGGGTGGCCTTGCTGTAAAAAAAATAGAATCATGTTTAGTTCTTATTTCTGCTACAAATATCCTACTTGCCCTTATATAAATCACTTACTCTTTTTCTTCAGCCTCCTATCTATAAAATGGAGGGGGACTAATGGGGTGGCAATGGTAAAAGGACACCTCTACTTCACAGGGCTGTTGAGAGTCTACATGCATTAATTTCTATGAGATGCTCTAATAATATGATGAGGATTATATATGTGAAATATTATTTGCATTATTTCATATATTATTCACTTTATTTCACATATATTATATGTGAAATAGTGTTCCCTGACAGTTAGCTACACCATGAGGTGTCTGATATACCTGTTGTTAATTATGAATATCCTAGCAGAAAACTCCATCTCCTAATGAGTGCACTCTTTCCTGAAAACTATGGAATAAAAAAAGTAGAGGATTTGAAACCATATTTATGGTACACTACATACTATATGTATTAATTACCATCAAGTACATGCTTGTTTTCAACTCCAAGGTATAAATATTAAACCATTAGATAAAATCTCTTTCTGACATTCTTGTGAGTGTGTCTAGTTCCTGCTCATTCATCTTACATTGTTGTTTCATTAAGAATTTGCATATTTCAGAGTGGGAGAAGTGAAGAGAGACATGAAAATGACAAAATTAACAAAGACTCAGACTGTGACTCACACTGTAAAGCTGCACAATGCAGTTTTGCTGTCACCTGCAGCAAAGATACCAAGGTCTTCCATGCAAGATCTTCTCCCAACAATAGTACCCATCCAACAGTGAAAGCAACCTTCTACCTTCCCCAGCCATCAGAACTGGGTTGTTGAAGCCAGTCAAATGTTCAAAGGATGCCCCTGTTCAAAGGATGGCAGTGTTTGCAGCGTCATATCTGTTGGCTTCTATGACAAATAGTGACTGAGCTGACAGAGTTCCTCCAGGGATTATGTCAGCATCCTATCCCCTTTACTTACCTTCTCCATAAACACAGCAGGCTGGGGCATAAAGTCACAATCAGTACCCTAAGAACTTAGCCATAATGTAAACCATGCATATATTTTGTTACCAGCATTGCTTCCTGGAGCAGTCTTTGCACTCTATCTTCAGGATCTGTGCAAGGCTGACTCCTCATAAGCACATGTTTGTAGGACCTGCGACAATACTACACTAAATATATCATACTGTATGTACCAAAGTACTGGTTTTTTGCAGTGGTTCTCCCCCTGCCCACCCCATCTACAGCTTGTTCTTATCTGGTCCTTGTATGCATTATTTGTTTGGTGCTGACAAGCCATATTACAGAACAGCACCATTTACAGACCTGTTTGTTGCTTTTCTCCTGTCTCTGTGTATTATTTCAGCTCACTAGTAATAAAAGCCTGCAGTAGATCATCTATATTCTCACACTCCATAAGAGAACTGCCCCAGGCCATGTTTTAGTGTTGAACAGACCTGATTATGGTAGATGGATTAATAGTTTATAATTGCCAGAAGAGTAGAGTCTAATATGCTCCAAACTAAAATGGACTGAGGGAGAGAAATGAAAATATTATAGACTGAAATTTCATATAGAGGAACAGTCATTTCAGTGAAATGTTATGGACACATTCCCATTATTTCCCCCATCACGACCCAGTGATTGCACCTATTGCAAAATCGCACAAATGTCACTATAGAGAAATCCACCCTTAGTAGCCTTGTAAATTGCATTCTTTGTGATATGTTTTTGTCCAAAGTGTAGAGCGTAGGCACCAGTCTGTTGATATTCCACCCCCTATATTGTATACAGTGTGCACTTTTTATGCTTGGTAATGTAAATGCTGTGTTTAACTTAAATAAAGGAAGGGAAGGAAGGGAGACAACTGATTGAAGTAACACCAAAGAATTCAATAGGCTTACTGCAGGGCTGAATTTGGCTCAGTGAGTTCTTCATTCCAAACGGCATGTCCCTATTTGTTTGTCAAACATTAAGCAGGTGGCATTTTAAAGCATTTATGTGCAGTACTTTGACTTTTATATCCAAGGGACAGCACAGATATGCTTTGTGGATTTTGTTGTTAAACAGCATTGAATAGAAAGCTACTGCTTTATTTGGGAAAGATTTTAATTTAGCACACTGCAACAAAGAAATGAGAGCTAGCTTTTGGCATTGGAATTCTTGTCAGCCAAGAAAGTGATTCCTACATACCTCTCACTGGCTTTTGATTTGAAACATGAATAGTAGCTTCACATAAAATCTGTTGTGGCAGTGACATGAGATTATCTATGCAACATTGAACAAGACTCACTTGGGGAATTGTTTTAAATCAAAGTGCAGTTTTTCTATAGTTATTTCAGCTGTGCAACTAACCACAGAGGGAGACTGATTCCTCAACATACAGAGCACTTCAGAACCGAATCTGTCCCAACAAACTTGGGAGATGCATCTGAATCTGGATAATTCAAATAAATCCCTGACCTTCTACCCATCCTATAGGTACCTTCAGTATGGGCAATCCTGGCATTACATATTTAATGGATGCAACCAACGTGGTATATTATGTCAACATTTAGTGTGACTTGAAATAACTCTTTACATTCTAAGGACCAGCTAGTATTTTAAATCAAGAAGTAAATTTCTTAGCTTTTTTTAGAAAATGAGAATGTCTAAATACAATTAAATGGTTCTCCTTTGAACAATAATATAGAATTTTTTCTCTTGGGAGGGAAAAATATGTAATATCAATTTATCACCTGTTGACCTCATAATCAGGTAGGATGAAGAATTGCTCATTCTGGGGGGTAAATGTTGGATTAGACTTGTAATTCCTTTTAGCTGTAAGTATTAGGCATTATTTTATGGCATGTGGTGCTGTTAGTATGCAACCAGTCTTTAAAGATTTTGTGATCTTGGTCATAATCCCCTCAGAGTGCACAAAAAATACATTTGTTCTGGAACTGCATCAGCCTACATGCCATGCAGGATGCACTAAGAGGGCAATTGCTTTAATTGCTGTTTCATGAAATACAGCTGACATGTGATAAACCAGCTATTAACCTGCACATCATTTCTAGCAATAAGATAATCAATTAGCTGAGACCAGATTGTATTCCTTTTAATGTCTGACATTAAGTTGACAGTCTGATTACAATATAGGATACAAAAGATTCATAAGAATAGCTAACATGCTCACATGTCTCATGCTAGATGGTTTCACAGCTTGAAATCTCCTGGGTCCCTGTCATCATTTTGGATGTTTTTCAGATTTAGTGTTCCAAGGCAATGCAATGAAATATTTAACTTTGTTTTCCATACTAGATTAATGGAAGCCTAGCAACATTGATCCTTTTGAGATTACATGATTCACAATTATTTTTCTTCTCTTTTAACAGAAGACCATTCTTTCTTTTTTACCACCATTACATTTTGAGAGCTTGAGTTCATAGTCTCAAAAATGTATCAATCATAGAGACTTCTTTCGTATCACATTTTAAATTCTCATCTTCTATGTGTCCATATGTATTTGTATAGTTTTATACCTAAGTAACTTTATAGACGTGGCAATATTTTCATTATAGATTATCTAGTTTGGAAAAGTTCTAGCATTTTCTTGTAGGTGGAGCAGCAGATACAATCTCCAAACAAAAGTTTGTCACCATATTCCACTTGTAAATGTTCAGTGGAGTTAGATATTGTTGTGCTGTAATACAGGAGTTCACAAACTGTCTGAAGCAGAGGACCTCATTTAATGACGATATCTTGGATATCCCTCCTAAATGCATATGTCTAATTGAAAGTTGTGTAGAAGAAAGTTAAGACGTTTCTGGATCCAACTGGAGAAATTTTTCTCTAATCACTTGACTGGCATGTTTGTATGTTACTGTACTCTTTGGGATGAAATTTCAGCTGCTCAGAGGTTCTCCTTTGCCTTTACTAGGTTGGCCCATTTAGGAGGTTATTAAGGATGAATTTTTAAAGGTATTTAGGCACATAAAGATGCAGAAAGGAAGCTTGCGGATTTTCAAAACCCTACGTACCTATGTCAGTGGGAGTCAGGTATCTAGGAATCTCTTAAAATTCTAACAGCTAATGTAAGTTCTGTCAGTGATAGAGATTGATTGGTAAGAAGTTAATAGACAAATAGAGGATTTTGTTCTTCAAGGTTAATCCCAGAATACTCAATTAACTTAAAATAAAGAATTCTCTCTTTTTTTTTTTAAAGGAAAGTAATGGCATTACTATGTACTATTCCCAAATCCACTCCAAATAAAGTGGAGCAATCTCTGTTTTAGGTGAACAGAAGTCAATCTATCAAACATTAAAGGCACAGGTCCAATGACTTCCCATCAGATTAAATCTAAGCTACAAAGCAGCATAGCAGCTTCTGCAGTAGGTTGAGTCCTGCTGCTCTTACTCTACTCGAGTCAGAGACCATTCAGAGGAGTTAGGTAAACAGAACTCAGTCTATTATGTCACCTCTTGAAAAATCAATATCAAGTTATTTTAAAACATGTCCATAAGTGTCTTCAAGCTTGAATTCAATTCAGCTTCAAAACAGCTCAGCTAAAACACAACTATTCACATAAAAAACTCAGGGATTCCTCTTTTCATATACAAAGAAGTTTTTACAGCATGATTAGTCCAATAGCCTCTATCTCTGTGAAAAAAACAAACAAACAAGGAGTTGTATGGCACTTTAAGACTAACAGATTTATTTTTGACATGAGCTTTCGTGGGAGAAAATCCCACTTCGTCAGATGCTTTGAAGATAGGTAAACTTACAGAATGGAATGAAAATAAATGCAAGGGGGTGTAAAAGATAGGATCGGGTCATACAGTGCTCATATAAAAGAAAAAACGATGCCTTTTGCTGAATTCCCTGGACCATTCATGAGATCACCTTTCACTTTTAACTTGCAGAGCCGTAAGAAATACTGCATCTACACAGAACCAAATTAGAGGCTTTGAATTGAAATCATAAGGAGTGCAACTAACGGTCTGTCAAACAGTACTGCTAAATGTGAAGGTTCTCAGACCTGCACTTCACTTGGAGTGGAGAAATTTATCAGCTTTTAACGCTCCATTTTTTTACTTGGCAACATAAATAGCTAAGGGTATTATGGAAAGCAGCAGAGGAACATGTGTTAAAATGACTTCTAAGGTTATGCTAAACTTATATTAAGCATATGTTGTTATATGCACTGCAATGTACTGCTATCCAACCTGGTCTTTTTGTTACTTTTCATCAAGTGCAAGTAGTTTTTGGATGATAATGCGCAAATTGATATTGGTTGACTTGTGGCGAACCCAATCCTGACTAGCAGAACAACAATAGACCTGACTTTATCTCATGAATGTATGTTAACCAAGGTGGTTTTTTTTTTTCTTAATTCCATTCTCACCTGCTTGAAACTCATGCTGTTCATTTATGACATGTGTATTTTTCAGTGGACTTACCCTGAGGAAAACATTACACATGGATATTTTGTGGCTGCTCCCACAAATGATTCATAAATATACATTGGAATAAAAATTACTATTTTAGTGTGTTTGTGTCCCCTTTTTATATTATTTAGGTGAATAGTTATACGACAGATTTTGAACCTGTGCTTTAAAAAAATCAATGTGTCTTGTTCAAGCTGTTTCACTTTGTACAAAAATACTTCAGTATTCATTGGTGCAGGGACAGAAAACTGTCTCTCCCAGAAAAGTGCATTATTCACTAGTGTATAGTCCCCCCCCCACCTCTCTCATCTAATGAATACTTAGGTATTTTGTTAACATTGGAATAGCTCCAACAGGGGAGATTGAGCAAGACTCACCCCAGAATATGGACTATTAGGATACTTACTTGAGAGGTGAGAAACAAGTTCAAGTGCCTGGTCTGAATCGGGCTGAGTGTGGATTTGAACATCTATCTTCTGCATCTTGTGTAAGTGCTCTAATTACTGAGGTATTGGGAACAAGAGAGGATGAATGTGATCATCAGTGAATCTGGGATAGTGTGTGTGGTGGGGCAGTTGTCCCACACTGGCAGTTATAGGGTTAACTGGCAACAGCTAATCCACTGACAGTAGCTGGAAGCCAATCAAAGGGCATGCCGCCAGCATAAAAAGGGAGCAGTAGGGCTAGCTGCTTGGTCTTCCTTGGGAAGCTGGAGGAAGAAGGTCCTCACTCTAGCTAGCTAGTTGAGGGAGTCAGTACCCCAGAGAGCTGTGAGTAGAGGGAGCTGAACAGGATCTGAGGATTCTGCTAGGAGCAGCTGGAGCAGCAGTCCAGAGGCAGGGAGCCAGGTATGGACAGCATCTAGACTCTAGTGTGGTGAGCAACTGTGAGCGATGGGGCGCTGCAGGAAAAGAGTGCCAGAGAATTGATAGTTGTGGAGTGACTGGAGGGAGGCAGAAGGCCTCAGTGGAGGCACTTAGGGTCCTGGTTGGGGTGCAGAGAAGAGGGTGGGCCTGGGTCCCACACCACTCTCCATGTGTGCCAGGTGAGTCACAAATGCTGGGCCTAACATTGTACCCCAGAAGGGGTGGACGTGGGCATAGCTGGAGGTCTAAGGTCCCAGAACAGGACTCAGAACAGGAGACTGGCATGGGAAGTGGTGAAGCACATATCAACAGGGGGACCACTTCAGCATATTCCCCAATACCACCACCAGGAGGTGTCCTGCAGGTGAGTCGAGTGCTGAACCCCATGACAATGGGTTAACATGGTTTAGAGGTGTAACTCCACAGCAAGTCCTCCTGCTCCTCAGCATTTCCTACTGGCTAGTCTCGGTGGGTCAAAGGTTAGGCCTCATGGTTTTCAAAGATCAGTTTTTTAGGTGACCAACTCTCCCCATATGTTGTATAGGGACCAGGAGAACTCCCTAACTTTCAGCTGAAGATTCCACTGATAGCAGGCTTCCTAAAACTCCCACTTGTGGATCTAATGGTTGGTTTTTCTGATTGGCCATCCCAAGTATGTGCCCATCTGTGACATTACACAGACTGTAGTCTGGACTGATGGATAACTGAGTCCCCTCAGTTCTTGTTCCTGTGATGCCTTTTCCCCTGCTTCACTGTAATGGCAACCATTCCTGGTCTGCTCATGCACAACCTCAGCATGTTTAATAGAACCTCAGAGTTAGGAATACCAGAGGTATGAACTGACTGGTCAACCACAGGCCTCATTTGGAACTGGAGGTACACAATCAGGTGTTAGCAAAGATCCACCCCCACACACATCTTTGAATGTGGAAAATAAAGGCAAATGCAGTTGTTGGTTAAATGTGAACTACTAAAAACTTAAGGGAAAGTTTACAGTAAAATATTTGACAAGGAAAGGAAATGTTTTCTTTGGTTTTATTTAGATTATGATGGTTAAAAGTAGATTTTTTTTCTGCATAGTAAAGTCTCAAAATTCTATTAAATCCATGTTCAGTTGTAAACTTTGAAAGAACAATTGTAACTTCTTTTTCCGTTGTTAACATTTCTAAGCTAAGAAAAACCTTCACTCCTGAGGTGTTTGTAATTCTGAGGTTCTACTTTAGTTCACACCCAGCTATCTCGTATGAGTGCTATAGACAGCTACTCATGAATTACATTACAGGATGTGATACTGGCTAGATCAGGGACTCACTTAGGATATTACCTAATATCAATATTTCAACATTACAGTAACCCATATGTGATATGGCATGTCAGGTAGCAAGGGTAATCATTTGCTGACAATGATTAAATTGTTTATATGCATGTGTTATATTTGTACTGAAACTTGTGGATACATTTAATATATGTATTTCAACTTCTGCTGTTTCTGGGCCACACCTCAAACTGGATGGCTGCAGTTATAGCCTGCTTGATGGGCCATTAAGAGAACTCTCAGGTACAAAGGGTCCAGGGAGATACATGGAGTCACCAGGACTTGCTCATATGACTCTGGACTCCACCTTATTCCTGTGAATTTCCACGGGCGGTATGGAAAGGCCAAGGGACATAAAACTCAGCTGCACCACTTCCATCTTTCTTTTAATCTACAGCCTTCAGCCATCATCTACCTCTAGATTTATTCATCTACAACCGAAGCTGTGAAACAAAGGACAGAGACCCAGCCAGGTACTGGATATACATCAGAGACTATACAAGCCTGCAAACTCCAAATTCTACGGAGACCCTTATATATGGACTTAAATCATTTGTATGTATGAAATTGCTTTAATCCTTTAACAGTTCTTTTATAGTTTTTCTCCTTTCTATACTAAACCTTTTTAGTTTTAGTTACTAAAGGATTGGCTGGCAGTATGGTATTTTGTGTTAGATACAATCTTATATTGATTTGGTAATACGACTGATTCTTTGGGGTCAGGAGAACCCTTTCGCTAAAGAGCATGAAGTTATCTCTTCACGAGCCTCAGTGGCTGACAGGGAACCAGTAATTGAAATGCAGTAAAGGGGTTTGAGTATATTTTTATTTTAGCTCTTTGATTACCATCTTGAGGGATCAGAAGGATTGTGTGTAGCTAGTGGGAACTCTGACTTCAGGGTCAACTGCTGGTGCTATGGAGAATTTGCTCTCCTTTTGCAGCCTGCCCTAATCTTTGCATTTGCAGGACATTACTCGAGGCACAGACAGTCCAGCACTAGCAAATTCCCAGTAGAAGACTTCCACCAAAAATGTGTGTCTTGTATCATCCTCAGTCTCCTGGAAAAAAACAACCTCTCATAAAGTCCCTCATTTAGTAACAGAAAGTTTCATGCACCAATTTTGTTATCCCAGATGGAGTTTCCCAAAAACTTCAGTTCACACACACTTCTTTACATAAAACGAAACAAATTTGTTAATTACAGAAAGATTTTTACTGACTGCAACTAACAAGGTATGCAAATCAGAATCGTTACAAGGACATAAAAGGTAAAAATGTAACTAATGCCTTAGTTAACAAGCTAACTATGAATATAAAGCAAAGATCCCTCTCACCACATGAAAAAGAGCCAGGGCTCAGGCGCAGACAGTCAGGCTTGCATGCTTTAAGCATGCCGCTGCTGCAGCAGACCCGGGGCTCTGGCGCTGACATTCAGGGCTCGAGCCCTGTTAGCCCAGTGCCAGTGAGGCCCCTGCACCACATGTTCCAGCAGTCTTAGTGACTGAATCTCTTTCAGTCCAACACTGCTTCCTTTGTTCTTCAGGTATTGATGATTAAACATGTAGAAAGCAAGGGAGAGATGACTTGAAGCCTCTGTCGTGTCCTAATATCATTCTTTCTTTTGTGCATGAATAGTGTCCAGCTGATGCTCAGGAGACAGAATCATTGTGGCTAAGAAACCTAAATGCTTCTTTGGCAAATTGTAGATCCCCCCCCCCCCCGCCCAACCTCCCTGTTGCCAGAAAGTGACCATTTAATCAGGCATGATCCATTTGACACCTGGCTGAGTCATTGACTAGCCCTTTATTTCTGAAGACCTTGTTTGTGACTGAACTCCAGAACATGCTGGAACATGTCATGATAATGTCCTACAGTGGACTCATATATCTTCACATACAATGTTGCCAGCCATATTATACCAGGATAATAATCAGCAAATCATGAGTTTTCAAATTATACCTTTTACAATATGTCTTGTATAAAATTTAACATAGCCTTGTAAAAGAGGTAAGGGTTAGGGGTATAGGTTGTCACACAATCTGAAACCTTCAGCAATATTCAGGGCAGCTAATCCATCCCACCACATGTGCTGCCTTGAGTACATTCTATTTTAAAGACGTATCTAAACTTCAAGGTTGGTGTGTGGTTCCCAGCTTAAGGAGACATACCTAAAGATTTATACATAAACACAGGCTTGAGGTTCAACAAACCTAAGTTCAAGTTGACATCTCATTAGCCCTGGTTTTTGAAATCAGGCAGAAGTTTATGAAGCTTAGTCAAAAAATCTGGTATAAGTTTTCAAATATGTAACACGGTCTGAAACCAGTTAATTTTTAGCAGCTTTGATGTTTGTGAAGAAAGGTTCACCCACTCATTAGTAGTTCTAATTCATTTATTCTGTAAATAAAAATTCCTGAGGTTCATCTCTTAGACGTCCGGTGGAGAATAAATATTCATTCTATGAAAAACTGGTTATTTAAAATTTGCAACTCTTTGAAGTTTTAAGCACTCTAAAGAGATTTACATAAATACCTATGTAAATCTAGCCCTGCAGAGAATGTTACTCTTACATTATACAAATTATTAACTCACCGTGGGAGCTATTTAAGACATTATCTCCATGAGTCTCTAATCAAAAGCAATGGCAATGCCAGCAGAAATGCACAGGTGAAGCAGAATCATGTAAAGAGATCTTGTAGGAGCTAACAGAAACCGTAGATGGGGTTCCTAGGGAGTCAGACAACAAATAAAGTTCTCTCATTCCCCTGCCTGTGAAAACTGAAGTAAAAAAAGCATTGAGCACTTCAGCTTTTTCCTCAGCCTCCATCACAAGGATACCTGCCTTATTCAGTAAGGGGACCTACACCATCCCTGATCCTCTTCTTGTTATTGATATACTTGTAGAACCCCTTCCTGTTATCCTTCACATCCCTTGCTAGCCACAACTCAATTTGTCCTTTGGCCTTTCTGATTTTATCCCTACAGTGCTGAGCAGTATCTTTATATGCCTCCTTAGTCATCTATCCATTTAAACATTCGCAGGTGCATGAAATTTTGGGGGGGCAATACAATAAGGATGTCAGATGTCCTTAATGACCATAAACCCTGGGATTCAAAAAGGTAAGCTTTCTAGCATTAAAGCACAAATAGTTAACATCACATGTCAGAATATACAAAGTAAATATTTATACATCAAACTCTGATTCTCTTAAAAGCATTTTGCTTTATAGTTGGGGGGTTGCTGTGGCCGGCACTGCTGCAGGGGACTAGGAGGGCCACAGACTGGTGCTGCTTCAGGGGCAGCTGGGGGTGGGGGGGGAAGAGGGGCATGGCCACCAATGCTGCTGAGGGAGCCCATGGCCTGGCAGTGCTCAGCTGGGGGGGCACTCCGCAGGGACCATGGTCTGCAGCACTCTTGCCCTGCCTCTAGCAGGCCAAAGATAGGCTGGACTTTGTGGGGAACTGCAGGACCCCCCTTTAGGCCAGGAGTGCGGCTGCAGCCGCTATAGACGCTGCCTTAATGGAATGTTATTTTGTCTTGTAGTAAATGTACCGGGGTAAAAAAGGAACCCCCTCCCCACAAAAAAAAAAAAAAAAAACCAAACCAACACCTCCCTGAACATATATACTTCTTAGATTGATATTTTCTTGTTGCCAAAGTTCTAAACAATGTATGTTACTTACTTTTTTGGGTAACTTTTTTGTTATTTGGAAGACTTTCTGTCAGCTGTGGACTATGTATTGTAACAATCAAACCTGACAGTTCTGGGAGGCAACGTATATCAATTTTAAAATGGGTAAAGTGTTTTTTCCTACCAATGGAAAGAGGGTACCACAGGTTAATTATGGACATCTGCGTCTACCTAAGGACAGCTTTTGACCTTTACAAACCTCTTTCAGTGAAGGAAAAAAGGAAGAAGAAATTGCATGGAAGCTGTGGAAGGGCTATGTGCAGTGGGGGTGTGGGGAAGGTTTCTCAGAGGAAAAGAGCTATTTATTTCTATTTGGGGTGGGGCACTTGGTTCCCAGCATAGCAGGGCCTAGAATTGGTTAGAGAGATTAGTTTATGCTTGGTAGCTAATGTGAGACAAGGTGATATACTTCTTTGGGATTTAGGAAATGTTGGCCTGTTTGTTTGTTTAAAGAAGCCGCTATGCAGTCTGAAGGTCTATTCTATAAATATTGTAGATATATCAATGTGAAGTATTAAACCTCCAGAGTGGGACTGATTTAGGTTCCCTCCTGCCAGAGGAAAAAGTGTTATTGAGCCCTGATATGATGAATGAGATGTGCAGTTACAGTATCTTTGACGCACATATTTGATGTCTTTTTAGTGGCTTAACATTCAAATGTACTAAGATTTCATATGGATGATGTTCTTCGGTTTTGTGGGAGTGAAATATTTGCTGCCAGCAGGAAGCTGAATACAGGGCTACATCACAAGTCTATTTTTATGGTGGCAGCTGCTACTCCTCTTCTGACTCTGGACTTTCTATCCGTGTATGTGTAGTTATGGATCCAATGTGCTTCCATTATCCTATCTCCTGTGCTGGTCTGTTTGGGGTGGTTCAGGACCGAATCTCTGATATGTTTGCCATCTTCTAGGAGGTCATCTCCTCATCCAAGGAAGAGCAAACTGAAGTTTTACTTCTAATGGGATTTCTGAGCATGTAATCCAGATAGGCAAATGAAGGTCAGAGTAGAGACAACAAGGCTGTTATTTACTATTCAGGAGTCATGACACTGTACCAGAGTATCTGCAAATTTCTGCCAAAACAGTCAGTAGTAGAAGAATTTAACAATGTCAGACGCTTACACTTCATTAGGTTTTAGAGTTAACTGCTTCTTGATATGATTAGGCTTAGGGTAATTATTGTTTCTGCCTGTCTTTAGACTCAAGAAGACAATGTGGTGCTAAGTTATTAGTTCATGTTAAGACTGGAGCAGTCTGTCTACAACTAGAAGGACTGTAAAATTTGAGCCTGAGTCTCAGCCAGTGTAAATCAACATTGATCCAAAGTTATTTACATCAGCTGAGAATCCAGCCTTTATTTTATTTTAAGGGAAATCCTATTTTATGTTTTATAGGATTCACCAGAGATGTGCTGACACAACATACCAAATCATTCCCTCTTACCAAAATTCAACACCTTTGGAAGCCTTAGCAAGCAAAGTGTTCCAAAAAGCAATTTCATCTACATGGGGCCGTCCACATGTAATTCATAGTTTTATTTATAAATCTGTAAAATAAATAAGGATGGATATTTATGAATTTTCAATAATAAATGTAGTAAGGTATCTTAAGCGCATTTATCAAAGAACCACAGACTTGACTGATTCTAATCTAAGGGGAAAAACAGACCTGTCTTTGTTTATGCTATTATGCTTAGAGACTGAGATAAAAGAAGAAATTGGTATTGGGATACCATATAGCTCAGTTGAGAGTAAAATGGAACATTTATCTTATAATAAACTACAGCTTTCTCTGAGAAGAAAGTGGCTACTACCAAAACTCGGCTAATTCAGAGATTTCCAATAATTAAAGCAATAAGTCAGGCCAAAGTGACACATTTGCCATAGAAACTGCTACTTTCCAAAGCTCAGGGCATACAGTGTTTCTGAGTGATTTTAAATTCACTATAGAAAATAACACTATTTTGTTGCAACGATGTATTTAATATTTTAGTGATAATCAGATGACTAAACTGCAAGGAATTTTATGGATCACTAGGACAATCATATAGATTGTCTATTCTAAACTATGATTTCCTGTTAGTTCAGGGCAATCAAGCAAAAGTATTCAAACGTGTACATAACATAAGTTTCACTCAGTGAAAGCAAGAGTGAAATTTAATTAAAAATTGCTCCTTTGATTGCTCATTGAAACATATAACTTGTCAGAATGAGATTTGCTGTTTATTAGAATGTACTACAATTTATTAATCTTTCTATATATTTTATTTAGTGTCTAAACTGTATTGAGTTACAACTATTATTTATATGAATGTTTAAATTTAGTTAGCTTTTGGATGAGCATTGGGTAAGAAAATCTTTTTGGTTAAGGTAAAATGAGCATACCATTGTAACGCAAGCAAACTGATCCTTTTGTGTGTCTAAAGGTCATGAGAATGTGAAAGAAATGTTAGTAAATGTTAGTATTAAAACCTTTGGCATTAACAAGAGATGCTTCCAAGAAATATGTTAAATTAAGAAGTATATTTTCAGTTCAATCAACAGAGTAATGTTTGGTTTGTATTAGTCATGCAAGTTCAATTAACATTAATGGATTATTAATTTGATCTAAGACGGTTATTGTACGCAAACTTAAGTATACCATTCAAACCTGTATGTTTCATTACTTTAATGATATGAAAACGATAGAAAATTGGATACAAATCCAGTCAGTTGTGTCTGCAAAATATAAACAACTTTGTGGAAGTTCTTCTAATTTTGCAACAAGCATCAGAAAAGTAGAGCAATTGTAGTAAGTGGAGATCTCCTTGAATTCAACACCAGTCCTTGCTCAGGCCTTTCATATTTTTGTGGACTGGGTGGAGAGTTATAAATATACAGATTGGTCTGGCCTTTTTTATAGAAGGCTGTGTGACAGAAATGAACCTTGTACTTGGAGCAAATGGTAGTAGAAAAAATCTTTAAAACATGCCCATTGAAGTTCATAATCTAGAAGGCAAGAAAAAGAACCCCAACTTAAAAATAATTAAAAATATTAAAGTTAATCATGATCCCCCCCCACACATTTTATGAGTAATGAATATTATTGTTGAGGCCCTGCCCCTGACATTCATTCTTCCTGACAGTCCCCCTGCGGCATGTCTTAGCAACTATAATCCTAACAAAGGCAGTACCTAGCTTCCACTATGTCAGGCCCCTAAACTAAAATATAGTAAGTGTACTATTCCTTCATTTTTCCCAGGAAATTGGTATATATAGAATGAAGTGTTAATTTTATATTAAAAACACAAATTTTTCTAATTATTTCAAATAAACCTTGATTTTTTTAATCTTTTAATGAGACATACCACACAGGTGTACTTTTCACGTGTTAAAATTAAGTGATGGGGGTCTTCACATGCATGGCCTCATGGTTCAGTAAACTTGGAGGCAGGGGGGGCATCCTCTCTTCTAGTCCCTAAACTCATGGATGAACTGAATCATTATTGTATGTTCCCTAGCATGTGTCTTTATTTTTTTATTTTTTTTGTACCCAAAGGAAGATGAAGCTGATAAGTGGCAATACTGCACAGACAGCAATGAAGTACTTTGGGTAGACTTTTTTTGAGTAGCAATTTATTGTCACTGTGCAGCAAAATAAAGAAAACCTTTTCATCCAAAATGCATTAAATCTGCAATTAAATGCAAGTGTAGTACATGCTGTGAGATTACAGATGCCCATCTGTATGCCACTCTATAATATTTTTTCCAGCAAATTTCTCATGCTGTGAACATTTACTTCAATAAATGGTACGTAAATAAAAAATTAAAGCAGCATTAAGATGGCTAAATGCTTCAATAAAGACAAAGATATATATATACTAGTCTAATAATGCTTTTATGTATTAACATTGATGTTAAGAACAGGAGGAGAGTAAGGGACACCCAGCTATCTGTTGTTGAATTGGAGACGGCGTAACCAGTTCAAGTCTCTCAACTTTTTATAAGGTGTTGTTAAAAATGTTCATGACTCACAGGTTACTAATACTGTGTTAGGTAGGTGCCAGCAACTGATGCAAAGTTATGGACATAAATTGAAATTGTCATTTTGAGAAGGTGTTTGCCTGCCAGTAGAAGTTGCCCTATTTAAAGAAAGGAATGTAGTTTCTCCCACCTGAAAATTGTTTCCAAAGTATTTTGGAAGACAATGAGAGTGTATTTAAATATTTTATAACCAGACATAAGAAGGGGTGTTGGTAAACCTCACACTATCATGGCAGTGAAGAAGAGTGACAGTCTTCTGTATAATGTTCCTTCAGTTGCACCAGTGAGGACAGGAACTAAATAATATGCATTTCAGCCAACAATCCGTAGTGCTGGAAAAAGCAGCAGGGTGCTTCTTTCAAGACAGACTACAACTTCAAGGTGAGTATCTTGAAAATACACTTTTATGTATTGGTATTCTTCAGAAGAATCTATTACTAAAATTCAATGGGTTTTGTAAAAGAGAAGGGTGTAGAATCCCAAGTTATCTCTTTTTCACCTGTAAGAAAAAAGGTACTAACCCTTTGACTTTGAAGGATACTTCCTGACACTGAAGTTGTGTCAGCCATCTAGATGGAAATGTGGTAAGGATCTTACCTTGAACCTAATGTAACTTGTTAATTTTAGTTATTAAAAAAGCAATTTATCTTCATTTTGAATTACACCAGTAAATGCCACAAACATACAAAGATCCCTCAATGTCCATACAAATAATTAAAAAATAACACATAAATGTTCAGCAATATATAGTTAAATTGTCTGGGATTTTGGATGGGTTGGGGGAGGGGAGAATACCTTTGGGAAATTAGGGCCCAATTCTCAAGAATCATGTCTTCTGTGAACTCTAAGCCGTGGTATTTCTGTTTAGTTCTGAATTCGAAGTTTGGTACTTCTTCATACTAATAACTAACCTTTGCAGAGCACACTATGCTAGTTTTCCTGCTGTGTTATTTCACCAATTGACATTCACTTTGAAGTAACGGGAATTTGAAGCAATACAGGAATGAATCCCAAGAATCAGTGTGTACTGAAATTCACCTCTAATTGTTTTTGTATTTCCAGCCATCACTTCCTGAAATTTGGACTTATAAATGAATATAGTAGCTGTGTTTAACAACCCCTAAGATAAAAATAGTACCATATAGTTGCTAACTTGTCATAATAAAATATTTTGACAGCTGCTACCATATGATTGGCTACATTTTTAATTACTCTACTCTTAATTTTCTACACCTGGATGAATCATCAGTCCCTTAACTGTTTGTTTATTGACTGACTATGTAGGAGGCTGACTTCTTTTAGACAGAGGAATAACTAGCAAATGCTTTTTCTGTCCCATAGTGTATGCATGTGAGAGTGTCAAAGTAGTGAGATTCCACGTGGAGGCCTAAGAACTATGAGTTTTATTGATTTATATCTGTGCTGCATGCTGTATTCTGGTGCCATTGAAATGAATGAGTCTTTTGCCATCCTGTTCAACTGGAGCAATGCACATAACTCTAAGTAAGGGCCTGTGAGGTGCCAAATGCCATGACCTCCCTTTGAAATCAACTGGAGGTGAGCACACTCAGTCCTTGCAGAATGAGTTCCATACCATTATACAGTATCTGCAGCATAATACTTTGGCGGGGGGGGATTCTCTAGTATGGGGAACAAAATTTTCTTTGGTTATTTAACAGTTTCGTCAGGAATGTGGAGTGTAAATCCCCAGTATATTATATCTTTCTGTGTGTACTTGTCTGAGGCTGCTGTTTTTCAAAAAGTGAGAGCCATTAGGACAGGGAGATACTCATTCTGGCTAGAAATCAATGGAAAAAGCAATTGACTTTCAATGTGAACTCTCAGTGCACATCCTGCATCACCTCAGTGCCTCCCAAGTACTTAAGGATAAATCCTCACAGTGCACAACGTAGAAGGGAAATTCTGATATCCCTTTTAACCAGAGTGGTTTGCCAAACTTCAGAACACTGTGGGATCTTTCCATTGGGAAACTGAAGACAGTCAGGTATTTCTTTGATTGCAGACTTGTTTATTTACAGTAATCTGTTTCCACAAACACAGAGGAATTAAATAAGACAGTTTCTTTGCTCACATCTCTGAGCCCCTTTTAGCCAGAACTCAGCCCAAAAGCTCTCTCTAAGCTTTTTCAGGGTTTATACTTTATGTGCTCCTTCATGTTGCATCTATCTTTCTGCTCCTTCTCTAGCTATTTTCTTTAGTGTTTCTCCTGCATCTCTCTCAAAAGCTCAGCTATTAAAACAAAATTCAGAAATTCCTCTCCCACAGGGAAGGCCAGATTAAGGCAGGGGCTGCAGCTCTGGGCCCAGCTAAAATCCAACACCACCCTGAGCACTACAGCAAGTGACCCTGGCATGGTGCTCCAACAGCACTCCTTGGCTGGTCTGCTGCAGGAGGTCTCAGACCTGCTGGGGCAGACTGGCCAGCTTGGAGGTGATGCAGGAGGGCCGTAAGTGAGCAGGTGCTTTGGGCTGGGCTCCAGGGCTGAGAACTAGCCCACCCGGCCCATGTGACTGGCCGGTCTTATGGGGTCCCAGGTTCTTCCAACATTAGTTGGGCCATGGACCCCAACCTCAGCATTGGCTGGCCCCACCCACCTCAGTGAGCACCAACCTGCCCATGACCAGTCTGCAAGCCCTGAACCTGCCCCCAACAACAGTTGGTCCCTTCCAGCACCAAGCTCTGGACTGCCAATTCCCCAAGGCCGGCCGGTCTGTGGGATCCTGGACTATCCCCTGTGCAGAGCACTGCCCAACCCACCCACCCCAAGTGGGCCACAGGCACAGCACAGTGGGGTCACTGAAGTGGGCAGCCATGGGCTCCCAGGACCCTTAGTTCATCCTTGCCTAGAGGTGCCTTTTGCTTTGGGCAGTGATATGTAGAGCCCTGCAAATCCGCAGATATCTGCCTTATATCCGCATCCGCAGATACAACACGGATATCTGCAGGCCATTTGTTGTGGATGCAGATCGGATACAGACCCACATATTTTTATCTGCACAGAGCTAGAGCCCTGCAAATATGTGGATATCCGCATTATATCCGCATCCATGGATACAACACGGATATCTGTGGGACATTTCTTGCAGATGCAGATCAGATACGGATCCACTTATTTGTATCCATGCAGGGCTCTAGTGATATGTTCCTGTGCTTACTACTGTCTCAGACTTCTAATTTCATAAAGGAGGTCAATGGTTTCTTACAATGATCTTAAATGAAGGGCAATAATTATATTCACCAGCTTCCATGATTTTACACAACCTACAGCAATAGTGTTAGTTCAGTGTTATAGACAGGGGAATGAGGCACAGAGAGTTTTAATTGCTTACCCAAGGTCACTCAAGACATGGCACATCTTCTTAAGTCCTAGTCTTGTGCTTTAACCACAAAACCACCTTTCTGCTTTACTAAGTGTCAGTGGGTTGGTGCTTTTGTTAAATGTAGGTGTGAGGTATTTCGAGGTGGAAAAGGATAATCAGGGTCCTTACCCCTGCAACTTGTGAGAACTGGTGTCTCCTATAATTTCTTTCCTTCCTTTCCTTAATAATTGGCGTCAGTCTTCTGACTTTCCTGCAGTATGTGCTTCAGCTCTGTGGTGATGTCAGATAACTGAAACATAGACAAATGCAGCAAAATTGCTGATTATGATCAATGACTAGCTACTGCATGACTGAAGCAGAGAGAGTAAATGAAGGAACTTGGGGAAATCAGATGAGTAGGCTGAAGAACATTTTCCCAATTAAAAGTATTAACTTCACCACAAAAATCAATGTATATGGAACCTTGGGCCAGGTTGATGTTAAAAAAGGGTTACCTCTATAGCAGGACAAGGAAACCATCCTTGTGTAGACACAGCTTATACTAGCATAAAGGTATTTTTTTCATTATAGTTTATATGAACGTGGTGAGCGAAATAAGCTAAAGCAGTCTTACACTGGTATGTAGACACAGTTATTATGGCTTTAGCTGGCATACGAATGTTGCAATAAAGGCATATCACATGCATAATCAACACTATTACACCAGTAAAAGTGTGGGGCCCAGACCAGGCCTTAGCTCACTGCATGACCACAGCTGCTTATTTTACCCAGTGATTTTAATGTAGAATGCATTTCTCCTAGTCCTAGTCAGGTTTAGCTCCTGCAATATTACAACTGCTGGTATATACGTATCTCAGCTTTTTATTAACTGAAGACCCTTTTAAAAATAAACTAATTCTTGATGCAAACTGTATGACTTGAAAAATGCTAGCGTTGTCCTTTAAATTGTTCCTATTTATTAATTAAGTCTTTAGCACACCAATACAATAATACAAAAGGAAAATGGCCTTTTTTCTATTATTTGTTAAATTGTCATTAAACTTTAATGGTAATTGAGAGAGAAAATCCATGGTGCCACATTTAAAAACCCACAAGAGTTTTTGTGGTTCATTAAATGCCACAGAGAAGCTGTGATGTATAATCACTTTTAACAGTTGTTTATTATATAAGGTAAAATATTTCTTGCCAAAAAATACACTCAACATTATGGCAAATTCCGAAGGGGTAGCCGTGTTAGTTTAGTTTAGCAAAACAAACAAGGAGTCTGGTGGCACTTGAAGACTAACATATTTATCGCATGAGCTTTTGTTGGAGAAAATCCTACTTCATCAAGCATCTGATGAATTGGGATTGTCTCCCACAAAAGCTTGTATGATAAACAAATGTATTAGTCTTTTAAAGTTTGACCAGACTCCTTGTTTTTATTCGCCATTATGTTTGTAATATCATGATAGTTGGAACTCTGTGCTGCAGTTCCATCTTGTTATGCCAGTGCAGTGATGTTGATCTTCCAGTGCTGAAAATTAAACCTTTATCACCTATCTACTCTCCTTTTCCATGTTAAACTCTTGTATCATCAGGTTCAATCAAGACAGTACACACGTGGCAGTGAGGAGCATCTGTATCCATGCAGCTGCTGCCAATAGATGGCGACTTTGGCACAATAAGAGTTTGTCTGAACAAAGTCAGTGGGATCAGGCCACAATTAGTATCTACACAAGTAAAACTGCAATTTCAGCATCACCTATTGCGTCAGATATAATGTCAAAGTTACACTTACAACTAACTTTACTTAAAAGTAACTCGATACTCCTGAAATAAGCACAGCGTATTTCTAGTACACTGAGATTGATGACTGAGCGCTTCAGTGCTAAGTCAATAAGAGATGCGCAATCTACATGCTGCAGAATGTGCACCTGCCATTGACTTAGTTACTTTCACTTACCATGCTGATTTCACTTGACTGGGTCGATGGGAAATGCTCTTCCTTCAACACAGCATTACTCTAGTTGGAGGGGTGGATTTACTGCATCACAGGGAGAACACTTCTGGCATCGACTGAGCAGTCTATGCTAGCCACTTAATTTATTGTGCTGTGTCAGTCAATGGGGATCGATGCAGAATTTTCAGTGTAGACGTGGCCCCAGAGGTACTAGACTAGAGAACTAGGTGACTTCAGAAGGGTAGAAGGTGATTATGTGAATGAAGTTCAGCGTGGCACCCTGATGTTGCAAATACAATCAAGTACTATCCAGCAGATGCCAAAGTTCAGCAGTATAGCGCTCACATATTTTGGATGACAGTAGTGCAATGTCTTAAATTTGACTCTGTGATCTTAGGCTCCCAAATCGTCTACATAAACCACTGAGTTTCTGGAAATAATTTGTAAAATTATCACTAATGAAGCAGAATGGAGGGTTAATTTTTTTCTTAGCATTAATAACCATGTAGCTCATTTAACAAAATGAACTTGTCTTCGTCTTCTGAGCAGAATTCATTTTACCCTGTCACATAGTGATGTGACTAAACACATTGCTAATTACTGCAGGGTCTGCAGAAATTCTTTAATTCTTCTTTCAGATTTAAACTGCTTAAAAATTTGCTACCAGATCACATGTTCAGATCGTAGCACTCCAAGTTGAAATCTACTACATTAATTTTAATGTTTAACTGCTCAATTTGACATTCCATGGTATTTCCCCTTGTTGACTTAAAATAGCTCACGCTGTCATCATCTGATTGAAGATTGCTATCTATCCATTTAAAAGAAAAAAAAACATTTGATGCAATATGTCCCTCTATAGTCTTTGCTTTTGATGGTTATCATGTTTATCATGTCAAGGCAGTTTTAAAGATTTTTCTCTCTTCCCTCCCCCCAGGATGCAGGTGTGTTTTCAAAGCTCTTTGGCATATTTCATGAGAAATGCAATATTTATATTTGATATTGATGTTTTTTACAGTACCGGGGAAGGAGAGTTAGGGCCTAATCCTGCAACACCCCAAGCACCTCCTGTGATGTTTGGCATCCCTAATCCTCACTGAGGCCACTTAGCACCTACTAAGACACTCAACAACTTGAAGGATCAGGTCCTTAGTGAATAAAAAATTCACTACTACAGGGAAATGAAATGTAAGTGCAAAGTTGAAGTCTGTCATTTGTTTTCTTTGTTTTGTCATAAATGCAGTTATGGATATTACACTTCCAATATTATTTATAGCTACTTCATCTCTCTTTCAACTTTTTTTAAGTCTAGGCAATGTTTCCTTGGAACTGGATGTAGCTAATTAAAATTAAATAATGCATTTACAGAGCTGTTAGCTGTATACACTACCCTGTAAATGATTGGTAGCAGGGTAGATGTTTGTCATAACACTTCATTTTTAAATAAAATGCATTGATTTAGGATAGCAATGAGTGCATTATTTTATTGCTCAGTATAATCCAATATCAAAGTAATTTGCCTCTTTTCCTGCAATTACTTAACATAATGAATTCCCTAATATGCATCTTTTATTATGAGCTAATTCATTCTTTTGAAAAAAAAAGTGGTCATTGGTGTCAAATGCTAAAATTAAAAGAAGCCTGGAAATGTATTTGGCAGGGTAATACTGATTAAAGTAGGGAATCTGAGTTCTAAATGAAACACAGCATATAGTTCAACTAGTGCATTTACAATAAATAATTGAACTGACTGTGAACAACTTTGTAATGTTTTCTATGAAGTAGTGAAGAAAAATAGCTTCTCAACTACAATGTTGTGTTTGATCTACATTCAGTGAATTGTGTTCGTTTCTCTTTCCTTTTCATACTTTAGGTTGATTTATGATCTTTAAGCTTTGTGAACAAGAAGGGTGTAACTTTATATGAAGTTATTCCATGGCTATGGCCTCTGCCAAACATTACTCTTTAGAAATATTTTTTTAAACAAAGGTGTTATTGCCATGGCTATTAAGAAGTCAGTTCAGTAACTAGAGCTAAGCTAGCATTTCACTGTCTTAAAGTTGACAGTCCAAACATTTCATCTAAAAGAAGACAGACTTGTTTTTTATTTAACTTTATGTTCCATCTTTAAAAATCAACTGAGTAGAATTACCAACTGAATGGAATATATAAGGGCTCACATACCTGAGGAACTTGTGCAGCCCCTGTCATCGAGATATCTGAAGTATGCAACAACAAACTGTGTGGTTAGGATGCCTCATTAAAGATCTCCACAGTCTATTAAGGTACTTTATATTTGAAGGAGCTGTATGCCAAATGACGGCATTAGAATTTTTGACTAAAAGTTACTGCAACAGTAGATTCTATTTCACATTACATGTAGCAAAAGCCTACTGTTTGGTAAAGAGGATCCTTCTTCCAACAAAGAGATTATTAATAATCCCTCCCCACCAAAAAGCAATTATCATTTCTTTTCATAAAGCAAACACAAGATAAAGCAAAACTAATTTTTGGACGTCCAAGCAGAGGAGGACTCACCAACAACCTTCAAAGTAAAAAATCAGTTAAAAAAAATCTTTAGTTTAACTAGTCCAAAGCAGTAATTCCTGCCACAGAATAACCCTTTAGTTACTAAACTCTGTTTCCCCAAAGTGCAGTGACCTAAGGTCCAAGTTCCTTCTGCCATCTCAAGTACAAACTGTATTTTCTACCTGTGTCCCCTTTATAGCGAGTGCCAACCACAGGAGCATTTACAAGATAAGTAGCTCTTCTCCTCTCAGCAGGCAGATTCTTGTATAAATAAACCCGAAATTTAGAAACAATGAATCTCAGGCACCTTTAACAAATTCTTTCATTATTCTCCAACCCTCCCTGCACTCATGAAGGGATATAAACACTGCACCAGCCTCCAAGGGCTTGAGCGTCTGCTTCAGGCTGGAACAGAGCTGCCTAGCGTGTCATGCTAGGAATAGAGAAGGAAGGAAGGAAACTCTGTTCAGATCACAGCACTGGGGGGAAGTAGAGTGCTGACTTTGATTCCCAACACCCATGCACACTCTGTGCCCTTGCCTAAGCAAATCAACTTCCCTGACATTACAGAGAGCTGTAGTCTGTAACTTCTACTAGACAATCCATGGACTTTGTCACATTGTGACCAGACCAGAGCATCTCCGAGGGAAGAAAAGCCAGGGTTCTGGCTAGATCTAGCTGTATGTTTTTCTCATTGCTGAGTTGTTCGTTTGTTCCCTGGGTCTCCTACTGGAGTGTGGTGGTGGTGTGGGAAGAAGGGGACAACCCAGAAGAGCTCATTGCATCTAGAGTGCTATGAACTGTTCCCCTCCTGTATCAGCTGATCCCAAGCAATTGTATAACCCTATCGAAACGCCTATGAAGTGCTCTGGAACAATCAGGTAGATAGCTTGATGGTGATAGGTAATTTTATAATCAATCTCTTATTTATTTTTCTTCAGCAGGGTGAACAGACCATTTCTTGAGCAATTGTCTTATAAATACAAATCCTTTTAAGCATCTCTTTGACTGGCTATGTGACCTGCATATGGTGGAATCAAGTTTTAATTTCACACCACGTGATTTATATGTAGCTATATAAATGTCTTTTTGTTTTTTGTTTTATTTTTATACCTTTAAATTAGTTATGCATTTTTAAGGAAATAATTAATACTTTCCATTAGATGACAAACACCCAAAGGCATTTAATGGAATGTTTCAACTTTGCATCACAGAATTCATAAGGAGAAAATTTCACTGGATTCTTTACCCTTCCCTCTAACTGGCTCTTTCATTGTAATATTTATTTACAGCAAAGAGAACAAAAATGGAAAGACTTCAAGTTTTCAAAAGAGACCAAATTTGTATTCTGAGTGTTCAAACTGATTTTGCATTAAGAACTTTTGCAAAGATGAGGAACGTGACTGATTTTAGTAGGGGTTGAAACCCTTGTCACATAAGCAGTTCAATGTGTAAGATTAGCTATTTCTGAAATTTCTTCATTAAGGTATTCAGAGTGGTTCCCAGAGTAAAGGATGCATCAGTGCTTTTTGCCCTTGCTTTGCTACCTATCACTTTCCAAGGCATCTGTTCATTCAGATTGTCTTGCTTCCTTTTCCTTTGGATCAATTTCACTGCATACTTCTTCAGCTGGGCAGGCTTTGGATGCTCTCAGTATTGAGTTGTGTCATTGAAACTGCTCTTTCAGTGAAGATTTCAAGCTAGACAGGGTGCAGGCTCTAGCCTAACTGATGTCTTGTTTAATCCTGACTTTGTGCCTCTGGCTCTCTTTCACCTAGCATAAATCACAAAGGGAGATGCCTACTTATTGCCATGGAATCAAGCTCTTGAAGCAGCTATACAAGTAGTTTCCAGGGCTGCTGTTCTTGAGTTTCAAATGTTTTCATGTGGCAATCTTCACTTGTTCCTTGTAAAGTATGTTAATGTATGTTCACATTTGCTAAACAAGCTGTTAATGTACCAGCATTAACAAAATAAATTGCATAATCCAGGGACCCTTATCACCAGTTTTAAAGGAAATATAAACGTGACCTGAATGCAGGTGGCCATGTTTGAATGTAAAAAAATGAAAAAGGATAAATTTTCATTTTTGCATACAACTTTCATTCTTTTTCAGGTAATGAAACATAGACTGATGAATTTTACTCTAAGAAAAAATAATTTTAAGTTACTGAATGGCAGCACTTTGTCTACTAAATGTTGTAGTTTTTGACTAGAGGAAAAAAAGGGAGTCATATGTTGTATACCTCCATGATTTTAAAATACAGAAATAAGAATTAAAGGAGAACAAGTATTAAAGCATTTATGAAAGTGAATTCTCCCCTGCACATGTACACACAAACTCTACTTCGAACTGCCACAGTATATGACTCTCTAATTAATTTTGCTTTCCTTACACTGACTAACAGTTTCCCAAATTCCAAATGAAAATCTGAGCTGAATAGCTGATTAGGCTGGGTCTGTTACAAGTACAGCAGAATAAAATTCTTCCCCATTTTAGTGGAAAAGTGGGGATTAATCCAGGGAATGGGTAGCACAAAAGGGGTCTGAAAACATGCCCCTTCCATGCAGTAGGAAACAAGGAATAAGGTATTCACAATTACAGTTAATTTCTTTAATTATATTATGTTCAGGAGAATTACTACTATGATTATTGAGGTACGGGAATCACACCTTTCTGCATCCCCATAAACTGTCCGGTGAAGTTTTAGAGCTACTGCTGTTGATTAGCTCTGATGTAGCCACTGGAACCCCAGCAAATCTTACATGCAGCTGAATTTTTGGCATCCTCTTGCAAGAACAGGCTCTAAGCTAACATTCCCAGTAAACAGCTGGTTCTCTTCTGGAGTGGTAGCTGTCACTCCCCTGTGTACACACATACTCTTTCCCTCTCTTTTCTTTTAAAACTTCCACTACTGTTAGGATAATTTTTGTCACAGTAGGTGGTAAAAAAGCTATCTTATCAGTGCATGGAGGGAGGTTGCTGTAACCATTCTTGTTGTCTGTGCGGTGAAGAGGAGAATATAAAGTATCCAGCTAGAAAATGAGCACCAACTGGCCACTGTCAGGCCACCACAAGAACAACAGAAAGCAATGTGTGTGGTTTAGTAAGGCTGCAACTTTATTAGCTTAGCATATTTTTGAGCACCTGGCCATAAATTGTACAATACAGCCCCTCAACATTTTCAAACAATACCAAGTCTGGTCCCAGCCAGCCTGTTGAGTGGAACTGCATTCACCTCTTAGAGGACTAAGGGAGCTAGAAAAGGTGGGGGTTGGTTCCTCACTGTACCTAGTTTCTGTACCCAATACACTGCATTGCTCAGTTTCCATAAGCTTTTCTTTAAATCCTTTTCCAGTCCATGTGATCCAATGAATTGCTCTCTTTCACAACTGCATGCACTTGACATCTGCCACAAAGAAACACCAGCCACCTCCGCCTACATCCTTGCTAGGTTGTCAGATATTCAGATTCCTTCCTTAACATCGGACAAAAATATATCCACTCTCCAGCAGAGTAGATGTATCCTATATTCCCTGAATAATTCAGCGGCCCAACATGATCTATCCAAAAGAGTAATTACCAGTGATTTTGGTTACCTGTGAATTTAGCCATCTCCTTGTTCACAAGCCCTCTTCTAGCCTCGTCAATCTAAAGAGGGTGTGTTACTCTCCCTCATACCCTGTGATGGATGCAGAAAGCCTACGCTATTACTTGGGAGCTGGTATAACACTAGGTATGTCTACACTATGTGCTTAAGTCGACTTAAGGAGTCTTAAGTTGACTTAAGCAAAGCCCTGGCCACATTTGGCGTTCATTAAGTCAACTTTAGAGCTTCCTTAAGTCAACTAAATAACTCCCCCTCTTTAAGTCAACCTTAAGGGTTAAGTCAACTTTATAAAGTTGACTTAACACAATGTGGCCATTTAAGTCGACTTTATAAAATCAACTTTAAATGGGTCCCCTGACTTAAGCCAACTTTATAAAGTTGATTTAATACAATGTGGCCCTACAAAGTTGACTTAATAAGGTTTACTTAAAGTTGACTTTAAGTAGACTTTATTAAGTCAACTTAATAAAGTCAACTTAGCTTTTGTAGTGTAGACATAGCCACTAAGCCCTCTGCTGACCAGCTTGGACGCCCTCTGACTCTGTGATGCTGTGACAAGCCACAAAACCCTGCCAGGTATTGTACTTACATAGCCCTCCACAGTCAGGTTTCACACCCCGCTCAGTTCAGTGAATGCTTTCCAGCGACTCCTGAACCAACAATAAAGAAATCCATCTGGCTCCTCAGGTCAAGCCCCCAGGACTATATCATCAATCCTGGTCAAAAACCCTGACAAGTGGCGATTACTCAATCTGCCCACCCTTCAAAGTGGAGGGACCATGCACCAGTTTTAACTACTGAGCAGTTTGTCTAAACAGCCCACTCAACCCTGGTTAAGATAAAATATTAAACAAGTTTAATAACTAGAGAAAAATAAATTTTAAGTGATTGAGTGGCAAGTGTAAAGCAATTACCAAATAAAATATACATAAATATTAAAATAAATATACATAAATATACATATTTGGTCTAAGTTAGTCAAGCACAGGTAAGTCAAGCATACTAATATGCTTGAATTAGCAATATCTCACCTATATTAGATGGTGCAAGCATTTTCTTAAACACAGGTAGGCAATCTTCCTTTCCTGGGACTCCCCTCCCCTTTTTCAAAATTCTTTTGTCTTTCAGATGATCCTTCAGTTGTTCAGTCATATGGAAGTTAAGCAAAGCTATATCATTCCCTTTTGTTTATACTCCATCCCAGCTTGCTACAACAGTCCATCCATGTGACATGGAGGACTGTCCCTCACTGGTCAATCAGCATCCCATTGTGCACATGCTTTCTTGGTGAAGTCTCCAAGGCCGTGTCTCCAATAGGGGCTTACGTTGACCAAAGCAGGCTTAAGTCGACTTAAGCAATTCCATGGCCACATTTAGCATTTATTAAGTCAACTTAAATGCTTACTTAAGTCAACTTAATAACTCTTACTTGTTAAGTTGACTTAACCATTAAGTTGACTTTATTAAGTCAACTTAATGCAATGTGGCCAGTTAAGTTGACTTTAATGGCCTCCAGGTCATCTTCTACCTGCCATTGGCCAATTAGGGCAGGGCAAAGCTCCAGCCAATGATAGGGCAGAAGGAAGTCCTCCCCTGTCTACTGGCCAGAGCTAGCCAGAACTGGCATCTGCAAACATGCAGAGCCAGAGCCAAGGCCAGGGCAGAAGGCAGACCCCAGCCTGGACACACCAGGAAGTCATGAATCTCCTAGCCATATGGGGAGCTGAGTACTGGTTCCAGGGCACCCAGCAAAACCAGGAGGTCTACAGAAGCATGTCCCAGGCTCTTGCAGACAGGGGTCACACCTGGGACATCCAGCAGGTGTGGGTGAAAATAAAAGACCTGCACCAGGGCTACCAAAGGGCCCAGAAGTTCAGGCATAACTTGGGGCAGCTGCCAGCTCCATGCCTTCCTGGGCAGCAAGGATGACACCCTGCCCACACAGACCATTGACTCTGGTGACCTCCCCTCCCATGATAACAGTCAGGAGGAGGGCTCAGTGGATGAGGACATGGTCCTGGGTCAGGGGGGCACCTTGCTGGCCACAGGAACTGGGTCACCTTGTAGTAGAATTTTACAATTAGTTATGTATCTCCTTGATATGTATTTGAATTGGGAAGGTTTAATTACATGTATTAGCATAAAATGTTATTTGTTTCTATTATTATATGCCAAGTTTACTTGTCGCTGCTCCTTCCCAGCAGGGGACAACACAAACTACAATTTAAGCAAACAGCATAAACAGTGTTTGCAAAGAAGGGCTATGTACTTAAGATAGTGCATTTATGTAACTGTAGACGTGCTGGACAGCAGTGCTTGGCAGTCTCCCAAGCCACAGAGTCTGCCCACCAACAGACTAATGAGTCCTGTTAGGAGACTGTTGTGTGCACTCTGTTTGAGAAGCTTCTCCTGGGAAGTTTACGAGAAGCACATTTCGATATGAAAGGGGTCACTGCTGATTGGCTCATAGATCCTGAGGAGCCAAGTACATAAGGTAAATGTGCACCAAAATAGGGACTTCGCTGCACCTCTCTGCTTGGGTGAAGGACAGTTGTGGAGGCTGATTAAGTCAGCTGCATCGCACCCCTGCAAGAGACAGACAGCTTTAAGGAAAGCCATGGAGCTTTTACTGGGTGTTTTGGGGAGAGTACAGCTCTGGCTTGGGCTCCACCTAAGACAGTTTGCGAACTTTTTGCCAGCAAGCTCTGAAGAAAAGGAGGCTCGGAGGTTTGGCTGGACAGAGCTAGGAGTTGCGCTTCTGGTCTCCTTTAGATCAGAAAGCCTGAGACACCACGCCAAACCATCCGGGAGCCTTGAAGAGGACAGAAGAGGACCAGACCCGGAATACCCAAGTCCCTGAAGGGACAAGGACCTGGGGTCCATTGGTACCCATCGAGAAAGGCCCTGTTTTAAGGACACTGGCTAGAGGCGAATAGACACTCTTATTAGGCCAGGGTAGAAGCACCCCCGGAAGCAGACGCTTCAAGCCTAGAACATTAAGAATTTGTGGGACCACACCATCGTCATCTGTGGAGAAAGGACATCAAACTGTGAGCTCAGAGTGGGATTCAAGTGAAAGGCTAATTAGCCTCTTGGGAGGAAAGGGAGTCTCACTGCCAGTGTCAGGATACTTACTTGTTGGGTTCAGTGTCCTTAGTTATCCACCCAGCTTTGGGAAAAGGATATGTACCTGTGTGGGGGCTTGTGCGGGGGAATTGATAGGTCTCTTCCAAGGGGTGAATCACCCATGGGAAACAAGGGGACAAGGACCTCGTGTAGGGTGGGTTACCCAAAAGTACTCAAGCCTGGAGATTTTGGTTTTAATCTGTGTAAATGCTTGTCTGTGTGTGTGGATTGTAAGGCATACTTACCTGCTATAGTTTTGTTATTCGGGTCTTGTCTAATGGTAATGTCAGGGTAAATGTACTGTTGTTGTTATTGTTCGTAGACGACAGGAGCCATTATTACAATATACTCCTCATTTGACTCCCAACTCCTTCTTCCAGTTCTCCTAAATAAATCTGAATTGAGCTTAAAGTGAAGTGCCCCTGAGTTTTACTGTGGAAGGGCATGTCCAAGGTGAACAGATACTTGAAATTTTGTGGGAACCTACCTGAAATTGGGGAACACCTTGATCTGACACCTGACAAGGTGAGAAATTTTCACCTACAACCTGAGCTCATCACTGTGCCAACACCAGACCTAGGGATGGAGGAAGAGCCCCCCCCCCATCTAGGATAACCCAGGCGAGGGGACATCATGCCAGGCACCTGCTGTACCTGTTGGTGAGTGCTCCCTCCCTCCTGGCATGTTAGTGTAGGCAGATGGGACCAGGGCTGCAGGGTGGACAGGGCCCAGGGACAGGCAGGGTATTGAGGGGTGGGCACAGAGGCCCTCCCATTGGGGTAGAGGGGCAGGGGCCATGTTGGCGGGGGGGACCTGGAGCCAAGCGGGGTGGGCGCCTGGCAGGAAATGTAGTGTTGGCATTTTCGGTGGGACAGGCAAGGCCAGACAGCATGCGCCCAATACCACTGTCATGTAGCATGATGAGAGGACCCTGGAACAGGCTACCTGAGGCTCACCACCCTGGGTAATGCACCCAACCTGTGCAGCAGAGCACAGTGGCATGTACCAAGGGGTCTCTGTCCTAAAGGACAGGGAATGGGAAGCAGGGGGGATGGGCATTAGACAGCAGGTGCTATCGGCCTGCACTCCATGCTACATAATGGGGGGAACCCTTGTTCTTTGCTTCTGTCCTGCAGACCCCGCAACCTGTACACCAATCACTCCCGGGGGGCACCCAGCCCTAGCCAAGAGGAGGAGGAGGGGGCATCAGTCTAGGGAGGAGATACTTGAGGACCACCCTCAACTGGCGAAGTGGGCTGAGGCAGCCCTCCAAGCCTGTAAGTAGCATAAGAACATCTACTGCCAGGTTGAGCAGGCCCAGACAGACCGCCAGCTTGATCTCATGGAGCACCAGACCTACACCCTGGAGACCCTGGTGGCATGGGCCCAGGGCTCCTTGCGGGGCAAAGATCCACCTGCACAGGACCCCAAGTAGCAGCCCCTGTTTCCCTGTGCCCAGGACTTGGGGTGGCTGGATGCAGGCCTGGGACCTGCTGGACTGATGCCACTAGGCAGCCATCCCCACCCCCCCATTCCCCTCACACTCCCGTGACTTCCCCACCAAGTTCTCCCCAATCGCCCTTGTAAATAAAACTCATCCACCCTGTTATTTGGTGTCCTGTGATTTCTTTTATTGTGTTGGGAATGGGGGGGAGATGGGTGGGAAGGGGTCTGGGGGCAGGAATGGGTGGGTGGGAGTGGTGACAACACCTGGCTGAAGGTGCTCTTTCTCATCTGCAGCCAGTGGTCATGGTCCCAGGTGGTGAGAACAATCTGGTGCCACCAGTCACTGGTGGTTTCCCATGCCTAGGTGCACAGAGGACAGCCTGTCCACGCCAGCTACCAGGGAGGGTGAAGAGCTCAGCGTGCTTTGGCCTGGCCCTGCACTGGCAGTTGCCCTGTAGTGCCTGGTTCAGAGCCAGAGGACTCTGACCAATGCGTGGAGGGTGTGGAGTATTGCACTGGCACATTGCTGGGGCATGTCGGGGTCCCTGACCTCCTCGGGCCGCCGGTTGCCACGCACAGTATGGAGGGTGGTGTTGTCACTTACTTCCTGCAGTCAATGAGTGGCCAGAAGAGAGAGGCACTTCTGCTGTGGTGCACTGTGGGTCAGCTACCCGCAATGTACCACTCCTAGAGCGACCTAACAGCTGCCACTATGGATGTGGGCAGTCTCCTGGCATTTGAGTGTGGACTCTCTATGCCATTTTAAGAAGGTCTACTGTAACCCAGCTTAAAGTAGACTTTATTCAGATGGCTTACCTGAGCTCAAGAGTGGGAAGTTGAGAAAGTGGATCTTCTTTAATGAGCTGTTAGCAGACTGGCCACTTCATTATTGTAACTGAATAGCTGGTTTAGGTGTTCCTAACCTCACAACATGTTCTAATAACATTTAAAGCACTATTTTATAACTTAATATACAATTGTAGCATATACAGTCCAACAGGATTTTAACATTTAGTAGCTCAAGACTTTTAAAATAGTACCAAACAAGGTATACGTTGTAAAGAAATACCATAATTACATAACTGGTGACTGTGAAGTTTTTGTGGTGGTAATCCCAACACAGTGTTACACGCTCTTTGCAAACGCCATTCAGACCTAATAATCATTCTTAGGGGCAACAACAACAGCCTGATGGCACATTAACAACTAACAAATTTATTTGGACATGGAACGCTAGGGGGGTCTGTTCTGAATCCCTCTTCATTGTGTTCATCAAGGCAATCCTTCCCACATTTCTAAATTGTTTGGATGGCATGAAGCTTAATCCTAGCCTAGTCCCGCTACCATATTGCCAAAAGTGTAAAAAGGGTATCAACTGGTCCCAGAGCATGCCCCTCCTTGACTTATTTCCGTGTTTCCTATAGAACACTCTTACCTCCATGCTGCCTCAAACCTTCCTCAGTGGAAAGCCCCAGCAGACAAGCAATGTACATGTTAAAAAAAGTCTTTTCTTTCAATAATGCTGTGGTCCCCAACCCCCCATGCTTTGAAGCATGGACATGAAATTTGATGGAGCAGTGAGCTGTGTGTCAAAGATATGCCTTTTGTTAGCTTTGCTGTTTAGAAACCTTAATCTAATTTCAAACCTAATCTTGTTGATGGACAGTTTATATCCAATTGTTCTTGTGTTGATGTTGACACCTAACTCAAATAATTCATCTCTGTCCCTGGTGTTTATCTCTCTGATGTATTTTTATAGAACAGTCATATTTTCCCTCAGCTGCCTTTTGGTTAGGCTAAACAACCTAAGCTCTTTGCGACTCCACTCATGAGGTAGGTTTTTTTCCCATTGCTCGTTTCATCCTAGTTCATACTCTACGTACCTGTTCCAGTTTGAATTTATTTGTCCTAGGCAGACCAGACCTGCGCACAGTATTTCAGATGATGGCTCACCAGTGCCTTGTATAATGAAAATATCACCTCCCCATCTCTATTAGAAATATCTTGGCTGTTTTAGCCTTGGTCATAGCCACATCACATTGGCAGTGCATAGTCAGCATGTGAGCAATCAATACACTCAAGTCTTCCTCCTCCTCTGTCTTTTCCACCTGATAAATCTCTAGCTGATAGTAAAAATTCTTGTAGTTAGGCCCAAAGTGCATGTTATATTATTAAATTTCATCCCATATTTTTTTACTCCAGTTTTCAAGGTTATCCAGATCTTTGGCATACTATTTTCTAGTCCTCCCCTGTATTGACAATACCTCCTCACATTGTGTCATCTGCAAATTTTATTAACACACTTCCACTTTTTTTGCCAAGGAGCAGTAATAAATAAAATGTTAAATTGGTCCCAAAACCAATTGCTGAGGAAATCAACTAGTAACCTTTCTCCAGTGCACCAGCGCCCTTTCAGTGTGATTGTTTGTAATCTCTCTTGTAACAAGTTCCTTATTCACCTTTCAGCTCTCATATTAATCCTCATGTTTTTCAATGTAAATAATAATTCCCATGTGAAACTGTATCAAGTGCCTTACTGACATTCAAGTTATCTTAGATCTACTGCATTTCCTTTGGCTAAAAACATCAGTTGGCCTCTCAAGGGCAATTAGGTTGGTCTGTCATGAGTTACCTTTTGTAAAACCATGTTTTAGTTTATCCGCATTACCATGTCTTTAACTACTTCCTCTTCAAAAGTTTTTCAAAGAACTTGCATACATCTGAGCTCAAACTAACACGACTTTAGGCTCCCAGATCACTTTTTTCCTTTCATTAAAAATATGTTAGCAGCTCCAGTCATTGAGTATTAGATTACAGACTCATTAAAAATCCTTGCTTTTGGGCTTGCAATTTCATATGCCAGTTCCTTTAACATTTTGGATGGAGATTATACCTCCTGTCCTGAATTAAACCCAGTCAGATATATAAAAGTGTCAACCCTGCTACTGTGCCACATGCAGGAATTTGTGTATTCTCTTTGCTTTTTTTTTAAAAAAAAAACCATAGATTTTTGTACACAAAACAAATCTTTAGTAAGGTTGCAAGATCTATTTCTTGAAAATTCAGAAATGCCAAAGTTAAGGTTTTCTGTACAACCTTCATTGTTCCACTTATGTGTATGCATTATGATGCAGTCTTGTACATGATCACTGTGACTCAGGGATCCCTAGGTGCCAACTGGCAGAAAATACAAGGCTGCATATGATTTAACAGGAATCCCCTAGGTCAGTGCTATGTATAATAGTTCACTGGAAGGAGCGATCTACTTAGAGCCAGTAGCCTACTGGTCATCATACTCATTAAAGAAAGTATGGTACAAATAACACTTAAAGAATGTTTATCTATACTAAAAATTACAGTCGTAAAGTCTTGGAGGTGACATACCTTGGAAACGTTTCTGTCAGGCAGGAGGTAATAGGCACCTATCTCCTAAACAGACACCTATTTCCCAGATAGGCATCTGTGTATTGCATGCACAATACTGTGTGTCGTATGTCTACTTGCATAGTGAGTCACTGGCAAAAGAAGAGATTGTGAAATGTACAGGAGAGAAAATCTACAGGAATAAAGAAATAGCATTGGGTACTTTGGTTATGGATAAAAATGAAGGATTGTTTTGATATATTTTGGTGTGGATAGCAACACTGTATCCTTCATCTAGACTGACATTGTGTATGTCTCATAAAAGGAGAGTTACAGACAGTCTGGTTTAAAATGCTGCAAGGTTTTTTTGGTGAGCAATACTTGAACAGACATGAGTTTTTGGAAATAAAGTCCGCAACAAACACAGTCTCTAGGCAACCTGAAGAGCAGAGCAATCAGCCTGATTGGATATTCTGCCTGATTGAATGAGCCCTTCCCCTGCTCATCCACCAATGTGATTTGTGCCAGAAATGCCCCCACACCTTATACATTGGACAAACAGGACAATCTCTGCATAAAAGAATAAATGGGCACAAAACTGACATCAGAAATCACAACAAAAACAAGTTGCTGAACACTTTAATCTGCCTAAAACAAACAAACAATGAGTGCTGTGGCACTTAAAAACTAACAAATATATTTATTGCATGAGCTTCCGCGGGAGAAAATATCATTTTGAAACTGTGGGAACTTACAGAATGGGAAGAAATAAATGCAAGGAAGTGTAAGTCATGGGAACAGGTTTTTTTTGTTAACACCTATGCTCAAGCAAATCAGTAGGCCATCAAGAGTTCAGACGGAAACAGCAGGATTAGAACTAATAGGCAGATTCAATTTTGTGAAAGCAGGATTAAATTGTGACTATGGCTTCTTTTCCCATTACAACAGGTGGTTTGACCTCATCTTTCTCTATGTTCTGTTTCCCAGTGTTTGAATCTTAATAATTTCTTTGATTTACTGTTACAGTGTGACCTGATCCCATGAGTTACACTTCTCTGCGGTTTTTTCCTCCCATTCTGTAAGTTTCCCCATCTTCAAAGTGTCTGATGAAGTGGGATTTTCTCCCATGAAAGCTCATGCTATAAATAAATTGGTTAGTCTTTAAATGCTGCAATACTCCTTGCTATGGATTGGAGTGAAGGTCATAGGATGAAAATCAGGTAACTCGAAGGAGACACTAATCAGAGAAAAGTAACAAGGAGTTGTGTGGCACTTTAAGACTAACACATTTATTTTTTGCATGAGCTTTCATGGGAGAAGATCCCACTTCCTCAGATGCTTTGAAGATGGGTGAACTTACAGAAAGGAATGAAACTAAATGTAAGGGGGTGTAAAGCTCATGCAAAAAATAAATCTGTTAGTCTTAAAGTGCCACACAACTCCTTGTTGCTTTTTACTGGACTAGACTAGCATGGCTATCCCTTTTGAAACTAATCAGAGAGCCCCTAGCAGTGCCCACTACTCACCTCAGGAATTAGTGCACACTGGCCAGTGGAACTCTGTGCATAGGTATGATTGACAAAAGCAATAGAAATATGCTCTGAAATCACAGAGTTGAACAGTATGACCGATGGCTCGCTTGGCCAGCTCAGGGGGGGAGAGGGGGGTTGATGAGGAGACACAGTTTTGTGGAGCTGCAAATGGTGTATGCCAGGATCAGATGGTGTTGGGGAAAGTGCAGCCAGAACCTTGGTAAGAGGTTCTGGAGCTATCTCATCCTAGCTCTCTTCATCAGCAGATCTCAAAGCACTTTAAAAAAGAGATCAAGATTTCACAAATAGGGAAACTGAAGTATCAGGAAATTATTTGATTTGTGCATGGTCATGCAACAGGCTAGAGGCAGAACCAGGAAGCGAATCCAGGTTTTGTGTGTTGCAGTTTAGTGCACTAGGCCCCACATCACACTGCCTCATCCTTGAAAGGTGTGGAATGAATGAGTCAATGGACTGCAGGAATAGAAAGGATGGTCTCACATTAAAGGCAGTTGCATGCTACCCCACTAAACTGGATTTTCTTTCAGACTCCGCAACATAAATTATAGGTGATGCTCATTAAATGACTGAAGCCAGTCTTTTGACATATTGCAAGCAAGTACATTTTCTTCATGTTCTGGGTGCCTAACTTGAGATACCAGGGGTCTGATTTGCAGAACAGCCAAGCCCTCACAGCTGCAACTGAAGTCTATAGGTATTGACTAGTGCTTTGAACATATAAAGTGCTATCTAATGTGACAAGTTCCAGAGGGGTAGCCATGTCAGTCTCTGTATAGCAAAAACAACAAGATTCCTGTGGCATCTTACAGACTAACAGATTTCTTTCAGCATAAGCTTTTGTGGGCTGCAACCCCCTTCATCAGATGCAGCACAAAAGCTTTTGCCCAAAGAAATTTGTTAGTCTTTAAGGTGCCTCAGACCTTCCACTGATTTATCTAATGTGAAGTTTTCTTAAAAAAAAAAAAAAAGGTCACAACACGAGCACCCAAAATTCATGGACACTTCTGTCCTTAATGTCACTGTGCTCCACTCAATTCTTCATTTATAAAATGGGGATGATACAAGCCTTGTATATCCCAGTGGCGTAGAAATAAATTTATTGCTATATATTAAGGGCTCAAACTATGGTGATGAGCACCTCACTGGAAAAAATGAGGAAATTAATAATTCTGTCTTCAGAGCAAGGTTTGAAAAGTGTGCCGTAAATAAGGCATAAGGTCACACACTGATCAAGAAGGCAAAAACAAAATATTGAATTGCTGCCCATTCTGTGAGCACAGACCTTGCTGCGCTATCTCAAAGCAACAGTTAGAACCATTATATCAGATGCATTGGTGCAGCTGGAGAACAGTTAGTTTTACAGCACAAAGCATCTTCCTTGTGCAAATGTTTATTGTCAGGAATGTTCAGTCAGTCCTGCAGTCTTATTGTGTGATCATATTTCAGTGCTTTATAATGGGCAGAGGTTTACATTTAATTTGTCATGTCTCTGAAAATTTGCTTTGCAAAGTAATTAAGGGAGGATTTCTGTCTATAGAGCTAAATATCCAAATAGGATGCAGCTATATATATCTGGTATAAGAAACATTTGGTTATGTTGGACAGGCTATCTCACAGGCAGATGCAGAGAGGGGAATGTTACTGTTCTTTAATTGCTTTGTAGCTCTTGCTGTTGTTAGAAGCATACACACTAACAAGCTGGAAGGCTAATCACATCATGTTTCCAGTGTTCCAGGGCCACAAGAGAAAAATGATGTGAGCCCTGGGGTTGTAGTGATATATAGCTCCCACTACACTCTGGGAATGGAGCTGTTTGTTTGGCTATTGACACAGAAGGAGAAGGTTCTGAATGTTCCCTTCCTCCTGCAAATAGTGCTGATATGTAGTACTCACTTAAATTACATATGCTTTTGTCCCACTCAGAATTTTGTGTGTCCTTGCTCTCACCAAGTGCCCTGCTTTCTGAATCCCATTATTAATTTTTTGGTATTTCTGTCCACAACAGTCATATTCAGCCTTGTCTTCATATGCTACACAGTTTTATCCCACGTACCTCTCATAAATTTCAAATTGATGAGCTTCTTCTTAATGAGGATAGCCCAGACTTTACTTAATCATGTTCCAGTTGTGCGAACATTTGGTTCGCAACCACTAGCAGCTAATTCAGTCAGTACACAATACAGAATACGCTGACATTTGTCTTTTAATTGTGCAGTTTAATCCTGTTGAACTCTTGTAGGAATAGAACAGAGCATGTAAGTAAAAATATCAGGACTGGAATCTGATCCTGAGAAGTATGGAGCATTTGCAACTGGCATGTGAAATTGCAAGCTCACCAGTAAGGATTTTTAATGACTCCATAAACTCAGAGATAGTATCATATGATTAGAGACCTTGAGGTTAATGGTAATTGGAACAAAATACAACATGGTTTTATGAAAGGTAGATCATGCCAGATCAAACTGATCTCTTTCTTTCAAAAGATTTTTTAGACAAAGATTTTTTTAGACAAAGAAAACCAGTGTGGCTAATAGACATAGATTTCAGTAAGGCATTTGATACAGTTCCACATGGGAAATTATTAGTTAAATTGGAAAATATGTGGATCAAAATGTAAACAGAAAGATGCAAAAGGAACTCTTTAAAGGGGAGACAACAACAGGTCACACTGAGGGATGAACTGTCAGGTTGGAGAGAAAGATTACTAGCAGAGTTCCTCAGGGCTTAGTATTGGGACTCATCTAATTTAACTTTTTATTACTGGACTTGGCACAAAAAGTGGAAACGTGCTGATAAAGTTTGTGGATGACACAAAGTTTGCATTGCTAATACAGAGAAGGACCAAGATATCATACAAGAAGATCTAGATGACCTTGTAAACTGGAGTAATAGAAATAGGATGGAGTTTAATAGAAGAAGGTGCTAGGTCATGCATTTAGGGACTAATAACAAGAATTTTTGTTATAAATTGGGGGCATACAAGGAGGAGAAAGAAGGGCCTGGCTGATCACAGGATGACTATGAGCCACCAATGTGATGTGGCTGCAAAAAAAGCTCTTGGGATCCTTGGTTGCATCACAGAAGATATATGCAGAGGTGATAAGGAGGTTAGTACAGTTATACAAGGCACTGGTAATACCTCATTTGTAACACTGTGTGCAGTTCTGCTCTTCCATGTTTAAGAAAAATTAATTAAAACTGAAACAGTTGCAGAGAAGGGCTACTAGTATGAGCCAAGGAATGGAAAATGTGTAATGAGAGGAGACTCAAAGAGCTTGGCTTGTTTAGCCTAATCAAAAGAACGCTGAGAGGAGATATGATTGCTCTCTATAAATACAACAGAGAGAGAAAATACGAAAGAAAGAGAGGAGTTATTTGAATTAGGCACCATCGGCCAGGATGCTATGGGGAGGTGGAGAGAGGGCGCAGGAGGGTCCCGAGCAGCTTTCTCCACTACCACGGCAAGTGGGCAGACAGGAGGGTGGGTGGGTCCTGAGCCCACTTTCCCCATTACTGGGGCAAGTGGGCAGGCGGGGGGCAGGTGGGTCCCCAGCCCACTTTCCCCTCTGCCACAGCAAGTGGGCAGGCAGTGGGCCGGGCGGGTCCCGAGACTGCTTTCCCTGCTGCAGTGGCAAGCAGAGAGGCAGGGCGGACAGTGGGTCCCCCAGCTGCCCGAGCTCAGGGGCTGCCGGCTGGGTGGAGGGGGCAGAGCATTTGGTGTGCCCTGGTCCCCCAGCCCCTGGCTGCTTGCAAACAGCCAGTGAACCTGCAGCTCCTCCAGCCTCAGGCAGGCTCTGCAGCCTGGTCAATTTCACAGAGGTGAAATTGACCAGCTTGCAGAGCCTGTCAGGGGCTGGAGAGCCTGCACCCCCCTGGCCACTTGCAATCAGCCAAGAGCTGCAGGACGGGGCACCTCCAGTGCTCTGCCCGTGCCGCTGGCTCACCCCTCAGCCCAGGCTCTGGGGGCAGCTGGAGGGGTGGCTGGCACCCGTGGCCCCTGCCCTGCCAGCAGCTGCTGACCCTGGGCTTCTGGGGCCACCCAGGGGAACCTGGGACGCCAGCTCTGGGACCCTACCTCCGGGGCTGCCAGTGGGCAAGCCCCGCAAGTGGCTCCAGGAGTCCAGCCTGGCAGCAGAAGGGGTGCCCCACAGTCCCTCTCCTGCTGCTGCAACAGTAGTGGGGGAGTCAGGGCAGGGGGATCCCTGCCCTGGGGGCAGTTTTCCCCTGCCTGGCTCTCCAGGTGAGAGCCAGGCAGGGGACTGGTTGGCAACATGGCCCTGCCAGGGGGCCATGTTACCACATCTACCATGTTGCCCCTCTCCTGAAGCGAAATAGCCTGTCCAAACATAGGGCATGCTATTTTGCGTTAAGGGCTTCCCTTATTTCGTGTTAATATTTTTTTTTATTTTGATTTAAGTTATTTAAAAATAAGGATTTTATTTCAAAATAACTCATTCCAAAATAATTTATTTTGAAATAACAGTTTAGGTGTGAACACAGGCTGGGTTTTTTTCACCTTTTGTAGCATGAAGTATAGCTACCTGCTGGTGGATTCCATAGTGTGTTATCTCTACCTTGAAGTCAAATCAAATCAAATCATAGGGCTGGAAGGGACCTTGTGAGATCATCAAGTCCAACCCCCTGGGAATTGAACCCAGGACCTTCTGCATGTTAAGCAGAGGTGCTAGCCTAAACTTTAAGGACTTTGGTAACTCAGTCATAGATCGGTGGTCTTTTAAAGGAATGGGTGGATGGTCTGTGTTGGGCAAAGATCAGACTAGATGTTCACAATTGTCCTTCAGACTTTAAAGTCTCTGAATTGTCAAGAGCGTCTCTTAGGAAAATGTCACAAGCGAGGAAGTCTCTGGAGCTTTGGGCACACTTTAAGTACAGTCGGAATAATCAGATGATGACTCTGTTGAGGTGAATTTCAAAATGTCTTGTCCTTCACTGTAAACTCTGAACTTAAATTTGCCTCAGTAACTATTTACACTGAATCTTAAGGTTCGCCACACCAAGAAATCAATATATGGATTTTTTTTACAAATATTATCAAGGCATTAATCATAAACATTCAGTTATTTCTATAGTGTTACCATGAGCTTAGAAGTGTAATGATTTTAACGTACTTTGAGAACCAAAGAAAAATTAGTCTTCACCTTCTGGGAACTGAATTATATTTTTGCCTTAATTCAGATGCTGACAATTAAGTTGCACTCTTGGACACATTTGAGATGATTAATTAAATATGTTCTTGATTGCAGAATTGTAGTTTACTGTATTGTTGTAGCAGTATTGGTCTCAGAATGTAAAAGAATAAAGGTAGATGATGTAGCTTGTGCCTTCCACCAACAAAAGTTGGTCTAAAAGAAGATATTCCCTCACCTACTTTCTCTCTCTTTTCAATATTATTGACTTGAGAGGAAGAGGTAAGCAGTAGAATTTATTGATATTACATGATTGTTTCCAACCAGTGATGAACTAGGATTTTCTTCTATGTAAGAGATGTCATTTAAGGAATAATGTGTGAGCATGAATGAGAAAGCAATCCTACTGTTGCTTCATTGTCTTTAAAGTATGTGCACCTCAGTATAAGAAAATATATTCCTAAAATACACAAAACTTCCACAATTTGAAAATTTGAAAAACTTTTCATGTGGTTGCTCTGAAATTGCTTTAACCTGAAAACCTTTCTGTTGGCCAACTCAAAAACAAACAAACAACTTTGTCTAAAATAATATAGTTTTGTAAAATTTACAGAGATAAAGGTCAAGTAAAATCAACAAGTAGCAGCTTTTAAAGAAAAGATTTATTCTACAAGGCCAATGAGAGATTATCTGATTGGAAGCACTTGACCTGATTCTCTATATCCTTGCATAGTCATCTTCACCAGTTCAAATATTATCATTTTAGGCCCTGATTCTGTAAATATTTATATACATGCTTAGCTTCAGTCCTACACAGGCCTTTTAAATCAGTAAGATTATACACAAGAGTTAAGATATGCACCTATGCTATTCTTTGCAGGACTGGGGAACTAATTTTGTAATATTTTGTAAGTACTTGCTCAGAAAGAAATGGCTGACTATACACGATACAAGGTAGCCGGAAATTACATCTGTTGTATATAATGACACGATGGGTATGTCCACACTTCTCTTTTATTTTAAAATAACACTGGTTATTTTGAAATAAAAAAGATTAGGTCCAAACAACGTTTTCGTATTTCGAAATGACGGGCTGTCTCATTTTGAAATAAGAACCGTCATTTTGAAACAACATGATTGTTTCGAAACAACTGTTTCAAAACAACATGTCCAAACAGCCTTATTTTAAAATAACCATTTCAAAATAACAGCCATTTTGATAGCAGGCTTTCCCTTAATTCGAATGAACTTATTTTGAAATAAGGACTTTATTTCAAAATAACTCATTTTGAAATAACTTATTTTGAAATAACAATATATGTGTGGACATAGCCAATCAGTATAATGTAAAACTAAATAAATGTTTTAAATAATGTGCTAAATTGTTCAGCTTAAGGCTATGGCTACCCTAGAATGCCTCTGCTCCATTACAAGTACTCATAGCAGTTAATATAAATATAAAGAATAGTGTAGCCATGGTAGAATAAACAAGGGGAGCACGTCTTGGCAAGGCAAAGCAAAGCTCAAACTTGCCTTAAACCAGTGTGTCCATGCACATGACTGCAGCTCCCTGTGCTACTGCACTATACTGCTATTTATGCTTGCTCAGTGAGAGCTATGGGAAGTATGCTACATGGAATTGCCCCCATAATAGTGTAGACAGCTTAAGTGTTTCTCTCTGATATGCATGAATCCTATGTGAGAGCTGTATTTAACTATTGTCTGCTAGAATAAACATTCAGTTAATTCATGACTTTTTAAAGATTTTTAGTTTCTTTGTAAGAAAAACTTGAAAAGAGAGCAGGAGGAGGTGCTGTCTCAGAGAAGGCCAGCTCAGAAAGTCAGAGTGATACTCAGAAAGATGAACTTGTATGATTAAAGAACTTGTTTAAAGCTTTTGGGGAAAAAAGGGCAGCATTCCCTATTTTAAAACATCAAAGATAAAGAGAACAAAAGCGGATTATGAAGAAAAGCTGGAAGGGTATAATAAACAGTTTATGAAAACATAAACTGACAATGAGAGAAGTATTGCCTTTGAAATAAATAGAAATAAGATTATTTAAAATGATCAGTGAGTTAATGCATCAGCTAGCTAAGAGAAAGATGAGAGGGAAAATGAGAACTGAAAAATTAAAATGAGTTGCTCTGTGTAACTCCCATTGCCTTTAATCTTTAACATCCCAAATGTATGAGTAACTACTGCATATATTTTAAATATGCTATATTATCTCCCTGTTAAAGTGAGGCATTAACTGTTATATAAATCCACAACCTTCCCACCTTCCTTCCCCTACCCCAACCCCTCAAAAATCCCCCCGTGCACAGAAAAGCACGTCCTAGACACTGCAAAATATATTCTCCTAATTCATGCAGGTTATCTCCACTGATCATTTGGGTGCAATTCACTTCACAAGTGCTCCCCATCTACCAGGTATGAGACATCGGTTTTGTTTTAAAAGCACTGATGCTTCCAAAGAATGCATTCATGTCCTAGTGCAGAACAGAAGCATCAGCGCAACACAGTAGTGAAGCAGTTACTGTTAATAAAAGGTTATTAATGAAAGGTAAATGTGTACTTAGAAGACAGTATTTGCCTAAATTAGGAATCCTCTGTATGCTGGTGTTTGATGTGAGTGTCAGCTCATTTAGCCTGATGTGTGATCTGTTCATGGGATCTGTACATTGGAAATCTTTTTTTTCAATTGATGAACATAGATGAATAAGGATCATTGAATGATCTGATCCTTATTTTTTAAACAAAATTTCCTTTATTTTGATATTTGTGTGTAGTGTATAGAATAGTGAAAATTTACAGTGGGTGCACTTAGAAGTTCTCCTACTTGTAGTCTATTGTTTTCCACAGTATTTCCCATCTATACAAATGACCCAGGGAGTTATAGACAAGTCAGCCTAATTTAGCCACCTGGAAAGATATGGGAACAAATTACTCAGAATCTGTTTGTAAGCACCTAAAGGATAATCAGATTATAGGAATAGCGAGCATAGATTTGTCAAAAACAAATCATGCAAAATGAACTTGAATTCTTTCTTTGACACTGGTCTGATGGATAGGTGGGCAGTAAAAGTGACATATGTTTATTTTAGTAAGACTTTTGGCAGTCTCACATGGAATTCTCATAAGACAAGGATAGGCAACCCAAGCACCTGTGCCAAAACTGGCATGTGTGCCTACTCCCAGCGGCATGCGGTGCTGCAGGTGCTCCGCCTGCTGGCTCTGTCACCCAGTGGGACCTGGGGCCACAAGAGCTACATGCACGCCGTAGCCCCTGTGCCCTGCTGGTCATGCTCTGCAGCGGAGGGGCAGGGCCAAAATGGAAACAGCACCACCACTCTAGCAGTTCCTGTGCCTTGCTAGCCCCAATCCCCAGCAGAGAGGCATGGCCAGCAGGGAGACGGTGACACTGCACACAGCTCCTGTCCCCTACTGCCCCTCGCCCCTGCTGGTGACTTGGGCTAGCAGGGGACAGGGACTGCGTGTGCATAACAGGGCCAAGAGTAGCCTGCTTGCCCCCCACCCAGCACCTGCTCAGGGTTTGGAGTGTGGGGCTGGCAAAGGTGGCTGACCCCATCATAAAATAACTAAGGAGATGCAGTTTAGTTTAAATTACTGTAAGTTAGGTGAACAACTGTTGGGGGGCGGGGGGACCTAACAGGGAATCCTGTAGCACTTTTAAAGCCTAACAAATGTATTTATTGCATGAGTTTTTTAAAGCTTATGCAATAGGTAAATTTGTTAGTCTTTAAAAGTTCCACAGGACTCTTCGTTTGTTTTGCTGAACTAGACTAACACAGCTACTCCTCTGAAACTGAAAAACTAGTTACCAGTGGTTTGCTGTCAAACTGGCAGGATCTGAGTGAGATACTGAAGGGGCGAGTCCTTGGCCCTGCGCTATCCTATGTTTTCATTAATGACTGAGATAGTGGAATGAAGGGCATGCCTGGGTTTCAAGTACTCTGGAGGTCAGAAGTAGAATTCAAAATGACTCGACAAACTGGAGTATGATTTCTGTGTGCCCCCTGTTTGTGCTCTGTCCCTTTGTGAAATGGCAGAGTGCTAAACTACTTAACAGGGTAGAAAGGAAGAAAGTAGCTCTTAAAGATAGGTTGAGCTGCAGGCCAGGAGCTGACAGCTGTGATTAGTTATGGAAGTAACAGCTGTATCTCAAAGTGGGGAAGCCAAAAGAAGCAGAAGGCTCTAGCAAGAGAGATGGTGTTTTCCAGTCTCTTTATTGTAATAGGTTATTTTTCCAGATCTTGGGTAAGAAAATGCAGGAACAGGGAAATTACTGCTTCTCAGTATAAAGCAAGTGGTTAAACTGGTTGCCAGACAGTGAATACCAGTAAGTACTGTTTGTTTGTTTTCCTTCTTTTGGATGCTTTGTTGAAAGAAGCAGCCCTGCTCATTTGTTCATATTTGTAGTAGAAGGAAGTCATTTTGCATTTGTTTTAGTTATTTAGACTTGTGACTATTTTCTCTGACTGAAAGTGGAATGTTCTCTCTTCTGGGACTTTCCTTAAAGAGAGAGTAGTGCAAATACTTGTTAAAGTATATTTCTTCAAAAAGGCCTGTAAACCCTTCCTCTCATTTTGGGTGAGACTTCAGCACAAGAAAAGCAAGAAAGATCTAGCATTCACTCATATACACATGCTAAATAAAAACAGTAATGCAAACAAGTCATGTGCTTTACTCCACTGCTCAAACTGAATTTTATGTAACAAAATCTTTTCATCTTTTGGGCATCTTATTTGCCAGTATAATTAGCATCTGGCATATTTTAGTGTCTGAATAAATAATATTTCTCCTAAAGATGGAAAAAGCAAAGGGGACAGTTAAGGATTAAATAGTGCTGCTAAGCACTCCAGCAGCAATGGTATTGTGGTAAAGCCCTTGCTGTTCTATATGAATTTGGTAGCAGAACTATGTCAGTACAACATATTACATGCTTTTAAAAGGTTTAATCTGTAACTTTGGGTTTTGTACCCAGAGATAAGTAGGACTTCCTAATCTTTGACGCTTTTGCATAATGACGGCAAAGCAGGTATAAAAAGTTACCTATCTATCTCTTTCTCTCATACAGAGACCACACAGTGAGAATGGATGGGTGTTTCTCTGTTTCCCTTATGCTGGATCCAACTGTTTTGGTTCTGGCGTAAGGGAAAAAGGAGCAAGAACTAATTTTCCAGAAAGTGTCTCCCAGACCCATATGTTCTGCATAAGAATATAACAGTTAACAATTTACTAGCTGCCCATTTTCCCTGGCTTGCAGTCTTATTATTAAATCCCTCTGTGTGCATTGTACTCCATGGACTTACCTTTCCTGGCCACATAGTAATTATACAGGCAGCTCATTAGGCAGCATCTCCTCTTCTCCCAAGACTGCAATAATATGGCTCTTTGGGCACAGCTGATGCAAAATTCTGGGCATGCATCATAGCTCAAAGGGGAAAAGGGTAGGATTTGGGCTTTCATAGGAAATGTAAGGTTTTTGGTGGACTTCACCACAAGTTAGATGAAGTGGCAAGATAAGAGCTGAGAAGCTTACAAATGTCTGTTCAGTCTGTGTTATGCCTGTGTCCTTAAGAAATAGCTGTTAGAGCTGAAGTTGACATTTACTGAATGGAACTTTCTAGTAATTAGATTTCTCTGCTCTGGTGGTGTCCTGATATGCACATGAGTAGCTGCATTCCTTTTAGCAAATTAGAGAAAATCCAGCTTTCATTGATCATCAGTTATGCTGTACTCCTTGAACCATTATTAAATGACATTTCTGACTCATCAGATGAAGTACTACAGACCACAGACATAAAAGAGCAAGGAGAAACTGTGTTTACAGAAAGTAGTCATGGCATGAGACTGCTTAGAATTTCACTTCTTGGGCTATTTTATGACATTGTTGTAGTTTTATTTTTCTCATGTGCACTAGAAGTGGCTGTCTAATCCAAACTTGAAATCCTCATGTTTGCTCACTGACTGCAGCCTGTGCAACCTCATTGACTTCAGACCTCTCCCTTGCTGACCTGTCTTTCCCCCCATTAGCATGCTTGTTTTAAAAGGGTCAAAATTATTTTTCATACCCAATGCAGTAATTATTTTTGTTAAACCATCTAGAATTTAAACACCCCTTTCCAAAGTCATTGTTATACTACAAAACACACTGGGGCCTGTATCTTCTAGTAAAAGGCAGAGACTTTTTCAAATCCTATCCTGTTTCCAGACTTGTGATCTTTGAGGAGACTTTCCTTTATCACAGTGCTTCACCAACATTTTCACCTGTGGGGATTTAAATATTTAATTTAATAAATTAGTTCTGTGTAAAAAAAAAAAAAAAAAAAAAAAAAAATCATATCCAGGAGGTTGAATGAATGGTATAGGTGATCAGTAGTGTAATACAGAGCCTTTCATTTCCAAGTTACTTTGTAAATTGAGCAAGGAAAAAGCCAATACTGTCCAGTGATTGCTCAGTGGACTATGTGAAATGAGTTATTGCTCTCAGTCCAGTTCCTAGATCATAATTATTACCAAAGTGTCTTTATTAGTAAACTCCACTGAGACTGAATGAGCATAGGGACTTAGAATGGTTCTTCTGGGACTGTTGGGAAGCCTGCTGTGCTACTGCCTGTGCTGTACAGTGTCTATACTGTCAATAGAGAGTACTGTGATATTGGGGAACTTGCATGTAAATGGTTTAAATGGGCACAACGACCATAGGGAAATTGTTGTGAACCACAGTTGTGCTGGGAAGCCCTTTGCCATCATCCTGCGCAGCCTGCAGGTTGTTGCCAGAGTGCTCCTATTCTGCAGAGTAACTCATAGGCATCTTTACAAAGGTACTGTGTTGGTCTCTGCACAGCCTCACCCCTGACTTACACCTTTTTGGCACACATTTTGAGAAGCACCGCAAGAATTCTGCACCAGGATTCTACATTCTCTCAGTGTACTCAAACTGTTGTAAGATAAAAACAAAACTCCATGTTTGCGTTGGGATTAAATAGGTTGCTAGTAAAAGGTTTGTAAAGTCCAGATTGGAAACTAGTGTGACTGCACGATGTGCTAAGGAGTGTTTGTCTGATACCCTGTCCTGGTGCCTGTAAAGGGGCTCGCAGGGTAAGACTATTTTATGACCAGGGCAGACATACTGTCTCTTGCATCAAGACTGCAATTCAAGGGACAAATTCTTCTTGGTTTATGCAACCTGATTGTTAACCCTTGATCCAGTATCTGAGCTATTGTGATTAGCTGAATAATCTTTTACATATTAGAAAGAATTAAGAGTCTTAACTGAATTATTATAGATGAAACTAAAGCTATAATTCAAGTATTGGTTAGCAAAGACATTTAAATATTGCTTTAAATAGGCTTTGCAAAACAGCTGAACCCTAAAATTTTAGGCTTCAGGCCTAGTGTCAGGAATAGTTAGCATAAAGTCAGATTTGGCCCAATGAAAGTGAGCATAAGTAACCAATCTTGGATCAGAATGTTTAGCTAGAGAGAGAGAGAGAGTGTAATCTTGTGATAAACTTACTTGAACACAAAGTATTTATTTAATCAAACTCCCATAACCACAATGTATAATCTGTCTGCACAAATGCTTACAACAATTGTCAAAACCCCAATGATGGTTGGCAAGTAGAGAGAGGCCAACACTTAATCAAATATTGTCTGGAAATATGTGGTTGTAAGGAATAAATGCATTAAAAGAATGAAACCCAATCCTCAGGAGAACCTCAAGTTCACTAGGAAAACCTTGCTGTCAACACTACTGTTTATTTCACCTGAAGGAGAACATAGTTTCATGAACATTTCTGATATTAATTCTGCTATTATTGTTTACCTTGTTCTTCTAGTACAGTCATTTTGCTTATATTGATCATGCTTTTAATAAAACTCAGGAAGTCCCTGTGTGTCTGATCAATCATCTTCTTTATAATTAATGTTTAAGTAGTCATCAAAGAACAAACACATTAGTGGTGTGCATTTGGTACTTCAATTTAATCATAAGTCTATAACACTGGTGGGTTCATTCGACTACAAGAGAAGAATTTGTGTAAAGTGTTTTCCCATATGGAAGTGGACAGAAAGCAACCCACAAAGTATGTTTTTCTGCTTCAGCAAGTTCTATAAAGTTGATGTATAATTAGCTACATTCTTACATTTGGTTCTTTTCTCACAGGAAGACAAATTATCTGCCTGTATTATCAGGGGTTTCCTCATAACTCACCTGAGCCTGAAAGGCCATTGATTTCCCTTCCAACTCTCTAACTATTCTTTGTCTAGTTCCCCTCTCATGTTATTGCCTACAGTCATTGGTTTCCATAGCTTCCTGCAGACTAACAACTGCACTTGCTCCCTCACCCTCCTTCCCCAACAACCTGCTTATTCTTCTGTGTTAATACATTACGCAACAGCTTGTCTAAGCTGTCTGACTGACCAAGAGATACAGAGGGTATTTCATGTGACCAGTTGCCCTTATTTGTGAGTCTGGAACTATCTGAGTCAAGAACTAAGATTATATGATTTCTGAAAAGATCTGAGCTGGAATACTACAGCTCTACAGTGATCATTACATATCATTGTAATTAGCTGTGACTTAAGTTGTTTAAGGAAGTATGAAAACTATAACCATTTTTATGTTCCTAAAAATCCATTTTATCTTCCATAATTCATAAGGTTAATCTGTATTTTTCATCTCCCGATGTTTACCGTTTTAATTGAAACTAACTAGGGCAGCTCTTGTTTCATCTTTCTTTGCTCCATCTAAACTCCTGATGGTCTCCTGAGATTTATTTATTTTCAGTGAAGTTAGAATATGTTTTCAAACTCTCACAGGCTTTTTTTTCCCTCCACAACAAAACTAAAAGCATATAAACTAACTATCTTGAACTATCAACTTTTCCCTTTCTTCCTGTTCCATAATGACCCCTGACATGTAGACCCTTGACACAAGGCCTATGGAGTTATCTTAAGACTCTCTCTCTCTGGGTGTTGTATTATATAATTGAGATAGCAACTGATTTATTCAGTGCACTCAGTGTTCAAACAGCATAAAATCTGGGTTTATAAAATTACCAGTTTTAGCAATAGAAAGAAATGTGAGATTCTCAGTTTTACTAATTGCTGGTTTTAGGGTCACACTGCTTTCTGTTTTAATGTGTTAAACTCATATTTCTGTTGTTGAGCAAAGTATAATGATAAAATAGCAATTATTAGATTCTACACTGCTGCAGCTCCATATAGTCAGTGGAATAACAACAGGGACAAATACGGCTCAGTACGATACAGAAGCGTAATAGCTTTCACTAGCAACACTTCTATTCTAATGCAAATTCTAAGCATAAAAGTGTCTGTCATATCCTTTATTATTAATTCAAAATTATTCCCTTTTACATTTGTGATGCTTATTTGAATTATGCACACATTTACCTTCAGACTTAATTTCTCCATTTAGGTACGTAATACAGGTTTCACCAGCTCTGTAACAGCATTTTTAACTACTTTATTATCTATATTGCAATAATGCCTTCAAAGTTCCAGTAATGGACTTAACAGAAAGACAAGCTCTGCCCCCAAAAGATTATACTTTTTCATTCTCACACTGACATAGGTATCTGTTTAAGTTTTGTCTTATGTTTTGTTTCCAATATGTATGTAAGCAATTCACATACTACACCTTTTGTTTATGGTTGCCCAGCATTTATGTTAGTGTTACAGAAATGCCTGGAGGCTCCACCTGAGGTTGAGACTGTCTATACTCAGAAAAGACAGTTCACATCCCCAGAGGGTTTACTTATATCAGTAATTTTCAAACTTGGGCTCAGGACCCAGTCCTGGGTCATGAATGCCCTGGTACTGAGTCACGGCAACCCCTGCTGCCACCAACAAAAAACTGGAATGCATTGCTCAAAGATGTAGTAGTTGGGTGTGGGCATAAATGATTTTTTTTTCAACTGGTTCCTGAGAAAAAAGTTTGAAGACCACTGACTTATGTCATCTGTAAAATATCTGGTCCCTATTCATCCCTCTCCCCTGCAGCATAGAAAGAGAGTAAAGAGTTTAGGAAAAGGAGATATAAAGGGTAAAGTGGAACCAGTGAAGCATCTTTCCCCTTTCCCAGTTCTTAAATCACATCTATTGACATGATTATTTTATCATTTATAACATTCCTAGTATGATATATTTACCTCTTTTTGTTAGCAGTGTTGTTTACTTTGCCTGCCTCTCAAGACCAGAATATCACAATCATGTATCTTAAATGTAAGAGAAATGTGTGTCTATTTTAGCCATACGATAATTCCTGCTCTTTGATTTGTGGTGTTTGCAGCTTAAGAAGAAACCCGTACTCCAGCTTGTACCTTCCATAGACATTCATACAACCTTGTGTCCTGGCTGCCATGTCTCTCCTGTGCCAAGAATAAAAGTTTCCAAAAGCCTTGATCTTAGGTGATGGCACTGCACTCGCTTTGTTGTGCAGCAGTGTTTTTGCTTCTTATCACAGGTGTATATGTATGCGCACACATTCATGAAAGGCTTGGTTTCACTTCTATTTTAAGCTCTGTGACTATTTTTTTATTCACAGAAAAATTACTATTGACGTTATGTCAGTGAGAATAGTCCATATTCATATTTACAATGTGACAGCTCATCCACTGAAACTTTACTTTGATTCTCTTCTTGATTGTTTTCAATGAAGACAAAATGTAAAGCAATGAAGCAATTTAGTTGGTTAAAATAGAGTGCACTTTAACAGGTTAGATTAGCCTTATTTTAGTGTTTTGAAAAACTAAAATAATTTCTGTTGCTATCACACACAAAAACATTATTATATAACTTTTCTAAAGTGAATAGCTCAAACTGAATTATGTTTTTTAACAGCTGTATAATAATTGTAGGAGATATTGTGTAGGGAGTAAACCTTGAAGTATAGTGGCAAGTCATTGTGAAAGTTTCAAGTTCCTATCATGAACACTCCAATATGGGATGCTGTAATGGCAGTAAACACAAATCCTGAAGGAAAGTTTAACTTGCATTCTTCTGGCCAACCCATGGTCACTACTCTGGAGGCTGTTTTCTGTCCCGACATAGAACAGAGTCTTCTGTGTGAGGCCTTTCAGAGAATTTAAGGAAATTTAATTCCACCTCCCATATGCCTCTGATTTTAATATCTTTGCCCAATCAGAAAAATAGTGTGTGGGGAGCTGTGGATTGTGACTGCCTATTGAACTCATGAGTCTACCACCTTAAGGTATATCAATCTGAGAATTTAATGCTGTTTTGTAGTTCCTCTTCAATGTGGGGATGACATCTTATTTTGTATATCTTCATATTTACCAGGAGGTTTTGGCACTTGGTGAATAAATAATACTTGTTATGAGCAGTTCATTACTAGTGTAATAAGAAAGGGGATGAATATGTAAACTATAGTAATGATGGAGAATTTACATTCCAGCTGCTTGCACTATGCTAACCATTAACCACTGCTAACACTCTATTGCTATAAGTGTTGTACTCCCCAGACTAATCAAGGAGGAGGGAGAACTGAAAACTACTGTATTTTAAATGAAGTGCGGGTACATTCTGTATTTATTAAGCATGCCTTTAAAATATATTTTAGGGATTATGTTTTCTAGGCAATATATACTCTTGAAAAAAATCACTGTTCATCAGGGTGTATAAAGAATCAACTTTTTAACAAAATTGAATAGATGGATTTTGATTTAAATCAGATTTTTTCATTTTCTTAATGGCTGCTTTTCTATATCAAGAACAAATAAAAACAGTTCACTTCTGAGGTCAAGCTTTATATGGCATGGTAGGTCAACCTCAATAACTTAGAAGACCATCTCATTTTTCAGAGGGTAGCCATGTTAGACTGTAAGAGAAGTCCTGTGGCATCTTAAAGACAACCAGCTTATGAACAAATAAATATGTTCTCCTTTTAGGTGCTACTGGACTCCTCTTTCTTTTTTTTTTCCCCTTATTTTTGGGAGTGTTAGGTGAATGAGAATTTAAACTCAGGCATATTTGGAAATTTTTCCAGGCTAACATGAAATAATCAGTTTAATTGCCTCACTATGGTTAAACCCTCTATTTCATAAATCATTTGATTATAAATGTGAAACATGTTTTGGTCAAAGTAGTTTGAATCCAAAATATTTACAATTATTTTGTGTAATAAAAATAAATTGTATATGCTCTTTAGTGTTTAATCATATTTTGATTCCTATCCTAATGCTGCTTGATACCAGTCATCTGCAAAAAATTGATTATCTAGTAAATAAGCAATTTACTATTTTCTAGCATACTAAAATGCACACCAACTCATGACCTCCTTGTGTTTGCATGTCTTATAGAAATAATGAGAGTTAAACAATGGAAAACATGTTCCCTAAAATCTACACATCAGAGCATACAAATTTCTCTTCTTTTTCTCTTTTCATTCTATAATCTCACTTGAAGCCATAGAAGTTTTCTGATAAACATTTTTTTAAAATTTATTTTGTTAATGTATTTTTAGAGTTCATATACAAAGTTTCTTTTAAAAGATCTATAAAATTTAAAGGGGAAAAAAGTGTTTATGTACTTTTTAGACTGTTCTTGTCATATGGAGCTAAATGTTATCATTCCATACTCCGTGAGCAATCCCATTGAGGATTTTTACATTATCAGATGTTTGTTTTAAATAACCAAATGATTAATAGCCTAATTGCAGTACTATATCCATAGAACTGTAAATTTAATCTTATTGTCCTGAGAGTTGTTTCTAATGGAGCATTTGGTTTCTTTTTGCACCATGTCCTTACAACAGTTTTCAAAAACAGAATAGTGAAGATGTGGAAAGAAGAGAGTTGATTGCAAATGCCCCTGATAGGACAAGGACAAGTAGAGAAGAATAATGTATTATTCTTAAGATAGCTCAACAGCCCCTGTAAATGCCTATGATAGGACAAGGACAAATAGAAAAGAATAATACATTATTTTTAAGGTAGCTCAACAACATCTGAATGATTTTTGTATATGAATGAATGATTTAATTAATTGCTAAATAGTTTTATTCGCCTTTTTGTTCCTGTATTAAGTGAATTTTATTTAATCTCTTATTTTATCTCTAGTGTTTTCCAAGCTTTGCTGGCATAGTCAACTGGTCTTATCTGTGAACACAAATATGGATCATGAACAGATCATGAAAGTTTTCTAAAGCTGGTGTAAATAGAGTTGGTTGGGAATTATTTATTGAAAACTTTATTGGTCAGAAGATGCCACTTGAAACCTTTTTTTTTTTTTTTTTTTTTTTTAAGAAATGTATTAGTTTAGATGAAAATTTTGTCAGGAATCTGTCCAAAGTTTAGGATGGAACTTAATCTACTCAAAACTTTTGGGTGAGGAAGAGTCAGGAGAAAGAAGAGAGAGACTGTAGTTGATAGCCGAGTAGTAATTCCCAAGTTGAAATCCCTCTCCAAATCAGTCTCTCACATCCTAGATGCAGGTTCTAGCCGCTTAGCAATAGAGTTAATTTCTGTGTCAAAATCTTAAGTTTTCTATTAAATGGAATTCTTGTTTTCCAGACAGACCTACAGATTTGTAGGACTCTTTGTTATACTGATTTTTTTTATTTAACTCCTTGTTTTTTTTCTTATGTTATATAAGAGTTAACTGTTTTTCTAAGTAAATGCAAATGTGCCATTTTCAGTATAAAAATGAAAAATAAATTCCAGGGGGTAGCCAGCAGTGTTAGTCTGTTTCAGCCAAACAAAAAAGCAGTTCTGTGGCACTTTTAAAGGCTAACAAATTCATCTATCACATAAACTTTCATGGGTACAATCCCACTTCAGCAGATGCATGAAATGGAAACTGTAGTATGTTATGTGTATATATACGTACAGAGAAGGGTGGGTCACAAGGCCAACTAAAAGAGTTCCAGAGGGATAGTCTGCTAGCCTATCTCAGCAAAGCAAACAAGTTATTTTGATTCAAATAGTGAGGAAGGGGACCCTCAATAAGTGAAAATGTGAGAATGTTAATAGAGAGGAAATTACTTTTTTGTAATAAATTGGCTATTCCAAATCCCTGTACAAGACTCAGTGTGAAGGTGTCTAGTTTGCAAATAAATTCCAGCTCTGTACTTTCACACTGGAGTCTGTTACTGAAGTTCTTTTTTGCTGAAGTACTGTAATGAGCATGTTTGTTACAAAATTTCCAGGTAGATGGAAATATTCCCCTACCAGTTTTGAATGTTACCATTCTTGATCTGTGTTACATGTTCATTTTGTGTTTTTTTGCAGAGACAATCCAGTCTGGCCGATGTATATAGTAGTGGGTCATTGTTGGCACTGGCACATGATGGCATATATCACATTGATAGATGTGCAGGTTAAGGTGCCTCTGATATAGTGGCTGATACGGTTAGATCTTATGATGGTGGTGGTGTTTGTTTTGAAGAGAGAGACTAGCAGCCTATCCCTTTGGAACTGTTAGAACTGCCCTTGTGACCCACCCTTCTCTGTAGGGGTGGTGGGTGGGTGTGTGTCTATATCTATCTATCTATCTGTGTGTGTATGTGTGTGTCAGTCAGTCAGTCAGTCAGAAAGACCAGGTGACTGGATAGCATAGTGGTTAAGTGTGCTGTAGTGGTTAAAAGCAACGACCTTACAGGAGACTGGGGTTCAAAGCCCGGTGGCTACCTATCTACCTTCCCAGTAGGAATCCTTGGGCAAAAAGACCCCCTAATGCCTCACTTGCCTACCTTGAATACGAGAGTGACATGAACTAGGACAGTTGTGCTGTCTCAGATGTCACCCAGATTAACAAGGTCCTCACCAGATATTGGGGAACCAGGACAATCTGACGATAAGTGGACTACTGGAACAAACCATACATGAATGAGACAAGAGAACCTGGAATTGATGGAATGCTACTACAACAGTAGACCTAATGAGAGGGGATATATGAAACGTATGAGGGAACTATGGATGGACAAAAGACCTATATGCACACTAACTGAGAAACAGCTAGTTACCCAATGCTTCAACATAGTAAAGAGGAAGCTGCTCTCACAACTGGAGATAGACCAACTCCACATTACATCCTGGACTCAAGAATAAGACCCAGAAGAACAACTAGATGTGCAGCCAAGACCTGAAGCTGGAACTTCACTGCCACCCCCTCCATTACAGAGCACAGCAGCTGATATGAGGCATAAGATCATGGAGAAAATAGCTACAGTCAACCCTCAAGACCAATTACCAAGGCTTATTGGAGAAGTACCATCAGATAGTATGCTAGAAGATGCCAACAGAACCCTAATGACAATTCCTACTACCACCATAACTCAAACCAATGAACTGGTATACGCTACAGCCTCTGTAATCCTGGAGATGCTTGGCTACATGATCAAGAAGAACAGCAGTACATACCCCCCCTGGAAAATGAGGTTGGAGGATAAGATCAAGGCAACCCGGAGAGAAGTTAGTCAGCTGGTAGAACTACAGAAGGGTGTAGAGATTAAGGATAAGACTCGGCTACTGAGAAAATACAAGGGCCTGACTCCATCTGAAGCCCTAGAGACTGCTAAACAAAGGCTCACAGCACTGGCTACCAGGCTAAGGAGATACACTAGAGAAGCAGAGGCCAAAAAGATAAATGCCCTGTTCTCCAAAGAACCATCCAAGGTGTACTCCCAACTGCAGTGCAACAACACAATAACAACAGAGCCACCAACAGCAGAAACTGAACAGTACTGGAAGAACATCTGGGAGAAAGAGAAGACTCATAACACCAGTGCAAAGTGGCTGCAAGACCTGAGAACAGACCACAGCAATCTCCCAGAACAGGAACCAGTCACCATCACAGTAGCAGACATCCAACAGCGGGTCACGAACATGAAGAGCTGGACAGCACCTGGCCTGGACATGATCCACACCTACTGGCTAAAGAAACTAACAGCAATGCATGAACGCCTAGCAGCACAGATGAACCAGCTGCTAGCAGCAGGCTCCCACCCAGACTGGCTAACACAAGGAAGGACAGTGCTGATCATGAAAGACTCCCACAAGGGAACAGCACCGTTCAACTACCGGCCAATAACCTGCCTCCCCACAACATGGAAAGTCCTATCAGGCATCATAGCTGCCAAGTTACAGGACCACATGGGCCAGTACCTGAGCACAGCTCAGAAGGGCATTGGGAACAACACCAGAGACTCAAAACACGAGCTGCTCATAGATAGAGCAGTCGCCCAAGACTCAAGGTCTAGACAGACCAATCTGAGCACAGCCTGGATTGACTACAGGAAAGCCTACGACTCAATGCCGCACACATGGATCTGTGAATGTCTGGCGCTATACAAAGTCAACAGGACACTAAGGACCTTCCTCAAGAACTCAATGGGACTGTGGAAGACAATGCTGGAAGTCAACTCAAGACAGCTTGCACAAGTGGCCATCAAGTGCGGCATATACCCAAGGTGATGCGCTGTCCCCGCTGCTGTTCTGCATTGGCTTGAACCCCCTCAGCGAGATAATCACAAGGACTGGATATGGATACAAGTTCAAGAGTGGAACTACCATTAGCCACCTCCTCTACATGGATGACATCAAGCTGTATGCTAAGAATGAACGAGACATCGACTCGCTAATCCACCTGACACGGATCTACAGTGAGGATATTGGGATGTCATTCGGACTGGAGAAGTGTGGCCGGATGGTAGTAAAGAGAGGAAAGGTAGTCAAGACTGATGGGGTGGAACTACCAGTAGGCCACATGGCAGACATACAGACCAGCTACAAGTACCTTGGCATCCCACAGTCACATGGGAACCACGATGAGGAGACAAGGAAGGCAGCAACATCCAAGTACCACCAAAGGATAAGACAGGTCCTGAAGAGCCAGCTCAATGGGAAGAACAAGATCCACGCCATCAACAGGTACGCCCTGCCAGTCATCAGATACCCTGCCAGTATAGTGGCCAAAGGAGGACATGGAGGCTGCCGATGTGAAAACCCGGAAGCTCCTCACAATGTATGGAGGTTTCCACCCCAAATCCAACACCCAGAGACTGTACACCAGCCAGAAAGAAGGCGGGCGGGGTTTGGTGAGTGTTAAAGCCACTGTCCTGGACGAAACCCAGAGCATCCAGGAGTACATCAGTAAGATGGCACCCAAAGATGAGCTGCTGAGAGAATGCCTGAGGCAGCAGCAGACATGGGAGGAAGATCAAGCAGAAGAAGTACCATGGCAAGACAAGACCCTGCATGGGATGTACCATCAACAGATAGCTGAGGTGGCTGACATTGGGAAATCCTACCAGTGGCTGGAAAGGGCTGGACTAAAAGACAGCGCTGAGGCATTGATCATAGCAGCCCAAGAACAGGCACTGAGCACCAGATCCATTGAAGCAGGGGTTTACCACACTAGACAGGACCCAAGGTGCAGACTGTGCAGAGAGGCCTCAGAGACAGTCCAACACATAGTGGCAGGATGGAAGATGCAGGCAGGAACAGCATACACTGAACGGCACAACCAAGTAGCTGGCATTGTGTACAGGAACATCTGCACAGCGTATGGGCTAGACCCTCCCAAGACCAGATGGGAGATTCCACAGAAGGTCGTGGAGAATAACAGGGCTAAGATCCTGTGGGACTTCCAGATCCAGACAGACAGGCAGGTACTGGCCAATCAACCAGACATCATGGTAATAGACAAGGACCAGAAGACAGCGGTGGTGATAGATGTAGCAGTGCCAAGTGACAGCAACATCAGGAAGGAGTATGAGAAGCTAGAGAAGTACCAGGGCCTGAAAGAGGAACTAGAGCAGATGTGGAAAGTGAAGGCCAAAGTGGTCCCAGTGGTGGTAGGAGCACTCAGGGCTGTGACTCCTAAGCTGGGAGAGTGGCTCCAACAGATCCCAGGAACAACATCAGAGCTCTCTGTCCAGAAAAGTGCAGGGCTAGGAACAGCTAAGATACTGCGCAGAACCCTCAAACTCCCAGGCCTCTGGTAGAGGACCCGAGGTTGAGGAAGACACATACCACCCATAGGGGGTGAGAGAGGAATTTTTTTTCTCACACACACACACACACACACACACACACACCCCCCCAACATGCTACAGTTTCCATTTCATGCATCTGGAGTGGGATTGTGCCCATGAAAGCTCATGTGATAAATACATTTGCTAGTCTTTAAAAGCTCCACAGGACTCCTTGTTTGTTTTAAAGTAAAATCAGTTTTTGATTTGAAGTCATTGTAACATTCTTGGGCTTTTCACAGCTCATTTATTAGAGAAGCAAAAGTAGCAAGCTGTTGGCATTGGGTACTTGCTTTTGCTGTTGTTCCCCCCCCCTCCCCCCATGTCATCAAGAGGTAACCAGCCAGCTTATCACAACAGATGGATAGATAACAATCAAACATAAACGTGAGTGTCTCAAAAAAATTCTAAGCTCTGGAAAAACAGTTCTTCAAAATGTTTTTCCCCTGGAAAGGAAGGAAGGAAGGAAGGAAGAGAATCTTGAGTGAGAGGTGTCAGGAAGAGTGTGCCAAGTCAGCTTTCCTTCCAACAAGCTGTACTGCCTCTAGAATGTAATGGATGTTGGAAAAGCAGCAACAACAAAGTCAGTTTGCTTATGGTAAAGGAAAAATTAGTATATTTTGCCCAATTCTCCTGCTTATTTGCAAAAATATTCTTTAGCATGGAATCTTAATGAATGTGGGATATTATCCTGAAACCCTTACATGTTAATTCTGGAGACCGAACTGCTTTAGGAGGTTGATACTGGAAGAGAAGAGATGATGAAGAAATTCTTCCAGGTTCGGGTTGTGTCTGGTTTAAAAAAAAAAAAAACAAATTCCATTGACTTGTAAGGTGAAGCAAATATGAAATGATATTGAATAGTTTCTTTCCTGTATGAACCTGTGACACGGCCATTGTTATGTGATTAATATGCCATGTGCTATAAGTGCTGGACACAGACCTCAAAGCTGCCTAGGGACCAATCTGCCACGTGTTGTAATGTTTCAAACATTTCTCACGTATAACATGCTACATTTGTATTTATCTCATGAGCCTTAAATGTATAAATAAATGAATAATAGATAATTTACTAGTCTTTAAGTACCACAGGACTCCTTGCCTGTTTTCTGAACGTGAGACTAATGGCTACTCTTTTGGAACATGATATGTTTTGCTGCCTTTTAGCTAATTTTCATCTTTTGGGTCAAACACATATTACCTCTAGATATTGTGACAGATCAATATGTGTCTCTACAAGTTGTTATCAAATTATGACCTTACTTTGACATTATAATCACCATTTTGAACAATGTGACTTATATTTTGAGTGTGCAACTGCAACTGCCTAGATATGGTCAAAGACAGACTGAGGTTGTTTACTTTGATTTTGGACACCTCTCTGAAGTAACTAAGATAAGTCATCAACACTGATTGTCTTAATGTGTGGTTTTACTATAGGGAATGACAGACTAAAATAAATTGGCTTTCCCGTTAGATTCCAGGAGTGGCTGGAACCATTTAACTAGGGTTCTGAAGTGGGTTGGGTGCTCACCTGGCAGAGTCACGCAACCTTATTTAAAGGCAGTATCTGCCCAGTCCTTCTCTCACTCACTGGCTGAATATTACAAGACAGACTGTAGGAGACAGATGACAGAAGGCACCTACGTAATGTGTACACTGGCCAATTAGTCTAGACTAAAGAGACTTAGTTTGGACTGGTTTAGCCCATGGCCACGCTAGGCTTTCCCTAGCTCGAACCTGTTAGAACTGGGACTTAGTCCAGACTAACTACCTTAGTTTGAACTTTAGTTTGAACTAAGTCCGGCAAAGACACAGACTAAGGCTTAGTTTGAACATAAGAAGTTCTTAGTTCTAACAAGTCCAAACTAAGTTTTGCAGATGCAGACATAGCACTAAGAACTCACAAGGAGGGATAAGCATGGATTCAACAAGATTCTGAGTAAACTGATAGAAGAAAGAATATGAAACACTCTACATAAGAGATGAGAAACCACATGGTATAAAGGTTGTTGCTGCTTTCTGAATTTCTTGTTTAGTTCTCACACTGGAGTAAAGAAATGAGGAGGCATAATTAAGAACTAGTCCTAGGTTGCTTTAATATTCTTAGTCACCTTCTCTGCTCTTGGCATTTCTTTTTTCTTATATTGTGGTTTTGACATTGTCTTGACAGGTTCCAAAGCTGAATGGATGCAGTTTAAATGCAAGATCTAGCAGAGAAAATAAACTGTTCCTGGGCTGGGGCCCTCAATCACTAACACTCATTTGAAATTTTTATGAACCAATGCACTCTAAGGCTACGGAAAAATTGTGTTGTGTTAACTTGGGTCCATGGTCCTTTTGCTAAAGCTGGTTGGGGATTTTCAAATGAAGCAGTATTTAGCTGGAAAATGGTGATTCATAAAGATAATATTTGCTGAAATTCCAATGAACCATAGGCATTGTTTCATCAGAACCTAGTTTCCTGCTTGGTTGTCCAGGAGGCTGTTGGGGACTGTGGGCTTTCATGGCCCATGGGTCCAGGGCAGTGCTACCATGTAATCCGTCCCAGGGCTGTAGTTACAGTTTTTGACCAGTTCTACCTATTATGAGTAAATATACATCTTATTGTTTTAAGAATTAATAACACATTCAGGTAAATTCCCTAATTTATCAGGATGGAGTCTGATTGTACTTCAAAGTGTGTTTCACAAAAAACATTGGACCTGTCATGTTGGATCTGGCCTGTGAGATATAACCTTTCTCTGATAGTGGCTAGTGACAGATGGTATGGAGTGCTCCCTATTAACCCTTTAAATTGTGGTGGTGATATAAGTGTCTGGGTGCTTAGTTTCAATGAACTTTCTGATAGCTGACATCAGTAGCCTGAAGTAGCATTCTACTGAGCAACTTCTGCTTTATGGATTTGATATCCAGCTATTCTATATTACAATATATGTAATATTTTATACTGACATGTTGCTCTGTCATTTTTCCTATTGTTAATTATTTTGTCTTGCAAAATAGCCACAGGTAACGATAGGTCATTTAAAATGAATGAATGAATGAATGAACCCTCAAGCAAGCAGGACCAATATGTTTGTGTGTTAACAGGATTCCATCAAAAACCTGCTGTTATTAATGCCAAAGACAACTACAGCAACACTGTATATAGATGTATGTTAACAGCAGTGATGATAGTTCATCAGTTACTGTGCTTGAGTGAATCTAAATACCATCAAAAAGAATGGAACAGAGTAGAAATCTATTCTTGGTTGGTATTTTTTGTTAAATCCATTTATTCCAATCATTAGGGAAGGGGGCAGAACTTCTTGTAATTGCAGAATCACAAGCAAGAAGACTCTTCTCTCAAGAATGCCAATTTTAGAGAGAGAATATGCTAAATATTACTAGTCTAAATGAAACTTGTCCATATGTATAAATTCGCTTCTATGCAGAGGACCACATTAAGGACAATCCATCAGTGAACACTGGTTTTGTGGGTACACAGGCCTTCTTCAGGCCTTCTTCACTGGAGTGAGTGAAAACCGGTAAAACATTTAAACAATAACCATTTTAATTCTCTGGAATATCAGTAGTTCTTTTAATAATGTAATTTTATGTTTATGATTGAGGTTAGTGGTCCTCCTTATTCTATCCAAAAGCTCTTACCTTGCCGTCTTTTTTTGTAGGGAGGCCAAGTTATCTGATGCTAGTATACCATCAGCTACCTGCTGTGGGCCATGTATCTGTTTTCTTAACAGCAATGAAATCATTTATGCCAACTACTGACACGTTAACAACAGCATAATTTAATTTCATTATCATTCTATTACCTTCAGCTTTGGCACCCTCCCAGAAAAGGACTCAGGAGTAGCAGATTAGACAGTTTTCTGAAGTGATAAAAATGCACCCCACACAGGGCACTGTCAGGTTTTTTTGCAGCTGAATTCTGGCAAATTATATTTCCAACTAGCATGTATGTCATGTAATCCTCACCCGCCACTCCAAAACAGTATTTTTCCTTAGATTTTTCAAACCTCAACCCTAATCGTATCTTCAGTCTAACTTAATTATGCAACACTGCAAAACAAAATCATTTTAAAGAGTACTACAAATGTTCTTTACTTCCAACCAGTAGAGCTTTTAACTAGAAACCCTTGCAGAATTACACACTACATTAATACAAGCCAAAACTAAGAAGTTCAAGGTGCTTCATGAAAACTCTCTAATGAGAATAGTAATGGAACTGGAACTGTGAGTGGTTTGGTTTGTTGTAATAATTTGAATCTAATGAACATGGCTTTTCAGACATTTACTGTTGTTACACTTTAAGCTATTAGCATACAGAACTCAATTCATAAATGCAATCTTCTGTTGCCTTGAGTATATTTATAGTAAATCTTTACAATGAATTAAATGCAGACATTATTTAAAAATAGATTTATTTCTGAAATCATAAATGTCAAGTATACTGTTCACAGGCTTTGTATTCTTAGGTTACTTCCCCAAAGAATATTGAAGTGATTGGAAAAAAAGGAAGTTTATCAAAGCCTTAGCAGGGGGTCTTTGCACTTTCCTGTTATTTATCTAAATTCTTACATCATATATGAAATTAGGAGAAGAAAGTTGAATAGTAGAAGCAAAGAGTTTTGGAGAGCCAATCATTTTCAGCAGGTTTCCTTTTTGCCCACCAGGACTTTAAGGGAAAAACAATTCAAAGACAAACCAGCCTTTTCCCTGCAGGTAAAAGCAGTGCTAGGGAGGCTTTTCAGAAGTACATAGGGCAGATGGAAACCAGGTCAGGAAATAACAATTGGGTGCCTAGCTCATGTTTGAAAATTTCCCCCATGATCTTCAAGTTTCTTCTGGATTGTTAGAAATCAGCAAGAGGGACTCCTGTTACTAGATTACTTAAAGTCTTCTCCACACAAAAATATCTACAGGAAGAGGAAATTTCTGCAACAATTTCTTAGGAAAAATCCTCTAATATCATTCCTTTGAGAGTGCGGTTTTGATCTCGGTGTGGAAAAGGACACAGAGTTTATCTCAACATCTTCCAAATTACATGAGGTCCCTGAAAGGCCAAGATGACCAGCAGCTTCTCAGGCCCTCAGCACACACCTCTACCCACCTCTGGCAGTTTCAGGGGTCTTGTCCTGCATCAGAGCTATATACAGAGCAGCCCTGGTGCATATTAGTCTGGGAATGACAGTTCCATTTTTTTTTGTTTTTCCTTTATACAGCCATCTAGACTTCAACCCTGCTGTGGTGCATGTTTTCCATAGTGTCAAACCTGAATATCTCATTTTTGGTTGAAGTTCATTAGTGTATCTCTTCACAGTTTCATTCTGTAAAAATAAATAAATGGAGCAGCACATTGATTGTCTTAAGGAGACCAGGAAATTGTGCATGGACAAAAGATTCACTAAAAATGCATGGAAATGGAGAGGTGAAAATAATACCTAATTGTTCCCAAGAGACCCTGGGGAGATGTGCATATCCAAAAGCATTCAGTGCTCTTACTGGAGTGAGGGGATATATTCTTAACTGCCACTATAAACAGTAGCGTCTTGTCTCAGGGCAATTGCCATCTCTATGAAAGATATGTGTGTTTACCTGGTCACACAGGAACTGGCAGCTAAGAGCTTCCTAATATATCTTTTCTATGTATGAGGGCAGATTGGATAGGCAGAACCAACACTATGGGCTGGAAAAGTAGTCCTGTAGCAAAATGAAGGAGCTTGTTTCTTGGTAGAACTGGGGAAATGGATTAGAAAAAAGTCAGACTTAAAATACATTTGCTGTAGTAATGAAAGAGATGCCAGGGCTCAAGCAGTTTATTTTACATTCATAACTGATACAGCAAGCCCAGAGCTGCTGAGGCTCAGCCCTTGCAAGCCCTTGCACAAATTAAGCGCTGACTTGCTGTGACTGAGTTCAGTCAGCACCATTTCTTTGTTTCCTGGCTATGAATATTTAGCAACTCAGCTGAAGAGCATGATATCTGTGAAAGGAGAGAATGTTAATTGTGTATTGCAGCATATTAACAAAGAAAAATTCTAAATCATATTCTTGAGTATTTGACTTGGAAACTTCATTGTAGTTATGCTCCTCCAATCAGGAAACAAAAACATATCCATGCCCATGTTGAAAACAGCTTGAATTAAGAATACCAAATACAACAGACTGACATTAAACACTCCTTGAGACCAACAACTATTTGCAGAAGTTATTAAGCAAATAATTTTGAGAAAATAGCAACCTGTTCAGACAAATTGCAAACAAAAGAGATTAAATTACTCCAATAAATTATTCACCCAGCTCTAGTGATTATCATTTAACTATAGCACAACATGTACTGTAAGAGCATGTTTTGCAAATTAATTGCAACTAGTATCTGCAAAAAGTGATTACTCTACAATCTGAACTCCTGTTCAGAAAACTGAAATAACTAGTGTTGTTGGGTCTGCAATTATGATATGTACTTATTATGTGGATCTCCTGGTACCTGATAGCATCTCCTATACAATGTTAATGTAAAGCCCTTGTTTTACAAAAGTAAGGGCAACTAAATAAAATACCAAAATACTGCAATAAAATAGGGGTTTTAGTATTAAAGAGCTTAGTACTTAGAAATTCTATCACCACAAACACTTTAATTTGCTAATTTAGATGTGTTAGCTGCCCCTACTTGTTATCAGCATAATGTAGAAATGTTAGTTTGCACTGGCTTTCACACATTGGGTATGCGCTATTTATTTGCATTTGTTTATTTCAAGTTAAGCAAAAATGAATACGAGCTCCTGGAAGCGCAGGAATGAGATGACCACCACTAGGCAATAGGATCATTGAGCTACTGCTTCCACTCTCTCTGGGTCAGATCCTTAGGTCTAGGTGAGCTATAACCAGCACAGAACCTAAAAAGGGAAGGACAATATGACATCTTTCTGCTTCCTCTAATTGGGGGCATCCAATTTTGATCCCATTACATTTATGCTGAATCATATCTCTGTAGGTCACTGAAACAAAGTTTTATCTGAACTAGTGTCAGACCTTGCTGTTGCCTTTATTTCTCCTCTTGGGGTTTTCAGATACTGCACCAAACTCATGTGCAAGTTATAATATCCATCCTTGGGGGTCTGGTTTATTAAAACACAGTTAAAATGTCATCTTAAAACAAAACAAGTCTTTCCCTGCTCCCAGTTACCAGTGCCATGCCTTCAGACTCCTTTTGTCCTTTGGGAGTATACTCCAGAAATGACAGGTCTGCCTTCCTACACCTTTCTCCATTTAGAACCACTCTCAGACTGAATCTCTTGAGATGAATCCCCCTGATCTTTCAATTCAGTTAATCTGACAGGCCCACCTAAGTTTGGCTCTGGCAAGCCTTTTCCTCTGGGGACCAGTTGAAGGGGCTTCAGAGCAAAGGTTAAAACAGATGTCTTTATTCATATATTTCTCCTTATCTTAATCTTTCCCTGCAAGCTTCTATAAATTCCCCTCAAGTCTCTATAAATTCCCCAGCTAATCCCTCTCTGTGGGTGGGAGAAGCCGAAAGTCATGCTCACAGCAGGCTCCCTCTGTTTCCCAGCTTCCCTGTCAGGTCTCACAAGCACTCCCCGGGCAGCCCCCCTTCTTTTTCAGACAATGTCTTTAAGGCTTTTGTATTCCTTTTTGATCCTGGATTTTTGGACTGTGAAGAATAAACCATCTCTGGCAATCTGGAATTAGACTGGGGATGTTTCCTAATTGTTTCCTCAAGACTCTTGTCTACCTTACCATAGCCTGTTACCTTTTACCGTTGTTCTATTTCTTGCTAGTTTCTCCCTTAAGCATCTTTTGTCTTCAATCTATGTATTAGTCAGGATATCACATAGGTAAAGTGAGGGGCATAAGACAATTTAACAAACCAAACCAAGCCAAATCACAACACACACCTTCCTCATTCTCCAGACCCCTTCTAGCTGACCTCCATAGCTTTTCCAAATCCTAAATCCTATTGCCTGAAATTTTCTAAAGACTCTTTGCTCATAGGCTTCTGTCCTCATAGCTGGTGTGGAGAGCCCCTTTCCCACTCCACTCTGCTTCTTTTAGGCAAGATCCTTCCCATAAATCTCTCTTCTTCTGAACCCCCTGAGCAGACTCTGGAATTTTCTGGCGAACGCTTCATTCCTCCTAATACTCCAGGTTGTCCTTTCTCTGATAGAGATTAGAGCAATCTAGGGATTTCTGCCAACTAGAATACCTACTTAACAGCTATTATGCTGACTAAGAAACCTACAGTGACCTACTTTACTGTTTAAACTGATCTGACTTACATTGCTCAGGGGTGAAACCAAATGCCTCCCCCTTTCGTGAGTGATGTAAGTTGCAGTGACCTAAGCATTGTCTATCCCAGCGCCTCTCCATGGTTGTGAGATAATTATGCAGTTATTGGAGCTCTCTCATCAGCATACATCGTCTTCACCTGATGTGCTACAGCCATACAGCTGCACCAATGCAACTGTGCCAATGCAGCACATCTATTGTAAAACTGCTCCATGACTTTGGCATGCTCCCCAGACTTCCTGTGACACAATAGGAAGGGAGCTAGCAGGAAGTGATGCAGAAGCCAGCTTTATACCATCTGAACATTACCCTTTGAGGACATTTATCCCTTCCTTTTACCCTATGGCTGTGGCACAAAGGAGACAGAGTTGGTACCAAAGTTCTGTCCACTTACATGTAAGATGAAGGTAGTGTTAGCAGAGAATAGTTGCCATAAGTGGGAAAAAAAAAATCTGAAGAGTACCAGCAAAAGTACTTTGTTTCACATTTCTTGAAACACAAAAAATTCAAAATTCCCCTTTTTTTCTTTTATTGCCAACTACATTTAAAGCATGGTACTGAGAGGCTTTGAATTTCTATGGCCAGTTAAAAGAGCTGATTATTTGCCCAGTCCAAACCTATTTATTTATTATTTTAATTTGCTGTTCACACCATTCATTTATTTATCAACTGTGAGCACCACTGTATCTTTGTATTGGAAACTCTCAAAGGTGTGTGTGTGTGTGTGTGTGTGTGTGTGTGTGTGTGTGTGTGTGTGTGTGTG